>JARHVA010004795.1:830000-1150000 GCA_037957365.1 Torreya grandis | reverse complement strand
AGACTTTTTTCAATGCAATTGAAATGATGTCAATATTAATCCTTTATAAATTCTAAGCTACATATTATATCACATGTGTGATTATTTGTGATTAATTTTATATCAACAAATGTGAATTATAAATTACACAATAAAATACATATTGAATCTTTGAAAGATATATTATATGGTATTAGATAATGCTAAATTAAAAAATATTAGATTATGATAAAATAAGTTTCTTAGGTTTAAATAATATATACACATATTTTTTAAGGAAAACATAATGTTTATTTATTGATTGTGATGAATTTGGTGGAAAAGGTGTATCTTAATAGATACCTTGATAGATTTCTCATAGGAAATACTTCTCGTATCTCTAGGTCAATACCTTTAAGTCCATGCTATCTCAAGGTGTCTCATAGGAAATACCTTGAAGAGACTTATAAAACCTTGAAGGGACTTGAAGGTATCAACCTAGAGATATGATAAATATTTCCTATGAGAAACCTATCAGGGTATCTCTTAAAAGATACTTTTGCTACAAAATTCCTTAAAATCAATAAGTAAACATTGTGTTTGGTTTAAAAAAATATGTGTATATGTTATTTAAACCTAGAAAATTATGTTATCATGGTCCAATATTTTTTATTTAGCATTGTTTGATCCCCTAAAATATGTCTTCCAAAGAATTAATATGTATTTTATAGTGTTAATTAGAATTCACATTTGTTGATATAAAATTAATCACTAGTTAATCATAAATAATAACCTATATGATACAATATGAAACTTAGAATTTATAAAAAAATTAATATTAAGATCATTTCAATTGATTTATAGAATTCCTTCAAATGAAAAGTAAATCCCAACACTTAAAAGGTAGAAGAACACCTCAATCATAGATAATTTAGATATAGTACAATATAAAAGACTAAAACATTAATTAAAATAACATCAACACCTTCCATTTTATGGTGCCAATAATATTCTTATTACTAAGTGATATTTTGAATTATTTCGTCCAATAATTATGTTACTTGTAATACCTTCAAAGCATGTTTTAGAGGCATGTTTTGGGTCAATGTATGTCCTAATATACCTTAAAGGTCTTTGTAGTACCTTCAATATATTTCTTAGGAGATACCTTGAAGGGAATTGTAATACCTACAAGGGTACCCTTGAATGTATTGCAACTCACTTCAATGTATCTCAAGGTGTCTTCTAGGAGATACCTTGAAGACACTTGTAATAAGGTATACATTGAATGTATCTCCTAGGGCACTTCAAGGTATGTATTAGGAGACACCTTGAAGGGCCTTGTAGTACCTTCAAGGGTATCTCAACGGTATTTTGAATGGCCTTGGATTTCTAATGATGGGAAGGTTTGGGACTACCACATGTAACTTTGTAAATGGGTTGTACTATGACACCATGATACATTCTTAAAACTCAAAAAATTCTAAGTGTTAAAATTGTCCAATTATCCCTAGGATGCAATGTGTCTACCTCTTATTCACCCATACACTACCACATCTATATCTCATGATAAACCCCAAGAATGGCCAAATACACTAAGTTTTGGGTCCTTCTTGTATACCTCTATTACTATGGCTTATCTTTAAAGTTGTGTTGTATTAGGGTTAAGACCTTGTGATTACACATGTTGGTGATTCTCAAGATATTTTAAGAACAATTTCTCCCAATGTTATTTAGTTGGAATGTGATGAAGCTTCGATAGTAAAGCTTTGGAGTTAAATAACAAAGCTCCAAAGTGTTATGGGCAAGTTCCAAAATGTACCATGAAGTTTCAGAATACATTAGCAAAGATTATGAATCACTCTATCCATCATTCAAATCTTGTCAAAGGCATTTTTATGAGATTGAAACATTCTAAAGATGTCTATGGGTTATTTATCTGAGTCATGGATACATTTACCTTTTATAGAATTATATTTATAGTCTTTCTTCTTATAGACATATCTTTAAAACACAATTGTATTTGTGAAGGAATTTTGGGTCACTAGATTTGAAATAAAGATAAAAGGATGTAACTAATTTTAGCTATGCATATAGTTATGCATCCATTATTTTCTAACATTTATCCTTATAACATGGAGAGTTATAATGCATTTTCCTATCTTTTGAATAAGTTGGATCACAGATGTTATCCTGTTATGATATCATTTTATTTCAATATTTTGATAAATAAGTTATAAAGTTTTGTGATAATAAGATAGTGTATTCATGTTGTTCTAAAAGAGAGAACATTTTGAAAATTAGTAAATGTTAGTAGCATAAATATTATATTAGCATCAGATCTATGTTTTTTAATATTTTCATAAGTTAATAAAGCTTTAAAATTTCTTTAAAGATTGAGTTGATTCAAATATTTTCTAAGGGAGATAAAGGTCCCACTCACCCAAGGAGCTAGGATCTATGTTTAGGGTTAGTTAAGTTTTCACTATCTATAGTTGGCATCAAGCTCCTTAACAATTTAAATTCCAAAAATTAGTAGAAGAAAGGTTAATGAAATCTATGAATGCAAGGACTAAATTGACTCAGGTAGAGTTCACTCTACAATAAATTAGGGCTTTGTGTTTCCTAGAGAAATAATAGTTTCTCATTTCATATTTTACAAGAGTGTCGGCATCATACTTACATGATAATTTTCATATGCTATTATAAACTACCACAAATTTAAATGTCTAAAATGATGCTCATAACATAAACATCAAAAGTACTATGAAAGTGATTATGAGTCCAATTTTTTTCATTATTTTCCTAAAGGTCAATATTGATAGACTTATAAGACAAAGTAGACTTATAAGGCTAATAGTGTGATTTTGAAGCTCTAGGGTAACCATTCTATTACATTCTATCTTTTTAATAAATGGAAAAATAAGTCTAATTTTTACATATTAGATCCTCTTTGAATCATGGTAGTAGTGAAACACTTTAAAGATATAAATAGCTTAAACACTAAAATAAATTGAGCAACAAATGGTTTTCAAAGAACTGATTTGAATGAAAAATGTATATTTGAAAAGAGGATACACTATTAAACTAATCTATAGATATGTATATTATAAATGTTACATATTTGAAAGATATTCCTCACCTTCAACTTTATTAAATAATAGAGTTAAAAATAGAAGAGGAGTTGCTAGTTGACAATGAACATAACATAACTAGAAAATATGCTTCATGACTTATTTCTATTAGCTAGACATCAAAAAAGTGAGAGGTAAAGGAAGTGAAACATTTATTAAATAATTCCAACCTAATCCATATCATATATAAAGTATGTTTATTTTAAGAATCTATGAAAACAAAATCTATATTAGATGCAAAGGATTCTTAATAACAACTTCATTGATGTACTTGATACTTTCAATCATCATTTGATAGCTATACTTCCTTTAAATACAAAAATATCTCCAATGAAACTCATTTGTATCCATATTATAAGTATTTAGGACTATAAATGTATTGCTTTTGTAATAGTCGGGTTTTATAGGTATGTGAGATTGAAGAAACAAGGTTTTAAGAACAACTACGTAAGACAAACTTCTATACTAGCATCTCCTTAATTGACTATAGATTTTATTTTTCTTAAAACTAGTCTTGGAAGGTATTAGGTAATAAAATACTATTAGGAAGGGGATGGATATGCAAGTCAAAAATTGGTATAAATAGATCCATAAGAATATTCACTTCTAATTGGTTTTATGGCACAGGTACATTCTTTCCTTGTGTATATAGGGAGATATTTTCCTAGTAACCATATTGATACTCATCTCTGATGTAACTTATGGAAGTTATAATTATTTTAAGTAATATCTTATAAAAAAAGGTCTTAGAATGTTCAACACTCTAATCCATTTCCAATGATAAATAAATTCTAATAACTATCTCCTTTTTACATACACCTTTATCAATCAATTAAGGGATTGTATGAATTTTATAAGGAAGCATAGGGTGTGATTTTCTAATAAAGATTTATTTTACAAGTTTCTATATCTTAGAAATTTCAAGTATTCAACCAATATCATGATTAAAACATTTTATTGTTGAATCATTGGTCAACTTAGTTATCATTGAACTTGTGAGGCTTTCTTATGGTAGATTCATAATCTTTACATTATGTGGTTGTACAAATACAATATATTAGGAGTATTATTGAAATATAAATGCGTACAAGCACTTGAAGAGTTGAAAGAGATTCTTAAACTCTATTTTTTATGGCAATATAAATACACTAGGTTTGGAAAGTTTTAAAAATATAAATGTGTATTGTAGTCATATAAAATGTGAAAATTGGTAACTTGAGTGTGTCTAATGACACCTAACCCATAGGTCCCTCTTACATGCTTTCATGACCCTTATAGGAATCTTTTCACTAATTCCTAGTCATTTGTAGCCTTCTTGACCTAATCCTAGCTCTACCAAACTACTCTTTACATGGTAAATCCATCCCTGTAGGGCCCATTAGCTAAGGTAAATAGCACCCAAATTGGACTACAACATTGATGCCACTAGAATTCACTTTTGGTACTCCTATCCAAGTGCACTTGTAGCCCCAATAGTCATTTATTTCTAGTTATTCATCCTTCTCCTTATCATCCTAGTGTGAGCACATTAAATCCATGACCAATAGATCCCTATATAATCCCATTTAAAGATCATTTGGAAAAGCTTGGAACATATAATAAAACAATCTTCTATATTCTCTACATACAACTAGCCAATACTACTACAAGCTTATCAAAATCCTTGCACCAATCCCTAGCCACCTCAAGGATACCCAATTTTAGTATTTACATATTCATATAATTACATAAATCACAACAAGTGGGATAACTACATATGGATTGATCACTCTCTGGAGTATGTATGTAGGTAGCATACCCACATAAGGGGTATGGATCCACATTTAGTACATATTATACACACTAACCCCCCCTCTTCCTCAAAATTTTTTAAATCATGATGGATTATAGGGTTTTAACACTAAATCATCCCTATGAGGATTTTTACAGACATTTAGCACTCAAAAATTCATAGGCAGGGTCACACAGACATGATGAAGAAAACCTAGAAAACTTGGGTCTCCTAGACAATAGTGGTAGAATTGGAATATAGTGATAGTGCCACTAGTGCCCTATTTCAACACTCTTATCCAATCATAAAATTAAGGCCATATCCTAGTTTATGACAATGTCCTAGTCCTACACAGTGAATTTTAAACTCTGTCTCAACTATCTCACTCAGTTTCCAGCTAAGTCTTATTTTCTATCCCTTATTTATACTTTTAGAAAGGTTAAAATTGCAATCAAGTTTATACAAATTCATATCTTAATTATTTCATATTTATTTACTCATTTTACTACTTAGAGCCTTTAACTAAATTAGGAATAATACACCAATATTCCCAAGACTTTTAAATCATTTAGTGAACCTGACTTACTTTGTTCATGCATAAAATCCCCATAAACCCTAGGGTAAATTTCTTACTAATTTTTCATAGATTTTATAATTTTTTAATTACATAATAATATCAAAAATTAATCTCAAATTTTAAAATTTTGTATTAATTTTAAAATAGTTTTCTTTCAAACCCTAGTTGCCCATACTAGGTCTCGATATTTTCCTAGTAATTTCCCAATATTTTTTTAATTTTTTACTATCATATCAAACTCAAAAATTCACCTTAAATTTAAAAAAACAATAATAATTTTCAAAAATATTTATTTTACAAAACCCTAGTTGCATCTACCAGGTCTCTTTAAATCACCAATTTTCCAATAAATTTATAATTTTTTACTTGCATATCTAACATAGAAATTCACTTTAAATTTCAAAAATTTCATAGTAATTTTTAGAATAATCATATTTTAAGCCTTAGTTATACATACTATATCCCATTGCTTCTTGAGGTATCACCTTACATTTTTGTGATCTTCATATCATTTTTATGCATATTCTAGTTCCTTATTTAGATTGTATCTATTTAATCTTTTCTACTATTATCCAAGTTATTTTAATTATGCTACCTAAGCTCCTTGCATCTCTTCCTTCAAGACAAAGTTAAATACTTAGTGACAACCCTCATAAATTCACTTAGATTATTTCAACTTGACCATATACCATGGATTAAAATCCAACTCAGACTCCTTCTATAGATCCTACACATCCAGATTACACCAATTTCAATGAGGATAATTTCAATGATGAGTAGTATGAGAATAATAATGATGATACAAAAATCTATGTTCATGATCCACCACATCAAAATCTTGATCAACTTCCACCAATTATTAATAATAAATTTATCCTCAACAAAGATTTAATCCTACAAAGTTTTCAAGAAAGACTCAGGGACTAGGCCTAAGATCTCACTCTTATTTTACAATCTATCATGAAAATTAAAAAGGTTAAACAAGTTGAGTCTTCCATTCCTTTAAAGTATCTAGTTGTAAATGACACTATGATGGTAAATATGTCTCAACAACCCCCTATAATAGCCCAATTTACCTCTAAGCCACTAGATAAAACTAGTACATCTTTGTCTCCTGATGTGGCAGCCCTTATGCAAGAGATATGATTTCTTTAATCTAAGGTGCTACATCTTGAGCAAGGTACCTCTAGACCTATGTAGGATTCATATTATTTTTCTCTATTGCACATATCATTGGCATGTTACATTCCTTTAATACCCTTACCACTAGTATTTATTCAACCCAAGCTCACTCTATATGATGCCAAGGGTGATCTAGAGACACATTTGAGATCCTTTCATGTAGCATGCTTGGACTATGTGCCAAATTACTGGCTACTAACCAATATATTTCCATATATCTTAAAGGATTATGCTTTACAATGGTTTTAAACTCTATTGAATCAGTGGGTCAATGCATTCAATCCTTTAGCTGACATGTTCCTGTCTCATTTCATCATTAACATTGGTGATAAGGTTTCCTATGCCCAAGTTTCACAATAGAAATAAAGGTCAAATAAACATCTCACAAATTATGTTATATAATATAAGACTATCTTTGCTATGATGAATATCCCCATGGATGATCAAGAGTTAAAATAACTCTTCAAATAGAGTCTTCTACTAGCATTGCATGAATCAATTATGTTTAAAATATTCTCTTCCTTCATTGAATTGTGTCACACACTAAAATAAAGAGAAGTTACACCAATTTCAATGGGAAAACTCAAGTATAAAAGTATCTCAAAAACAACAAACCAGAGTAATAACAAAGTCCCATACAAAGTTAAGGTCAATGTTATCAAGAGTTAAAATCAACCTACATTTAATGTAGCTTTAGAGCCCCTCAATGTGTGTTTTTATTAGTACCTCCTTAATAAACCTTTACCAATCTATTAGTTTCTCTAGCCAAAGTTTTATAGTAGATATTTAAATGTAACATCATCTATCTCTCTCTCTCTCCTATTCAATAAGTTGACCCAACAAAGCCTCTTTCATAGGGATATGATCAGCATGCATTTTGTGAATATCATAGAGCACTAGGCCATACAACAAATAGATGCATTAGTTTGAGACACAAGATAGAAGATTTGATAGATGATAATCATATTGATCTTGGCACTTCAGTTGAGCCTCCTCAGGCAAAGCAAACATAGGATAAATATTAAAAAATATTCTTATATCCCTTTTCATATCATTCTAAACAAGATATAGGGGACACATCAAGGGTTCACCATTCATATCATGTACATTTACCATCGGATACATACAGGGCACCTTCAATTGAGACACATCCTTTGACTAACATGATTGGTGTATATAATTAGAAAGTTTAAGCTAGACCTTTCATCTCTTTCTCAGAGTAGGAGATCATCAAGGATGATTTAGATTATCATGCATTCTTTATCATAGCTTACATTCATAATCATCATATTCATAGTGTTCTCATAGATAACAGATCTAGTGTCAACATGTGCACTATGACATTATTATAGGATTTGGGATGTTCAAATAAGGATATTGCCCTAATGGACATATTTATTAGTGGATTTAGTGGGCACATATAGACTTCATTGGGTGAGATTGTACTTCCTTTATAGGTTACTCTAACACATGTGGCCACACCTTTTACTATGGTTCTCAGTGAAGGATTTTTTGATATGTTACTTGGTCAACCATGGACTAAAAAACTTTGAGTACTACCTTATATGATTTATATATGTGTGAAATTCATTCACATTAATCAAGTTGTTACAGTTGGTGGACTTCCATATGAGTTAACACTCCCCAATTTAGAGTCATCTACTATTTTATAGTCACCAATTTCATTTCCACCACTAGTTTCAATTTCTCTAACAATTATAGTTCCTCCTCTAGTTTTGATTTAGACATATTTGAGGCATCCATCACCAACAAAAAGAGTTTATACACCTCCACAGATTCAGGATTATAGATAACTTCTAGCTATAGTGTTCATACCTAGGGTAGTATTATTAAGATCTCATGCATCTACTCATATAACACATGTTTAGAGAGCTTCTCCTACTAATAAATGGGTCCCTAAGATCCCTAAAATTTTATACACTTCTTAGAGTTACAAGGGGACCCTAAACTTAGTTTATAATTTAAATATTTGAGTATTTATAGAATATATAGATTTTAGAGCCATAGTCTCAACCCTTCCCTCATGCTTCACGAGCACACATAATCCCTTTTCTTGATACAGGACACCATGATAGGGAGTCTACCATGAGACTCATTAGTTAGTATCATCTCTTATCATAATTACCTATACATAGTCTTTTTATGATTGATTTCACATAGTTCAAATCTTAAAAATTCAAAAATAATACAAAATCTCAAAAATTCAAAAGCATTCAAATACATCAAAAATTCAAAAACATTCAAGCATTTCAAAATACAAAAACATGTAAATAATCTAAAAATGCCAATAAAATTCAATTGTATGCATCATTCATGTTTTACATTTCTACTATCATGCTAGACTTACATGTATTGTTTCATGTTATTTTTTGTTGATTTAACTACATTACCATGCTTCACTTGATCTTCTTTGAGTGTGTGCAGTGACATATAGATTCTTGATTGCTTCACTCAACCCATTGAAGGGGCATCCTACTTCTACATCAAGACATATATCAATATACATACCCACTAGGGGCATCTTCTACATGACTACACCATCCAAGTTATGTCATTCCTACACCACATACTCTATTTACTATGTTTATGTACATTATTTACTAGCTTACATAGATTACTCTATCGACACCCACTAGTATATAACACTTGTGTATTTTTTTAGCATATACCTAATCATGTACTAACATGCCTTACATACTTTCACTTCTTACTTTGATTAGTTAGATGAGATTATATTTCCAATTTATACATGCTTTCCTTTCTTTATTTATGTAGATAGATGTGATTGAATATATTAGTTCCTATTTATCTCCTATATGTGTCTTAGGACATTTACCAACATCATTTGCTTCTATTCATGTGTATGCCTTAAGACATTTACCTATGTCCTTTGCCTATACTCTTTTATGTGATTATGGCTTTCATTCCAACCTTGATTGCTTTAATTATATGTGTATATGTAATTTAAACATGCCTTGTATGCTTGTTTTCCAATTTGAGTGACATGTGTCCATGTCCCTTGTTTATTTTTCCCTTTGGACATTCTTGTATGCTTTGTGCTTCTTGACTTATATGCTTATTTCTTGATTGCTTATCAATTTTTTGCAATGTGATGATATACATCATACATTCTCTTGTTTTCATGCATGCCATGATGGACATCATGCTCCATCCCTCCTTAACAACTAATAATTAACTAGACTTCTAGTTCCAATTTAGTAAATTACACATGTTATTTCATTATTATATCTATCTAGGCATACCACTATTTATCTAATCATATCTCATTAAAAACCATGTTATATCTTGAGATATCATATTGATTATCATTGCTATATCATGTATCATTTCAACATAACACACTTGTATAGCTTTTTATTTTGAGGGCAGTCATTATAGGGTCATCATTCTTACCCTCAAAAGAGGGGGAAATAAACAAGGGTTTTGTTATAGAGATTAGATCTCCTAATGGTCAAATAATAAATTTTTAGAATACCTAAAATAATAACTAGACATCTAACTAGGTAGAACAGACTAAGAAAATAGTGAAAATGTCAAAATAGTTACTAAATTTGGCCTAGGATAATAATGCTAAAATTGGACTATAGTGTTAGGCCTTCTAGTGTCCATTTTTTATGTACCTATCCAAACATCAAAAACTTAGACTTTTCCAAAGTAGGTAGATAAGTAGTTTTAGCTTCAGTTTTACACAATCAAACCAATTTAGAATTCAATAGTTTTTAGTACACTTTTACCTAGAGAATCCATATATAGGGGGCATCATGCATGGTATGATGGTTCTCACTTCCAAGTTTAGATATGAAAGTTGATATAACTTCTAGATGAAAATCCATGTTTTAGTCACTAGTGATTGGAGGCAATGTACGTGGCATATTTGTTTTGTTTTCTTTCTAAGTTTAGTATTCCCCATGCATTCTCAATAGTTACTTCCTTATTCCATATACAGGTGGTTAACATCATTTTGGAGTGGCTTTCATGCAAACCAAACTTCCACATTTCAAAATGGATTTCATATAAGCCTAGTGCACTAGTTTTGGAGTGGATTTAATATAAGCCTAATCTTCATCTTTTAGAGTGGCCAAGAGTGGCCTAGTTTCTAGCATACATTTTGTTATCCATGCCAACATTGTCAAATTATAATACATTCATGGGATTTAGGATCCATCTCATAAAACATACATTTCATATTGGTATTAGTTCATAGCATCACTTCACAAAGCAATGATGGAGCCAAAGGACTAGCTATTCTTTGTATTCTTGAGCCACCTATTCAAAGGGATTAGACACATAGTCCAAACATCGATAAACACACGTATGACCACCTAGATTCCCTTAATGGGCAATGATGGAGCCAAGGGGCTAGCCTTTCTATTCTTGAGCCACTCTTGAGGAATTGAGAACTCAGCTCTATTCACAATATTACTCTTGATAAAACACATACCTAGTATTACTCATCATCACAACAAGTTTTGTATTGGTCTACGTACCTAGTGAGGTGTATTCATTCCTTTCTCTTCCTCTCTTTCTTACCTAGTTTTGTACATTATTATTTTAGATATAGCATATCTAGTAAGAACTGATCTACTCTATGGTTTCTATTATAGATTTACAGTTCACAACATGCTCTCTCTACATACACCCAACATCACACAACTTTATGAGCTTCACCCTTGTAGGTAAGTTTAGGTGTGCTTTCTATTTTTACTTTATCCTAGTATTTCACTTTACTACATCACTAGAATGAAGGGCGGGGGGGGGGGGGCGGGCTGGGTGGGGGGTGTGGGGAAATGTAGTGATATAAAATATGAAAATTGGTAACTTGAGTGTGGCTAATGACACCTAGAACATAGGTCCCTCCTACTTGCTTTCATGACGCTCATAGGCATCTTTTCATTGATTTTAAGTCATTCATAACCTTCTAAACCTAATTTAACCTCTGCCAAACTACTCTTTTCATGATAAATTCATCCCCCCAAGCCATGTTAGCTAAGGACAATAGTTCCTAACATGGATTATAACATCAATGCCACTTTTTGTACTCCTATCTAAGTATATTTTTAGCCCCAATAGTTAGTTCTTTTTTATTCATCATCCTTCTCCTTGTCAGTCTAAGGTGAACACATTCAACCCATGACCAATAGATCCATATAAAAAACCATTCAAAGATCATTTGGAAAGGGTTGATAAACATCACAAAGTAAGCAATAATACAAGCAAGACTACTTAGGCAATCTTATTTATTCTCTATCTACAACCAACCAATACTAATAAAAGCTTATCCAAATCCTTGCACCATTCCTTAGCCACCTCAAGCACATCCAAGTTTAGTATTTGTATCTTCATACACATAATTACATGAAGCACATCAAGTGGGAGAACTACATATGGCTTGCTACCTCTTTGGAGTATTGTTATGTAGGCAACATTCCCATACAAGGGGTGTGGATCCATGTTTAGTGCATCTTACACATACTAATCCCCCATATTCCTCAAAGTTTATCAAAGCATGATGGAGTCTAGGATTTGAAAAATAAATCAGATCTATAGGGAGTTATATGAACATCCAATAGTTGAAACTTCATAGGCATCATTACGTAGACATAGTGAACAAAACCCAGAAAGTTTAGGTCTCCTAGAAAACAATAGTAGAAGTGGACTATAGTGTCAGTACCACTAGTGTCTTATTTTGGTGCTTTTATCTAATAATAAAATAAAGGCTAGATCCTAATTTGTGACATTGTCCTAGTCTTGCATAGTGAATTTCAATTTCTATTTCAGTCATCTCAATCAGTTTCCAACTAAGTCATATTTTCTATCCCTTATTACTATTTTTAGAAAGGTTAAAATTTCAATCAAATTTATACAAATCAGTAATTTAATTATTACATATTTATTTACTAGTTTTACTACTCAAACCCTTTAACTAAATTAGGAATAATACACCAATATTCCCAAAATTATTAAATCATGTATAAATACATGAAGATTTTTAAAAATATTTCTAATTTTTTATGTAGATATACATGCACTAGATTGGGTAGGTTATCAAAATATAAATGACCATAAGTGAATTAATAATTAAAAAGAATGAACTAATTATATTTTTTGTAATGAATTGTTACACCAAATCCTTAAGGAGTTAGTGAAATCTACCCATCAAGATCATAACATCCCACCACACTTATGAAGCCCAGACTCTAGGCTAGATTTGCGCCCATACCATAGGATCCCTACATGTACGAGCCCTAAACAAACATTGACATGCCATCATAGCCACCTGATTCATGACTTCAACCTAGGTGGAGGCTCTGATACCACATGTAATGAACCAATACACCAAAACCTCAAGGCGTTAGTGGAATCTACCCATCAGGATAATAACATCCCACCAAGCTTCTAAAGCCCAAAGTCTGGGCTTCAAAAGTGTGGTGGGATGTTATGATCCTGATGGGTAGATTACACTAATGCCTTAAGGTTTTGGTCTAGCAGTTCATTACATTTTTAAATGCATGTGGCCATATAAAATATGTTTCCATGTAACTAAATACTATAAAACCATAGAGGAAAAATAATGTGATTAGAAAGAAACTGGCCTCTTAAAATAGAATGTAAATTGGTTACTAAATAATGATGTCTTTATCAATTAATAGGCCTACCATTATTTACGCCTAGATGAATGTCCTTGCACTTATATAATTCCACAATCACCTTATAATAAAGATTGCAAATAATCAATTAATTATTGAGGAAGTTCACTGCAATCCAAAATTGGCATTGCTACTTAAAAATGATAATGTTATCAAAAAATTCATGAAAATGAATATTACTATAATGAAATTTAAGGCAAAAAAAATTTAGATCAAAATTAAATTTTCAAATAATTTTAATGAAATTGTTGCTGACAATGATTGGATATCTAGAGTTTTGAGGGATTACCTTCATGATTATGTGATTTATAGTGGTTAAGCATTTATAATGAATTTTCCACCTTTTATTGGGTTTTAATCAACATTGGGGGTCTTATTTCCCATACACAACATGATCTTCATTATTTAATCTTGAAGATATTACAAATTGGTGATGTCTTGATTACAATATATCTCCCCTCTTGATACCTTTTCGATTGTTTTAAAAGGTTTTTGGTGAATTTAAACATGGATTAAATGCTATAGGTGGATCTAAGTGAGCCTTTATTTCATGTAAAGTTAACTAAGAGGGATATGGCCTTTAATGGATGATTAAATTATTCATATTTGAACCAAATTATCATTTTACAATCTGTAAGTGTCTTACATGTCATAAAGGAAGTGATAGGCCTAGTTTTTATCAAAAATAACTACAAGGTGAAAGTCAATTCCCAAGTTACATGATAATTCATTGGAAACCTTCTCTTTGCCTCAAAGGACAATATTAGAATTTGGTAGTGTAGAGTATGATTATCTAACCAGGATTTCTGGTGGGTTTGGAAGAAGATCTCGAGGGGTTTTCATGGGAAGATCAACATTAAAATATTTTATCTAATCAAAATGGTAAAGGGATAATATATCTGTGTCTTTCATGAACTAGAGGAACTTTTTTTTGTACTAGTGGAACATTTATATTTTGTTCAAAACTACCTAAAAAACCTAGCCTAAAGGGACATTTTATACATACTAAGGACTTGAATGATATATGGTCCCCAATTGTTTTTGAGGTGATGGATCTTAGTTGGAGAAACTCCTATAGGTTGATGTATATAGTGAAATATCTTCTGAGGCTATTTAGGGATCCTCTCTAATAGTCACATTGTTCTCCACCTAAGTATGTCATGGGTCCCTCATTTAAGAGAATGGAAATATACTCTCACATGGACACTCATTTAGTAACCATGAAGGTACCATTGGGTGTGGGTGGGGTGTTTATAAAGAAATGAATTGGCATGTTGAGGCTTTGTAGGTGGAAGGTAATCGTATCATGTGGTGGTGGACCTAGTTCTACTTTAAGTGATGATGAATTTGGATTTAAACTATGTCATGGAGGGAAAATAATTGAAAATTAGAGTTCTAAAAAATTGGCATAGGTGGTTGGTGGAGTGAATCGCCTTGGTGGTGATAACTAATAGGTGGAGGGCTCAGTTGACCCTTAGATGGGTGGCTAATATCATATTTTATGCTTTATATTCTTCATTTTTTTATGTTTTCCCTTTGGGATGGTGGTTTTTTAGCTATTTGTGTGCCTTTTGAGGCTAGTGTCATGTTGTTTTGTCAGGTTTTTTATTATTCTTACTGTCTCAGGTGTTCCTCAAAATTTTAACTCTTGTTTTCTATTTAATATGATAGGTGAGGGAACCTCTAACCCTAAAATCATATATAAAATTAAAAAAATCATGAGGTTGGGAAAGTTTCTAAAGGGAAAAAGTTGATGGAATTATTTTAAAGATTTAATCTTAGTCATATATGAAGAAAGTGAAAAAATCTCACAAATAGGCAATCTTGGCCGTAACACTAGTTATAGGCTAATTTTGATTATATATGGATTTTGGTTAACATGTATGACTATATATATATATATATATATATATATATATATATATATATATATATATATATATATATATATATATATATATATATATATATATATATATATATATATATATATCTCAAGCCTAGTTTTAATGGGTTAGAGACATTTCGATATGAATAGGTCTCTATTTAATGGTTTTATCATATTTTGAGTATAATTGTCATGCTTTGTATTTTCTCAAGCTTAAGCTAATTTAATTAATATAATAGACATATCTCCATTAGCCTAAAAAGGTTGATGTAAATTTAGTAGAAAATAGATGACAATATGCCTCAATTTGGATGTCCCATAGTTTTTTGGTCAACCAAAATGAATTAGAGGTAATTCATTTTTAACAAATAAAAATCCCTAGTTATATGGCTTATATGTCAAACATATGCTATAAAAAAATATGATTACTTCTTATTATGTTAGTCTTAATGTGCTATGAATTAGAGATGATATAAATGTTTTTTGAGGTATTTTCATTTCCTTATATACAAGTTTATATCTCATAAATGTCTGATTACTTTAACCAAGAAGTATTAGGTATGCCCATCTTACCAACCATGTAATCCCATCTTGATATACAACACAATATCATTAAATATGGCTTCTGATTCACATTATGTGGCTTATTATAATGTTTGGGAAGATTATTTACAAATTTTTGGCTCTTATTCACCCAATCACACTATAATGCACCTAAGATTTGTTAAAGACCACATTTGACATATCTACACATACAACTAGAAATTAAAGGGTCTTTTCCATATGGTTAGGAAATATAACTATTCCTAATAAATTCCCAAGGTGAGGAATTGACTATATACATTGTAAATTTTCAATTTATAATTCCTTAACATGAATTGGTTCAGATGCATTGCATCCTATCATTACACTCCTACCTGATGTTTATCAGATGATACTTAGTCCTGATTCCATGATTAGTTGCTCTCATAAATGTTTAATAAGAATTATATTGTTCTTGTTTTAATCTAAACTTAATAGTATGATTTATATTATATACATCACTTTATCAAAATGTAGATAATAGGGTATGAAACTATTATTGATTAGGACAATGGGGTGATGTTTTTAGATAATGATTTCTAAAACCTATAGAATAACTATGGCACTAGGTATGAGCATATTATTCGCTACACAACTTTTGTCACTAAGGTGAAGAACTAGTCCATGATGGAGATGATTAAAATAATAAGGGTTTTAATTTATATTTATTCTATGAAAATATTACTTTCAAAGCTTCACTAACTTATGAAAAGATTCAAAAACATAGATATGTTTCCATTATAATAAATATGTTATTGTCATTTACTAATTTCCAAAGTCTTCTCTCTTTTATAAAAATAGGAATACACTATCTTATTCTCACAATGATTTATAACTTCTATCCCAAAATGTTCAAACAAAATAACAATGTAACAAGATCATATTTTTGATCCAAGTTATTATCAAGATAAGAAAAAGCATTAAAACTCCCCACATTCCAAGGAGTAACATTAGAGATAAAGATAGGTATAGATTCACACATTTTTATAAGTTGGTTACATCATTTTGTCTTTATTTTAGATCTAGTAACCCAAAAATCCTTCATAAATACAATGGTAGTTTATAGATATGTCTATAAAAAGAGAGATTATAAATAGAATGATATAAAATGTAAGTTTATCCATGAGTCAGAAAAATGACCCATATACATCTTTGGAATGTTGAAATATCATAAAAATTATCTTTGAAAAGAATCGAATGATGGAAGAGATGATTCTTAAGCTTTGTTTATGTATTCTAGAACTTGGTGGTACATTCTTGAACCTGACTGTACCATTCTGAAGCTTTGTTGTCAAACCCTAGAGGTTTATTATTAAAATCTATAGCTTTACTATCAAAATTTGGACCTCTACTATAAATATTCATCACACTCCAAGATTTCCTTTAAGGATAAATTTACTTTGTCAAAAATCTTAACACTCAATTATAGTATATTATATCTCTTATACATACAAAATTGGGTAGTTAACCATGCCAAAAGTTAGAACATAGTAGTAAAATTAATAATCATAGACTCACACATACAAAATAGGATATAAAAACCTATCTTAGTCACATATCATTGGTCTATGATTTTATCCAATGTATAATGGTTTATAATTTGAAGAGACTTAATTAGAATACCTAAAAGATAGTGTAAAAGACTATGTGTATTGATTATAAAGTTACAAAAGTCAGTAAGGTCAGAAAGTTATCTCTATAGTTATAAATATATCTAATAATAAGAAAGGAATCCCATTGAATTTATGAAGATTCATCATACTTCCAAAAATTATTATTTATACCCTATAAGTGAGTCTACAGTCATGCTCTTAAGACCTAAACCCTATCATAATCCAATGAAAAGTTTAATACATGAATGAATATTTGAGTAAAGTAAATAAATGATGTCTGTAAATATTCAGTGGTTTGGATATAATTTATTTCATAACTAAATCCCTTAAAAGATTAGTTAATAGTATCAATAATAGGATAAGTGCCTAACTAAGAGAGCTATAGACCTAATGATAATATTGAGTTTGATTGTTTATGTAATATGCCATGTTAAGAATACTTGTATAGTAGGTTGAATGGTATGTTACTAAAGTTTCCAATTTGAGAAATATATGAATAGAAATTTACATGCCTATATTAATCAATAAGACCTATACCAATTAAATAATTGGTATATAATAAATATGTATAAATAATAAGTTGATTATGTGTTTCATTAATTTTTTCTATAGAGGATCTAGTGAAAAATACCTAGAAGATGTCTACTTATATTACTTCACCTTCTTTGATTTTAGGACTCAAAATTTTATAGTGGCATGTCATTTGAACTTATAATAAGCACAAAAATTCTTGTTTAAAAGGAATTGAACCCTTAACAGATCTACTCTTAAATAATGAGAATTGTAGAGTATTATTATTGATTTGAAGAGACACCAAGTCTCCCCTTGAGTATGAGATCCAATGACTACTAAAAGATATCTATACTTTCAAAAAGATGGATAAGAATTTTTATCTTACTAATTTCATAAATCATCTGGGCTTGAAAATTTTTAATATCCTCACATTTTGTTTGAAATTCACATTGTGAATTTATAGTTCCTTAACATGACTTGGTTTAGATGAAATACATCTTATCATTGCACTCCTAGTAGATGTTTATCGAATGGTACTCAATCTTGATTATATGATTAGTTTCTCTCATAAATGTTGAAATATGATTATGTTGTTCTTGTTGGAATCTAAAATTAATAATATGATTCATATGATTTTATCCTAGTGTAGGGATGAGGGTATGAGACTATTATTGATTACGACCATCTACATATTTTTGTCTTATATCTATTTTAGTATTATTTTTTGAATAACTTATAATAATGTAAATGTCAAGAATATAATCCCAACATATAATTATAAAGACATATAACTATATTCATTGTAACCATGATGTTTTTCTTATATTTGAAAACAAGCTATCCATAAATTCTATGCTAGGGTTTGAATTACTCACATGAACGTTGCAGAGTGGATTTCATGACCATAATTGAAGACATTTATTTTCAAATGAATAAAAATAAATATCAAACATTTTAACACTTACCATTCAACTTCAATAAGGATGACATTAAGTGCAAGGATTATATGAAATAACCTTGGAATCATTAAAAAAATCATTCAATTCAACACTTTTGCCACCAATGTTATAGTAAACCTACATGTAAAAGGATTTTTTATGCTGATATACTGGGAGATAAAATAACTATCAGATAAAATAATAAGAAGAGAAGAATGTTTTTTTAAACATAACCTTGATTTTGAATCGCGTGAATGGAATATTTAATTATATATTATAATAAAATTTATGTATATTATATTATATATATAAAATATTCTAATAAATATTATACATATATATATATATATGTGTGTGTGTGTGTGTGTCTATATATATATATATATATATATGGGGTTTATATATTGGTAAGAGGGGTTTCATAAAATGAAAGAGTGTAAACTGATAGTGAAACATCTGACTCAAAACCCATGATTACTAAGTTTTATATAATTGATAGTTAAATGATCACAAACAGTCTAAGATTTTACAATCATAATCTTGATATTGATTATATGTACCCATATCTACTTCGATTTTTTATCCAAATCCCAAACCTAAAATTTCTCTTGGTCACTTAAAATTTTTCTAGAGACATTGTAACAAAAATAATTTCACCATTAAAGACAAAACTCAATCACCCATAATTGGTCTCTTCAACTAGTGAATATAGATGTCCCCTAATCTAAACCAAGGGAGTTATAGTTTTGACATAGAGATTGGGTAAAGAGGATATATCTTTCCATGAATAATGTAATCCATCATAGACTAAACCATTACATGGTGATTCAAATCCAAATTGGTTTGCCCCCATAATTACTTTACACCGTGTTCATACTCTTGGAATAAAGACAACACCATATAGACCATGAAAATAGTGAAAATTTTAAAGGTGAGATTATTGATGATGGTGAGGGGTAATGATAAGGTATTTTATATGATATCATACACCAAGGGTCCCATATCAAACATGATACCTATATTTAGGGTAGTTATTTAATTTAATGTTTCTTGATGGCTGCATGATCATTTTTTAGTGTAAGCCCATGTTCACCTTGCTTACCATCACATAATTTAAGTCTATTGAAGAGTCTAATATTTATTACATGGGGTGTGTTGAAAAATATAAATCCTTAAAATATCTTAATTTGAGAGAAAAATAAAATATCATTTTATTCAAGTTCAAGAGTTTTATTGTCATGTGTCCATGAACACCTAGTCAAAATCCTTTGTAACAAACGTACTTTATATTTATCTACATTGAGTTTATTGAAAGGTTTTTCAAGCCACACATAAAATATGGATCCATATCATAATCAAATCATCTCTCATTATATTTGTGTCATGTAGATTTCATTTATAATTTACATGACTTGCATCCATCAGAGAGGGATACACTACAACCGATCGAGATCTAATGTAATGAAATTACTTCAAGAATTAAGTATAATAGCATAATTATATCCAAATATGACTGAAATATATCCAAATATATGATAATAGATAAGCAACTTCAAGGGGGAAACCTCCACAAGCTTCAATAAGAGCAGAATTCATAATATGATGATAAATAATTGCCCACTACCTCCTATATATAGTCTAACTTGGCCATGGTTACCCCATAGGCTAACCCACTAATCAAAAGAGAGAATAGATAAATGTAATATAACATCAAAGAATAATAAATAAGCCACAAGTCAGCTAATACTATCCTCATACATGTGATAAGTTAGGGGTGTAGCATGCCCTTCTCCTTCAAACCAACATTGTCCTCAATGTTGAACAACTCTGGATGTTGTTGCAGTAAATCTTCACCTTTCCAAGTTGCATCTTCACTACTCTACTTTTTCCACTTGATCAAATATTCCCTAATCTCTCTGGTTCTCAACCTCTTAGTACATGTTTGGAGGATCTTCTCTGGGTCCAAAATGACTCATCCTTTTTCATCTAATTCTAGGAGCTCTATTTGGGTGAAAACTTTCTATCCAATGACCTTCTTTAAATAGGAAACATGAAATACTAGGTGTATGTGAGATGAATGAGGTAACTCGAGCTTGTAAGCCACACTTCCAATTTTTTGTACAACCTGATAATGGCCATAATACTTAGGAGCAAGTTTGTTGTCCTTTTTCTATTACTTCAAGGATATCTACTTGTAAGGCTACAAACAAACAAATACCCAGTCACCCACCTCAATATTTCACTCACTACGGTGTTGATCAACTTGTTGCTTCATCCTATTTTGTGCCAAGGCCAAATTCTCTGTCAAACTAGCCAAAACCTCTTGTTGATGTTAAATGTGCTCTTCCACATCTTGAACATTGGTGTGCACCTTTAATGAAAAAGTGCTGGAAGGTGGATGGTAACCATATAGTGCTAGAAATGGAGACATTTTAGAAGAGGTATGGAAAGATGTGTTATACCACCATTATGCAAGTGGTAGCCATTTAACCCAATGTTCTTGTTTATCTGATATAAAACAATAGAGATACCCCTCTAAACTTTTGTTAACAACTTTAGTTTGTCCATTAGATTGGGGGTGGTAAGATGAGATATGAGCTAGCTGAGTACCCAAACAAGAAAATAGTTTAGTCTAGAAATTAAGAGTGAAAATAGGATCATCATCACTTATAATTATTTTTTGGGTTCCATGTAATTTGAGAACTACTTCCATAAAAATAGCCGCTACTGTACTTATTAAAAATGGATGTGAGAGAGCACAAAAATGGGCATATTTTGTAAACATGTACACAATGACCAAAATAAATTTTTTTCCTTTAGAACAAGGTAACCTAGTGATGAAATCCATGGAAACCTCCTCCCACCTTTGACTAGGAATTGCTAACAGTTGTAACAGACCTAGGGTCTTAACTGTTTCACCTTTATTTTGTTGGCATATCAAGCATTCTTCCACAAACTTATATACATCTCCCTTGAGTCCTTCCCAAAATAATTCTTTCTTAATTATATGATAAGTTTTTAAGAACCCTGAGTGACCGCCAATTGGAGATGCATGCAACTCTGCAATAATCTTATGCTTAAGCTCTAAATTTTTGCATAAGTAAAGCTACCCTTATACCATAGGACATTATATTTCCATTCAAATTTGTCAGAGGATAAAGTAACCTGCTATATATTCTAAATCATAACCTATGTATCCTTGTCTTGCTCCCATTCTAACCTAGCTTCATCCACCCAATCTACTTGCAACAAAGACATTGCACAAAGTAATGCTTTTATGGATGCATCCCATCTGGATAGTGAATCTGCTACTACATTATATTTAACCTTATTTTAGATGATTTCAAAATCATAAACCAACATTTTGGTTACCCTTTTTTGTTGTTCCTCAGATGATAATCTTTGCTCCAAAAAGTATTTGAGACTATCATGATCTGTTTTCACCTTAAAGTGTCTACCCATTAGATAAGGCCTCCATTGTTTAATTGCATGAAGAATAGCCATCATTTCTTTCTCATAGATAGGTTTTTGTAGATTATTACCTTTGAATTGATGACTTTCAAATGCAATGGGTCTTCCTTCCTACATTAGTACTACCCCCAATCTAGGCCTAGAAGCATCACATTCAATAGTGAATGTCTATGAGAAGTCTAGAGTAGCCAAAACTAGAGTGGTGCACATAGTTACTTTTAGTTTCTAAAATTATTCGGTGGCATCATCATTCCAATGAAAAGCATCCTTCTTTAGCAATGTAGTGAGTAGAGCTGCTATGTTACCATAACCTTTCACAAATCTTCTATAGTAACCTGTTAGTCCAAGGAACCCTCAAAGGTTTTTGAGATTTTTTGGCATGGGCCATCCCATTATCATTTTGATCTTCTGGGGATCAACTTTGACACCTTCATGGGAAATAATGTGATTGAGGTACTCTACCTCTTATACTCCAAAAGCACATTTAGATGGCTTCGCATAAAGTTGGTGCTTCTCCAAAACTATCAACACATGTTTCACATGTTGTAGATGTGCTTCCCATGTCTGACTATAAATCAATATGTCATCAAAGAAAACTAGCACAAAATTCCTTAAAAAAAGCCTAAAAATAATGTTCGTCACACTCTACAAAGTAGATGGTACATTTTTAAGACCAAAGGGCATTACCAAAAACTAATAATGGCCCTCATGTATTATAAAAGTAGTTTTATGAACATCTTCATCCTTGATTATAATTAGATGGTACCCTAAGTGAAGATCCAATTTTGTGAAATAATTAGCACCATACAACTCATCAAGTAAATCATCAATTACTAGAATAGGAAACTTATCTTTGATGGTGTACTTTTTTAGTTACCTATAATCTGGGCACATCCTCCATGTGTCATCCTTCTTCTGCACCATGACCATTGGTGATAAATATGCACTTCAGCTATGATTGATGATCCCTACCTCCAACATCTCATGGACCATCTTTTCAATTTCACTCTTTTGTGAATATGGATATCTATATGGTCTGATATTTGGTGGTTGACTGACTAGAATTAGTTGAATGGCATGATCATGTTCTCTTTTTGGTGGTAGTCCTTTTGGCATGGGCCCAAAAATAGATGAGTGGTCCTCAACAATTATCTATAGATCAGGATGTGTAGATACCTGTGTGGGTTGAACTTCTATGGAGCATAATCATGAAATAATTCCCTCTACCCCCTTTTTTAACATATTGGTCATTTGATGTGAACTAACCAATTGTGGAGATTTTGCATGTAATCCATATAGTTCAATTTTCTTACCTTTAGAATGAAAGCACACGAATAGTTCTTGGAAGTTCATCTCAATGGTACCTAAGGTTGTGAGCCATTAGACTCCCAAAACAATGTCTGTGTTACCCATGGGAATACTAAACATAGGAGAGTCGAGATTATACCCACCCATAGTAAGCTTAATACTATGGCATTTTCCTGAACAATTAATTATGCCACCATCTGCAATCATGACCTGAAATTTTGGTGTTGGGTAGATGAAATAGTTCAATCGAGTGACCAACTTATGGTTTATAAAGTTATGTGTGCTCCCTGAATCAATCAATACTGTCATATTCTGTTTCTTGAGGAAACCCACCACCTTAAGAGTTTGTGGAGTGTTAATACCTGCAAGTGCATAACAAAATATTGTAGGTTGGGAATTTTTAGGTACCTCCTTTATATCTTCCACATCATCATTGGAGGCATCATCTACTTCTTCATCTTCATTTGGTCCCTCAATGTAGAATAACTTCTTCTTAGCACATCTGTCCTTTACTCCACTTGCTATCACAATTGAAACATAATCCTTTTGCATGATTCTCTTCAATTTGTTGAGGAGTCAATCTAGTAGGTGTAGGAAATGTTGGTGATGATATGCTACGATCTTTGAAGTGAGTGAATGGTTGCTTCTTATTGGTTATGAATTTTTCCTCAGCTCTACATGCCATGATAATAGAATCAAAAATCTTAAGTGGATTAAACATGCATACCTCATGTTGAATTTAGTCCTTGAGGCCACCCAAAAATAGGTCATTCAAGTTTGCTTTAGAAATTGTCTCCACACGTAAGAACAAGTTCTGAAAATGATGAATATAATCCTTGATAGAGCCAGTTTGTCATAATTTTTCTAGTTGGTTGAATTAATTCTTTGTCACACTATTGCCATAGTGTAATTGTAGCTCCTCTATAAAAATTTACCAAGGGACACTGAGAGTCATCTTTTTCTTTTGAGCACACAACCATCGATACCAAATGAATTGATCAGGTTCAAGATACAAGGATGCCATGGTAACCTTTTGTCCACTTGGACTCTGATGTAGGTCAAAAAAACTCTCCATTTGGTTGATCCAAGTGAGTGGATCTTTTCCATCAAATTTGTACATATCCACCTTTGGTAATAGGTTCCTCTGTGGCCATGGAGTTAGATTTGAAGCAGACTAGTTATGAGAACCACCCTGGTGGGTTTGTGCAATAGAGTTAGCTTGATGATTTGAGTGATTAATGTTTAAATCCATCATGATATCTCCCAAACTATCTTGTATGGATTGCATATTATATTATATGTCTTGCACCTCACTCTGAATTCCTTGCGCACTATAATCAAGCTGGCTCACTTTGTGATCTATGTCAAAAAACCTTGGTATAAAAGGTCTAGTACATCCCCCTTCTAACTCCATCTCTTCCTTGTTATGAGTTTTACCTAGATTTTCAGCACCTTTTCCTCAACCTCGAGTTTGTGGACCTACCATAAAAGGGTTTTACAATGTAGACCCTTATTGGCACTTTTGGCCCAACTTTGACCAAGTGATTTTGGAATTATGTCGGCCTTAAATCAAAATATACAAATAACATACCATAGCCAATTTTTTTTAATATTTCCAAAAATGTCAATAACTCTGAAAAATTATTTACATTGCACACTATAGAGCAATGTTATGAAAAACATAAAATAGCGATAAATTTTTTAAAATAGATCCAAATGAGCTGAAATTTTAATGGAAGCAACCATTTTTTATATATCACAAAATTTAAAAATTTAGTGTTTTGCCCACAAGATTGCCCAAATCGCAGCTCTGATACCACTTGTAATGAAATTACTTCAATAATTAAGTATAATAGTAGAATTATATCCAAATATGACTGAAATATATCCAAATATATGATAATAGATAAGCCACTTCGAGGGGGCAACCTCCACAAGCTTCAATAAGAGTAGAATTCACAATATGATGATAAATAATTACCCACTACCTCCTATATATAGTCTAACTAGGCCATGGTTACTCCATAGGCTGACCTACTAATCAAAATAAAGCATAGATAAATGTAATATAACATCAAAGTGGAATAAGTAAGCCACAAGTCAGCTAATACTATCCTCATACATGTGACAGGTTAGGGGCGTAGCATATAAATCACTAAGATCAACTAGTGTGGCATCCTCAAGATCAGAATATCAATGTTTGGTGAATCCCCACTAATAATATGTAGTATTCCTATACTAAATCCAAAATACACTATGAGCTAAATAATCCTTTTTTCATTCCTAAAGGAAATCATATTCCTCTTGATAAAATAGATGAAGATATAAGTGGATCAATTCCTCTTAGGTATAAAGGAGATATCAATTTGAGATGAAAAAAATGTAATAGCATGTTGTGTAATTCCAAGGGATTTGTTTTCATGAATCCTCCAACACCTAGTCAAAATCCTTCATAACAAATTTACTTTATCTTTTATTTCATTGAGTTTATTGAAAGCATTATTGAGCTAAACATAACATGTAGAGCCTATTGTTCCCTAACACACACACACACACACTACATTATTTAAAAAATATCAAATAGGGGCCCATTATTGGTTAAAAATTCTTTGAGGCCCTTTGGGATAGAATTCTATAATATAGAGGTCTAAAGGAACATGGATAAAAACCAGTTTGTCTATCACTTAAAATATTACTTTGATTATCTTCATTTATGGATGTTTATTTAAAATAATCTATAGGTTGTATATCATTATCTACAATTTGTCAATGAAAATAAACTAAAGCTATGCTTAAGCCATGTTTTAGTATTTACCTTTTTTTAATTTAAAACACTAATGAATTCATACTTACATATGATTTTATATGACCAATTATGTTAATATTTTTTCTTGTAGTGGGTTATTATTTTTGTGTCTTAAATATAATACTTCACACTAAGCTATTTTCCCATCATCTTTATGCTCATCTTGGAGCCATTTTTATCCATTGGTATATTTCCACTCATCCAAGAGCCATTTTTTTCCACCTAAGATTTTTTCTCTCATCCCATATCTATTTTTTTTCTAGTCAACATCTTTAAAATTATCCCAACAATGTGATGGTGATGATAACATAAAGAAATGTATATAAACCCCATGCAAGTGAAGCATTAGGTTTTTTACACTTATCCTCATTCCACTCACTCAATCACCAAGTGGTAATGACATCATAAAATAATCTACAGAGAACCTCAAGAAAGTAGAGTGGTAGGATTTTACCACCTATCCTCATCCCTCTCACTTGATCATCTGAAAGAAATGACAACATAAAGAAATATATGGAAGATTTTGAGAAAGCAGAACAACATTATTTTTCTACTTATCCTCATCCCACTCATTTTATCACTTGATGTAAATGATAACATAAAGATGTATGAAATATTTAGGGGAAGAGGAGTGGTAGGATTCTACCACTTATCTCCATACTGCTCACTCGATCCTCCGTCAAACTTAGAGGTGACATTGTAGTCATAATTTTGGATTATTTTTACATTACTATTTTGAGCAATAAATCCCAAAATGAAAATAACATCAAATAATGAGGATATATATATATATATATATATATATATATATCCTCATTATTTGATGTTATTTTCATTTTGGGATTTATTGCTCAAAATAGTAATGTAAAAATAATCCAAAATTATGATATATATATATATATATATATATATATATATATATATATATATATAATAAGATGCTTTTAATGAAATCATCATTAAAAGCATCTTATTATATATATATATATATATATATATATATATATATATAATAAGATGCTTTTAATGAAATCACTTACCATAATTTTACCTCTTATAACTCTCTAAGATTTCCAGATTGATTTTGAGTGCAAAATAAATGGATTGTTAGATTGTTTAATTGTGCTTGACAATGGCTTCAATGTATTCTTGGCTTGATGATGGCTTTCATAAGGCTATATGAGTGCTTGGAAAATGTAAGAATGATATTTATGGATGCAAGTTAGTTTCAAGTATTCTAAGTTAGTTTTTCATGGAGAGATTGGCTTATTTATATAAATTATGAGAGGGAAAATCAATGGCTCAAATTGAATTTTGAGCCATTGAGATCAATGACCAAGAAAATTTCAAGAAAATTTTAATTCCTTAGAAACCTATAGAATAGAGTATTCTAGAGGGGAAGGGTTAGATTATAAGATATTCTAGAATTCTCCAATTCTAGAATTTCCATTAGGGAGTAGGGATGTAGGAATAACTAGTTTAGTAGTGTGGTAGATGGATAGGTGAATAAAATGTATTTTTAAACTAGCAAGTGGATTAATGGGTAGGTTAGCAGGTAAGTAGGATTAGTTATTATACTAATGAATGTGATTAATTGATTTTAGGGGTATAATAATCTTTATAGGATGTAGTAATTTTGATGTATGGATTGGGATATTATTTAGTTAGTTAGGGAATATAGTTATAGGTTAAATTAGTAAAATTAGTAGAATTATCAAGGTGAGTGGATTTGGGTGCATATATTTTATCCCTCTTTGAAAGGGAATAAATATTGGCTAGGATAGAAGGATTAATTTTCTTTCAAATAAAAACCATAATCGTGAGTATAATGTTAGTAGGTGTGATTCCCCCTCAAGGGAGCATCCATGGAGAACCAACATAGATGGTCACTTGAACAGAAGTCCCAAGGGTGGGATAGGACCAATATGATAAAATAAGTTAGATATTCCTCTAATATTGATGTAACTATGATTGAGATCCCCCAAGCATGAAGATGAGGGAAAAATTGGTTTGGTTTTGAGAGATGGGTTCTAGACAAATATTGAAGGTCTAGAAAGGATACTGATTAAGATTTGTGAAGGTCCCAAACAAACATATGGTCAAATAAATAAAGGGATGGGATAGGCTAAAAGATGGTTATATTTCCCATAGTAAGGACATATGTTAGGGAGGGCTTGAAATCCTATAATGGAGATCAAATGAGTCAAGGTCTAGAAAGGATACTAATTAAGATTTGTGAAGGTCCCAAATAAACATATGGTCCAAGAAATAAAGGGATGGGATAGGCTAAAATATGGTTATATTTCCCATAGTAAGGACATATGTTAGGGAGGGCTTGAAATCATATAATTTTGATTGGTAATAATAATCTACTTGATGTATCATGGGTATCTTGAAATTATGTAATAAAGCTGAGTGACTGATGTAGGATGGGATGGGGATTATACTGGTTGGGCTATCCATGGGCATAAGATCATGGCTAGGTACTACCTACATAGTCTCAAGGGACCCCAAGATAATGTATCTCTAACTCTAGATTACATTAGATGATGAGGAAATGGAAAATTCATGCCCCATATGATTAAGGGATGATAATCAATGATTGATTGGGGTAATAAAGTAAGTTTATGGGATTTGGGTGTGATAAGATAAGATAATAGGGGTTTTTGGGGTTAAATAGGATGTCAAGGTAAATACGGGGGTCAAATAAGATAAAGGAGTGAAAAGGAGTTCATTTTGACTTTTAACCTTCATGAAAAAGTGCTATGAGATAAAAACATGGACTGAAACCCACAAGCTTCACACCATACTGAGAGAGTCTGGGAGTTCTAAAGGCCCAAGGATGTTGGAACACTGGTATGTTTCTAGCCTCTAATCTAGTAATTTGTTAATTTTTTGCATTTATTTCATGATGTTTACATCATAGGAACCATAGGTGAAATACCATGATTTAAGCAAGGCCCTCAGTTGTATTATTTCACTCACAACTAGAAATATTGCTTTGGGAGTTTTGATATTATAATACCAAAACTATGCAATTATGGTATTATAATACCAAAAGTCTTGACTCGTGATATCATGATACTATGAGTTAGTGATCCATGGTTTTTCATAACCATGAGTTTATAGTCATGGTTATGTAAAATTACAAGACTCAATTGGTGATAACATCAAGGTAATTAATTAGGGAAAATTAGAAAATAATGATAATACTGAGGGTGGAAAAGATGGTTAAGGGATGAGGGATAGAAGGATAGGCTAGGATTTGAGAAGTTAGATGAAAAGAATGACAATTTATATTTAATATAGGTGATTAGGAGTGAAGAGACTTAGGTGGTAAGTAGGGATTGGGAGGTAATTAGGATGAGTAGGTTAATTATGAGTGTTTAGCTAGGTTAACTAGGCTAGGTAGTTAATTGATGAAGAGTGTAAGTGAGTTAGGTAAGGGGCTTTAGGATAAAAGTTGCGGTGGCATTAGGTGAGCTAGGTAAAGAGGTATTAGGGTTAGGTTAAGATGGATTGGGTAGTGGATTAAGGATGGATGAGTTATATGTAGGTGATTTGACTAGGTGAGATAGGTTAAAAAGGCATACATGATAGAATAGGTTTAGTGATGGGTTGTGTGATTGGTGAAGGAGGACTTAGACATGACGGTGTGTTGATTTTGTCATCTTTAGGTTATTTATGAGATGCATCAGTTGATGCCTACATACTTGTTGGAAATATTTTCATTGATGTCAAAGGTCTAGTATTATTGGTGATAAAGGCCCCATTACTTTTAAAGTTATTTGTAATAAATATATCTTGTCTAATATGAGTTAATATTTATTTCATATTAATGAATATATTTTTTGTTGCATATGAGACAAAAAAGGGCCCATGGAGAAGTTGAAGAGCCAAGGGGTAAATATAAAAGAAGGATGGGATGCATTTTCCAATGAAGAGTCATCTTGGGGAATACCAAGTCACCAAGTGAAGAAAAAAGAGTAAGGGCACAATTTATCATGAAGGGACACTTTGAGGAATACAAAAAGTCACCAAATATAAGGACAAAAGTGGGAAGCACGTTTTTGGTCATGAAGGGTCACCACATGACTTTTCAAAGGCTTGAATATGAAGGGTCATCCAAGATTGGCACCATTTTCCATGAGGATTGAAGGGTCACAAAGGGGGAAGGCCAAAGGTCATTTGGAAAGCTATAAATAAAGGCTTGAGAATCCATTTGTAATATGGTTGAGAGAGGTTGATTTGATATTGTTATATCTAGCTTAGAAGAGCAATTATGAGAGATGAATATGATTTGTATTTGTTGTATCTAGCTTAAAGGAGCAAAAGTGAGAGATAGAAAAGAGATGTTGTATTAAACTATCATTTGTTGATATAGCAACATTAAGAGATAGGTGTGTGGTATACACAAAGGGGTTGGTGCTCACGAATTGTTTCTGGGTTGGTGCTCGACAAAGGGGTTGGTGCTCAGAAAAGGGGTTGGTGCTCTTATGGGTTGGTCCTCATGAATAGTTGATAGGTTGGTGTTCGACAAAGGGGTTTGAAGCTCCTATGGGTTAGTGCTCATGAATTATGTCTGGGTTGGTACTTGGCAAAGGGGTATGGTGATCTTGTTGGTTATTTCTCATTCATATACTTGAGATTGTTCTCCATGTTTTTTCCCACATTGGGTTTCCACGTTATATCTGTTGTCTCTCTCTATCTTGTGTGATGTTTATTGTTTGAGTTTTATTACATATCTTGAATTTTTGATTAAGTGTAATTTGATAAAGGAAAAGTTTTATAAGATATATGATATATTTATTCACTCCTCCTATCAGTATATCCCATGCTTAACAATTGGTATTAGAGCAAGTTCCTTTTTTTTAAAAGTTTTATAGCTTGAAGGTAGATCAGGAAAGCACAATGGTTGGGTCACAGGAAGGATTTTCTACAAATAAGGCACCTTTGTTTGATGGAACAAATTATGCTTTTTGGAGAATGAGAATGAAGGTTTATTTGATGGCCCTTGGATTCAACATATGGAAAGCAGTGGTGGAGGAATATGAAGAGCCATAGACATCTACAATTACTCCAGTAGAAAAGAAGGAAAGTGAATGTAATGCTAAATCTTTAAATGCTATTTTATGTGGTTTATGTGAATCTAAATTTGTTAAATTTATGAAATTTAAATTTTCTCATGAAACTTGGGTAAAACTTGAGAATATTTACAAAGGTGATGGAAAGGTTCAGCAAGCCAAGCTACAAACTTTTAGAAGGTAGTTTGAAAGTTTGAATATGGAAGAAGAAGAAGATATGGCAAGTTATATTTTATGAGTTGATCAAGTCATAAATTAGATTCAAGGTCTTGGAGAAATGTTGGATGAGTCAATGGTGGTGCAAAAGGTTTTGAGATCTCTACCAATGAGATATGATGTAAAGGTTTTGGCAATCGAGGAGATGAAGAATTTAGCCAAGCTAAAGATGGATGAGCTTCATGGTATTCTCACGACATATGAGATGTGGATAGAACAAGATAAACCCTCAAAGAGAGAAGCGGCTTTCAAGATATCAAAGAAGGAGAAAGCTAGGATTCAAGAATCAAGTGATAGTTCTAGTGATTATTAAGATGACAATGGAGCACTTTCCATTCACAAGCTGAAAAGAGGAATAGGTAAATATCAAGGAAAATTACCTTTAAATGTTTTAATTATGGAAAGATTAGACATTTTTTAGCTAGATGCCCAAATAAGGTTAATGATGATGAAGAAGAAAAGCTTACATATAAGAAGAATTTCAAAGGCAAATCTAAGAAGGGATTCGAGAAGAAGAGACTATATTCTAAGGATCCTAGCTAAGGGGAAGATAGTGGAGTCAACAATTCAGAAGAAGAAGAGATTCTATTCATGGCCATACATGAAGATGATCAAGAAGAAGAAGAGGAGGAAGCTAAAGTGAATATGGAAGGAGAGCTCATTTGTGCCTTAGAAGAGTTAGAAGCTATTTAGAAGAAGAATCAAAGATTAAAGTGCCAGATCAAGCAAAATGAACAAGAGTCAAAGGAAATGATTGAATATCTACAAGCACACTTTGAAGAAGCCAAGAAGAATGAAGAAGACTTCACAACACAGTTAGAAATAGAAAGAAAAGAGTGTCAAAGGTATGTTATTAAAATTGCCTCTTTAAAAGAAGATATTAAGAAAGCAGTCAGTGATAAAGTAGTCAGTGATTCAAAATTTGAAGATAGCGCTAACATGCTGAATAAGATATTGGAAAGTCAAAAAGCAAATTCAGATAAGATAGGGATCAGATTTGAAAATAAAAAGAGCTATGATGAAGTTCTTACAAAAGATGAAACAAAAAGGGGAGAAGTGAAAAATACATATGACATTTCAAATAGAAAAGGCTAGAGAGAACAAAGCTACAAAAGACAATTAGGTCAAAGATATACAGACATGTCTTATTTTTATGGCTATTGTTTTTATTGTAATAGATATGGTCACAAGAAATTAGAATGTAGAAAAAGAGCTAATAATTTCAAAAATAAGGAGAAGGAAAGTCAAGTAGAGTCAAGCAGAAGCCACAACTCTTTTGATCCTCTATCAAGCTTTGATGAAGAGACCATAGTATGCTACAAGTGCAACACCTTTGGACACATAGCTTGGTATTGTAAAAGTGTGTTTGAGTCAATCAAGAAGGATTAGAGCTTCAAAGCTCCATTCATCAAGAAGAAGGATCAGAATCTCAAAGCTCCATTCATCAGGGAGAAGGTTCAGACATGTACATGGCAAAAGAAACAACATGAAGATTATATGATGGTTCAGACAACCCTACATGTAAAAGGTAAAGATCAGCCATGGTTAATTGATAGCAGATGTTTGAGGCATATGATAGGAGATAAAAGTAAATTCATATCTCTAAAGAAGATCAATGGTGGTACAGTGAGATTTAGAGATAAAACCACTGCCAGGATAGCCAAAAAAGGTACTTTGATTTTGGATTATGGTAGAACTAAGACTAAAAATGTTTCGTATGTAAAAGGTCTTAAGCATAATCTATTGAGTGTTAGTCAAATATGTGATCAAGGATATACATTAAAGTTTCATAAAGAAAGTTACGAGATTAGAAGAAAAGATTCAAATGAGTTGATTGTAGATCCTCAAAGGACAAGGAACAATGTGTATGTATTGTCAGATATCTTCTCAAAGGCACGATCAAAGGATACATTCAAAGATCAGCGAGAGGAGTTTGGAGTAATTTCTATTACTTCATGTCATTGATGTTCAGCATAAGTTGAGGGGGAGCTAAGTGTTAGCTCCAGGTAGGCCCTTTGCCATTGATGTCAAAGGGGGAGAATAATAGGTACAAGTACATGTATAGGTGTAGAAAATAGGTAGAGGGAATAGGTATAGGTTACTACAGTAAGGGGGAGTTACTGTATGTTTTTAGATGATAGTATGTGTAGGTGACAGGATGTGGTAGTTTTAGGATTGAGGTTGTCATTAATGAAAAAGGGGGAGATTGTTGGAAATATTGTCATTGATGTCAAAGGTCTAGTATTATTGGTGATAAAGGCCCCATTGCATTTAATGTTGTTTGTAATAAATATATTACGGCTAATTTGAGTTAATATTTATTTAATATTAATGAATATATTTTTGGTTAAATATGAGACAAAAGAAGGGCCCATGGAGAAGTTGAAGAGCCATGGGGTAAAGACAAAAGAAGGATGGGACACATTTTCCCATGAAGAGTCATCTTGGGGAATACCAAGAGTCACCAAGTGAAGACAAAAGAGTAAGGGTGCAATTTCTCATGAAGGGACACTTTAAGGAATATGAAAAGTCACCAAAGATAAGGACAAAAGTGGGAAGGACGTTTTTGGTCATGAAGAGTCACCACATGACTTTTCAAAGGCTTGAGTATGAAGGGTCATCCAAGATTGGCACCATTTTCCATGAGGATTGAAGGGTCAAAAAGGGGGAAGGCCAAAGGTCATTTGGAAAGCTATAAATAAAGGTTTGCGAAGCCATTTGTAATATGGTTGAGAGAGGTTGATTTGATATTGTAATATCTAGCTTAGAAGAGCAATTGTGAGAGATGAATATGATTTGTATTTGTTATATCTATCTTAGCAGAGCCAAGGTGAGAAGAGAGGAAAGAGATGTTGTATTGAACTATCATTTGTTGATTTTTTTTAACATTGAGAGATAGGTGTGTGGTATACACAAAGGGTTTGGTGCTCTTGTGGGTTGGTGCTCACAAATTGTTGCTGGGTTAGTGCTTGGCAAAGGGGTTAGTGCTCCTGTGGGTTGGTTCTCATGAATTGTTGTTGGGTTGGTACTTGACAAAGGGGTTGGTGCTTTTATGGGTTGGTGCTCATTAATAGTTATTGGGTTGGTGCTTGGTAAAGGGGTTTGAAGCTCCTGTGGGTTGGTGCTCATGAATTGTAGCTGGGTTGGTACTCGATAAAGGGGTATGGTTCTGGTGTGGGTTGTTTCTCATGAATATACTTGATATTGTTCTCTATGGTTTTTCCCACATTGGGTTTCCACATTATATCTGGTGTCTCTCTCTATCTTGTGTGATGTTTATTGTTTGAGTTTTATTACATATCTTGAATGTTTGATTAAGTGGAATTTGATAAAGGAAAAGTTTTATAAGATATATCATATACTGATTCATCCCCCCTCTCAATATATCTTGTACTTAACAATACTATGGTATGCTAGAGATTGTGGGGTTATACTATATAAATAAAATGTTGATAGTGTAGATTGATCATGCCCTAATTATGATGTTAGTAGAGCAATGGTACTTAGAGATTATTACCTTCTAATTCATAATTAAAGAGATGATGGTGATATTATAATATTTTATTAAATTTTAAGATTTATAATGATAAGGGATAAGATCTACTAGCAATCCCACACTCTGAGTGTGATAGTGTAGAAATTGGAAGGAGTCTTATGAGCTGGTGTGCAAGACTAGTAGGTGGACATTAATAGATGCTTTTGAGAGGGGACCATTGATAAATTAATTTTATTGGTGATGTCTCTTCTTACTAGCATATTCTTATCAAATAAGAGCATTCATTGGTTTCACTTGGGATTTGGAGATGTGGTTGCCTACATAGTTCAATTCTTTAGGATTTTTGTGTGGGGACCAATGGTGTTGGCTCATATATATTAGGAGTTTCAATTGGGGGCCTGCAAGGGAGATGAAATCTTGGGTCTATAATTATTATTATATATTTAGAGTTAGGAGCATATAACTATGCAGTAACCTCTAAGTACTTGAGCAGCTAGAGAACCTCATGAGCCTATTGTCTGTGGATGATATATTTTATTGGCTGTGTACAATTTTGAGATATTGGATTAAATTATGAAATTAAAAAACACAAGACATCAAAATACCTAAGTAATATCTAGAGACATTAGAATTAAATGCAACTAGTTGAATAAATAATTCAAACCAACACTCTAATCCTAAATCTAATTACTCCAAACCAAGATTAAATGGATCAAAAATAATAGGATTGGATTGAAATTACTTTTGACTCAAATTTTTAACATTATTTTGGCATGATAAAGGATATTGATGATGGATTCAAGGATTAGATTAGCATGGACTTAGTATATTTATTCTTGATTTCTAGTTGATGATATGGGCATGAATATTTTATGGATTCATGAGCTGAATTCAATGGAGTGGACTATTTATATATAAAATAAAGGGAGGAATCAATGTCTATATTTAAATCTTGGGTCATTGAGATTAATGGTTGGAGATTTTCCAAGGAATTTTTAATTCCTTAAAAACTTGTAGAATAGAAGGTTCTAGATGGGGAAGGCTAAGTCAGAGAGGATTCTAGAATCCTATTAGGGATTAATTACATTAGCTAGGGGATTATATAGAGATTATATGGGTGATTAGGGATTAGGGGTGTAGGAGAGCCTAAAAATAGGCTTAGTTGGTGGGTATGTGGGCCATGAGAATTTTAAACTCTCAGATAATGGATAAGTGGGGTTATGATAAGATAATGGGGATTTAAGAGAATTAATGAATAAGTGTTATAGGAATATGGTTAGTATATGAATAAATGATGAGTGAAGTATATTAGATAAATGATTAGGGTTAGGATATAGGGTATAAATTAATAATATTAAGGCAAGTGGTTTTAAGTGCATATATTGTGTCCCTCCTTGAAAGAGCATTATGAATGGACAAAGTGGAGAAAGTAATGGTGTTTTAAATGAAATATAGTTCATGGATGAATGTTAGTGGATATGATTCCCCCTTTATGGGACATGTAGGGAATAATTAGATGGATGGCCACTCAAAATAGGAAACAAGGGGTGGGATGCAATGACTAGATAAGGGGATGGGATTCGAGATGTTGAGATAGATGATGAAAAAGATGAATTCAAATTGAGAAATGAGTGAAAAAGTGATGATCACCCTAGAAAATAATATGCATAGGGTTTATAGATGACTATTTCAAGGTTGTTGACACATCTTAAGGGGGAATCAACTGTAACATCATGATTATGAGATTAAAAAGGTAGCAAGATTAAGATGTATCCTAAGAAAGGATGCATGAAAACGAGAGTTGTTGGCCAAGATAAGACAAGGGTTTGATAAGGTTAATTATGGGTGTAGTTAAAATATATATTCAAGTGACATGATGAAACAAATGAGAGAGAATGATATGATCGAGTGACCAAAGGAGAAAAATTAGATGGTATTACATCGTATAAATGAGACATAATATGATTAGAAGTGACGATGCCCCTAAAAATGACACATGAAAGGGATTGATAAATTATAAATTGATCAATCAATAATGATGAGTGATGGAATAAAATTTGGATGTTGTGATTTTTTGGTCCCTATCAATAGATGTGGGTGATTGATGAAAATATTAAGGATATGATTGCAGGGATGGTGATTGATCAATAGATTGATTGAATTAAGATTAAGATTATTGCTCAATGATTTTATTGATACAATATTAGATGATGATAATGGATAGGATATATGTGATGATGGATGATGAGGAAATAGGTGAAAATGGTTGAGCTATCTTTGGGCACTAGAAAATGGCCAATTGTTACCTACATAGTCTGAAAAGACCTCAGGCTATTATAGTTCTGACTTGGGGATAAACAAAAATGATGTAACAGAATAATATGATGATGAATATTATATAATGATGTTAGTGATTAGAGGATATGATTTAGATGATGAGATGAGGATTATGAGGATAAAATATTGGATGTTATTCAGATAGGTTGAGAGGATTATATTAGTGATGATAAATGAGGATGATTAGATGATTAGACAAATGATGAAGGTGTATATGATGAAGCCATCATAGATGTCATAAGGTTCATCATAATCTAAAAAATACAACAGATATTTCACTTGGAAATATGCCTCATGATATAAATATGACCAAGAGGACATTATGCCAAAGTGCATGGGCAAATAGAAAAATTTGCATCATCGAGGGCACTCAGGAGTATTATTGTAGCCTTAGTGACCTCATATCATCATTATTAGTTTACAAAAAGATAAAAAAGATACATGATGAAAACATAAGAAAATTAATATATATATGCATGATAATGTATATACAAACAAGCCAAACAACACACAAAACATCCAAGTAACACACACACGTATATACATGCATTGTCATTGTGTCTTATCTATTATGGGATGAGTGATTGTGTGATGGGATAGACTAGAGTGATCATGATGTGATTATGGACTCAGGATAGACTTAGATAGACTAATGATGATGATCAAGATTAAAACTTATGTAAGGATATTGATTTGGAATAGACTAATGATTTGGATGAGGATAAGAATGTAGATAAGGATATGGATGTAGAATTCATGAGGGACTAAGATTAGGATAAGAATGATGAAGACAATAGGAAAAAATGATTGGTATGATAATATGATTAGTAAATAATATAAGGCAATATGACTAAGACATAAGACAAGGTAAGAGGATAATGAGATGGGGCACTTAGTATATTGGAATACACAAGACATATGGTAAGATGACACAAAACAAGCTAATGTAAATGTGTTTGAATTTTGTGTATTTTATGAATTTTTTATATTTTTGACATATCTTAATTTTAGGTCTTTTTGGGAATATGTATGTACACTATATAAATGGGCTTACTAGAAAAGATAGTACAAATCATAAAAACTAGGATGAAGATGGATGGAATGATGGATGGGATGACAAAAGGATGAGGCTGATGTGGAAGAAGGGATGATGATGAAGGAAGAATGGACTTAATATCACCAATGATGACATTATGAAGGAAACATATATCTAAATCTTTGAGTGTCCATTAGAGGATATGTTAAGATGATTCCAGAAAATTTCTCAAGGTACCTTCTACTCCCTTATGAAGGTCAAGATGGCAAGGAATATGATATAATGGAAGATGATGGGTTAGACCAAGGGATAAGATAGACATGGATGGATGATATAGACAAGGTTGTCAAGAAATGAGACAAGTAGGATAGATTTTTCCCCCAAGTGTTGTGATAAAATATGGATAATATATTACTTTACTATGATATTAGAGATCAGTTTTCATCAAATTACTTTCCCAAGGCACTAGAAGACTAGTTTTAAACATTGGATGAAATATTTTTATTTTATTTTTACTTTTTCATTTTTTTAAATTTATTTTTGATTTTTTCACTTTTTGGGCATCTCATTTTTTTAGATAAGGGTAAGATACAAGAATGCTGACACTAGATAGATCTTTATCCAATACCTATTTTGGAGATATGTGATGATAGGATCATGTTATCACCACAGATGTATTAATGTCCTTATTAAATTTGGTGATTCTTGATTGTGACTCCTCCAAATATCTATACCAAGTGTCTTCATCACCCCTAAGAGAGATTATGTTGCCCAAGTGGGTGATGTGAGATATGGATTAAATTATATCTTGATGTTGATGGGGGAGTAATGAAATTGAATGGATGATAAGATCATGAGAGGAAAGTGTAATGGATGCTTGAGAAGTGTGATTATCAGTCACATACATTGTTGGAGATGTTAGACATTTTACATGTGATTGGTGCCAATTGAAAAAATATTATAGGAGATTCAAGATGCTTTGACTTTGCATTTCATCTCTAATTTGATTATTTGATATATAATTGGCCATAATAATAATGATTTTGATATTTTTACTAAATTTGACTTTGACTACATTCTGGTGCCTAATTTTAGGCTTCACTAGGGAAGTTTGATTTTTGGTTTTGATGATATCATACTGCCTGACATTGGGATTCACTAGGGAAAGACACTTTTTTATTACACTAATGATTTGAATCTTCTTGATTTTGATTTATGGGATCAAAGTTGATTTTATCATGATTTGTGAATTTTTGAATATGGTCTTGGACGTTTGTATTTGAGGCACATATTATATTTCTCAAGGAAGGGTCCAACACTTCATGTTCCTATTTACCCCTATAGAATGAGGTGATTAAGGTGATGAAATGATATATGATGGGAAGAAATGCATCAATGATGGCATGATAAGGTCAATGAGTAGTGAGGGGTAACATGGTCCTCGTAGGGGTTACTAGGAGACCCAATTTCAACATTAGAAAAAATTTCATCAAGAACAAATAAAGGATCACTAAGACTAGATAAAAGAGATGCATCCAAGGTAAGATCATATTTAATCTAAGAATCTTTAATAGATTAAAAATGTAAAAATTTGATTATGATATAATCATCATGATTGGGATCAAAAGATATGCTTGTGACTGATTATCATCTAAATTGGTGATATATTCAAAAGGGAAAGGATGATGTTGTTGATGAGGAATTTGATTCTAATATTATTGTTAAACATGATCTAGATGCAAATAACACTTGTATTGACTTTGATGTTGATTCTTTTATGATGCTTCTAGTAGAATATTTATTGTTTACAAGTGACCTCTCATCATGGGGTCTTTGATATGATGGATGAGAGAGAGATGATGAAGGAATAATGGAATCAACAAAGATATGGCCATGGAAGGAGTCATGAGGGATGAGAGGATTTAGTTCATGGGAAATAAACTTATCTTTGAGGGAGGATTTGTCCAAGATGGGAGGACCATGGAAATTGGATGTGGTATTGTGTTCTTGGCTTGGAGATGGAAGTACTTGATCATGATTAGGAATGTAACCTTATCATTTCTCTTTTTGTTCACCCAAGGGATTAGACTTATCTAGTTCATTTTCAATTTTAATGTCACCATGATTGATGAGGTTTTGGATGTATTATTGGAAATTATGACATAATTTAATGATATACCCCTAGGTTTGATGATATACATAATTTGATTATGTTTATACCAAGAGGGCTTAGGTTTGGTAGGATTAAGATATCGTATGGGTCGATATACCATCATGTTAGAGATAACAAGTTGATGGAAGAGGGCTTCTACTGATATAGCAAGAGGTGTATAAGATATCTCTAAACTTTATGAATTAGATGTGGGAGTATTGGAATTTTGATTTGGTGGTTGTTGACATGATTTGGTGGGTAGACTATTAGTAGACAAGGTGGAAAATATTGGATTCCTTTTGCTAGTGTAGGAAGGGGTAGATGATGGGCTATGGCTAGTATATAGAGGACTTGGGTAGGACTCATGTGATTGGATTTGGACTAAAGGAAATGGGTGGATGGGGTCGAAGGTTGTAGGATATGGAGTGCCTATATCAAGAAGGAAAGAAATGAATTGGTGATGAGGCATTACATAATCAATGTAAATAATTGGATATGACTATTGAATGGATATTTTGAATGACTGGATGGTGTGATGACTAGGAGTTGACTGATGTGGATGGGTGTATATTAGAGGTATTGATGGGTGAATAGGTTGAAAGCATATAGGATGTTAGTTACTCATCTTAATGAGGTGAGAAAATATCATATCTCTATTGGCCATTAGGCATTTGTCAATCATGGTATTTAATGTATTCATTTTAGATTCCATAAATGAAGGATGGGGGAAAGTATAAATGATGTGGTTCATAGACCCAAATTAGTAAGTGTGGAGGATTGAATGGAAAGATTGAGGGATAAAGATGGGATATGTGGAGAAAATCTGGACAAGAGGCTTGCCTGAGTCCTTTCTTAATTTTTACTTGGTTGTGATGTGATGTGATATTCAATAAATTATACCAAATTAGAATGAAATCTACTCTTTGATGATTATTGGCCAAATTTGGCCTACATACCAAATTTTTTAGGTCTAGGATTGAATCTAACTAGCATCCCTTTAATGATTAATACCATGGAAGAAAGATAAAAAACTTCAAATTAAGAGCACAATTTGTTTTTAATCTTTTGAAACACTTTAAATCAATCTTAAAGTATGAACTTAGTGATTTTAAGGAGCCATACCATCACATCACATCATGTAGAAACAAATAGATCAATCTATTTACACATATAATAAATGCACTTGGGGAGCCTCTCAGAGCCAAAATTTCACATCTACATGATGTTTTTCATGCCTTTAGCATCTTTTGTAAATTTCATAGCTTGACGACTTCTCTATCTTAAGATATAAAGTTTTAAAGTTAGATTTGTAGAGTGAAACATGTGTGGGGATGTCAAGTATAAGCCTTATAAAATAGTCATTTAAATTCAAATGTTCCAAGGTTGAATGTGCAAGTGAAAAGTGTCTAAATATAAAAATATCCAATGATTATCAAGAAATATACAATGTTAGTGGGTCCTGAAAATATAACGATGTGTGTTTAATCATGTATCAAAGATCAATGGTGAGACTCAAGTTAAAAGGTTAGCATAAACATGTAGTTGAAAATTGGCAGGATCTCAAGTACCTAAATAGAGATATAATGGTGTGCAATTATTGACAAAGTTAGTGGGCTAAAGTTGATCAATAATGCATATTTAATTATACCAAAGTAGATCAATAGTGTGCATGAGGTCAAATAGTCAATAGGATCTCAAGAATAAATGAAGATTTATCAGGTGGTATGTTTTTAGAAACCCAAATCAAGATCAAGGGCCAATATCAAAATTTAAAGGCAAATATAGTTGAGGTTGAACTAGATCAAATATTGTAAAGGGATGCCATGTAGGCAGACACATTGGCTTTAATGGGTTCATCACCAAAGCTAAAAACATTATTATAACCCTTTTCTCCATTCTTATACACCAAAGATGAACTAGTAAGGAGTAATCCATAATAGAATAAGATCATAATAGATTGATCCTACTATTATAATTGCTTCGATGCCATAATTATTCTCTTAAATGACTGAATCCTACCATTGTAATTTTAAGGAACATCAATGCAAATCAAAAATAGATTGAAAGGGACTGATATAGTTGTTATATCCATTTTTTAGAAGTAGTCTTAGACATTTTGATCTTCTCTAACTAAATTGACATCAAGTAATTGGACATCTCGATCATTATGCTCCCCTATCCATCATTTTACATAGGATCCCCATCTCTCTCATCCCATTCTACTATAAATATAGGATTTTAAGCCTTGGAAATGATCCCTCTCTGTGGTATGACTAGACTCTATGAAGATTTGTATTATAACACTTATTTGATGTAATAAAAGACTAAATTCCTCCATTTTTCAAGTTGAGTTGAAGTGTGTCTTATGAATTCATTAATGTGGTTAAGGGAATGTATGTATTCCTTGACTTTTTTTTAGTTTTCTCACCTTCATGCAGTGTTTTCATAGTTCTCACATATCATTTTAAGTGCATATATATTTTCTTAGTGTGGAAGTGGAAAATTTTCCTCCCATGCTAGATTGATAGCTAACCAATGCCTTATTATGAAATATTTATGTGAGATATAATCAAAGAGTGAGTGAGGTGATCTTTTGTGGTCTTGAATATGTCTTATAGTGTGTCTTATACAAGTATAAGGATAAAAAATTTGGTGTATAACCTCATTTTTACATGTTGGAAATATTGTCATTGATGTCAATGGTCTAGCATTATTGGTGATAAAGGCCCCATTGGATTTAATGTTGTTTTTAATTGTTATATCTTAGGTAATGTGAGTTAATATTTATTTAATATTTACAAATATATTTTTTGTTGCATATGAGATAAAAGAACGGCCCATGGACAAGTTAAAGAGTGATGGGGTAAAGATAAAAGAAGGATGGGATGCATTTTCTCATGAAGAGTCATCTTGGGGAATTCCAACAGTCACCAAGTGAAGACAAAAGAAGAAGGGTGCAATTTCTCATGATGGGACACTTTGAGGAATATGAAAAGTCACCAAAGATAAAGACAAAAGTGGGAAGGACATTTTTGGTCATGAAGGGTAACCACATGACTTTTCAAAGGCAAGAATATGAAGGGTCATACAAGTTTGGCATCATTTTCCATGAGGATTGAAGGGTCACAAAGGGGGAAGGCCAATGCTCATTTGGAAAGCTATAAATAAAGGCTTGAGAGGCCATTTGTAATATGAGAGAGAGAGGTTGATTTGATATTGTAATATCTATCTTAGAAGAGCAATTGTGAGAGATGAATATGATTTGTATTTGTTATATCTAGCTTAGAAGAGCAAAGGTGAGAGAGAGGAAAGATATGATGTATTGATCTATCATTTGTTGAGATAGAAACATTGAGAGATAGGTGTGTGGTATACACAAAGGGGTTAGTGCTCCTATGTGTTGGTGCTCACAAATTGTTGTTGGGTTGGTGCTCGGAAAAGGGGTTAGTGTGCCTGTGGGTTGGTGCTCACGAATAGTAGCTAGGTTGGTGCTCGGCAAAGGGGTTTGGTGCTCCTATGGGTTGGTGCTCACAAATAGTTGCTGGTTTGGTGCTCAGCAAAGGGGTTGGTGCTCTTGCAAGCTTGGCTTGCAAATATTATTTGGGTTGGTGCTCATTCATATACTTCAAATTATTTTCCATGATTTTTCCCACATTTGGTTTCCACATTATATCTGGTGTCTGTCTCTCTATCTTGTGTGGTGTTTATTGTTTGAGTTTTATTGCATATCTTGAATGTTTGATTAAGTGGAATTTGGTTAAAGAAAAGATTAATAAAATATATGATATATTGATTCACCCCACTCTCAATATGTCCCATTATTAACAATTTTTATCAGAGCAAGTTCCTTTTTGAAAATTTTTATAGCTTGAAGGTAGATTAGGAAAGCATGATGGCTGGGTCACAGGAAGGATTTTCTACAAATAAGGCACCTTTTTCTAATGGGATTAATTATGCTTTTTGGAGCATGAGAATGAAGGTTTATTTGATGGCCCTTGGATTTGACATATGGAAAGTAGTGGTGGAGGAATATGAAGAGCCACAGACATTTGCAATTACTCTAGTAGAAGAAGATGATGTATCAAGTTATCTTTTATGAGTTGGTCAAATCATAAATCAGATTCAAGGTCTTGGAGAAACATTGGATGAGTCAATGGTGGTGCAAAAGGTTTTGAGATCTCTACCAATGAGATATGATGAAAAGGTTTTGGCAATCGAGGAGATGAATAATTTAGCCAAGGTAAAGATGGATGAGCTTCATGGTATTCTCATGGAATATGAGATGTGGACAGAACAAGATAAACCCTCAAAGAGAGAAGTGGCTTTCAAGACATCAAAGAAGGAGAAAGATAAGATTCAAGAATCAAGTAATAGTTCTAGTGATGATTAAGATGACAATGGAGCACTTTTCATTCACAAGTTGAAAAGAGGAACAGGTAAATATCAAGGAAAATTACCTTTTAAATGTTTTAATTATGGAAAGATTAGACATTTTTTAGCTAGATGCCCAGATAAGGTTAATGATGATGAAGAATAAAAGCTTACATATAAGAAGAATTTCAAAGGCAAATCTAAGAAGGGATTCGAGAAGAAGAGCCTATATTCTAAGGATCCTAGCTAAGGGGAAGATAGTGGAGTCAACAATTCAGAAGAAGAAAAGATTCTATTCATGGCCATACATGAAGATGATCAAGAAGAAGAAGAGGAGGAAGATAAAGTGAATATGGAAGGAGAGCTCATTTGTGCCTTAGAAGAGTTAGAAGCTATTTAGAAGAAGAATCAAAGATTAAAGTGCCAGATCGAGAAAAATGAACAAGAGTCAAAGGAAATGATTGAATATCTACAAGCACACTTTGAAAAAGCCAAGAAGAATGAAGAAGACTTCACAACACAGTTAGAAATAGCAAGAAAAGAATGTCAAGGTATGTTATTAAAATTTCCTCTTTAAAATAAGATATTAAGAAAGCAGTCAGTGATAAAGTAGTCAGTGATTCAAAATTTGAAGATGGCGCTAACATGCTGAATAAGATATTGCAAAGTCAAAAAGCAAATTCAGATAAGACAGGGATCGAATTTGAAAATAAAAAGAGCTATGACGAAGTTCTTACAAAAGAGGAAACAAAAAGGGGAGATGTGAAAAATACATAGGACATTTCAAATAGAGAAGGTTGGAGAGAACAAAGCTACAAAAGGCAATTAGGTCAAAGATATACAGACAGGTCTTATTTTTATGGCTATTGTTTTTATTGTAATGGATATGATCATAAGAAATTAAAATGTAGAAAAAGAGCTAACAATTTTAGAAATAAGAAGGAAAGTCAAGGAGAGTCAAGCAAAAGCCACAACTCTTTCGCTCCTCTATCAAGCTTGGATAAAAAGACCATAGTATGTTATAAGGGCAACAACTTAGGACACATAGCTCAGTATTGTAGAAGCATGTTCAAGTCAGTCAAGAAGGATCAGAGTTTCAAAGCTCCTTTCATTAAGAAGAAGGCTCAGACATGTTCATGGTAGCAGAAACAACCTAAAGATTTTATGATGGTTTAGACATCTCTGCATGTAAGAGCTAAAGATCAGCCATGGTTAATTGATAGCAGATGTTCGAGGCATATGATAGGTGATAAAAGTAAGTTCACAACTCTAAAGAATATCAATGGTGGTACAGTGAGATTTAGAGATAAAAACACTACTAGGATAGCTAGAAAAGGTACTTTAAGTTTGGATTATGGTAGAACTAAGACTAAGAATGTTTTATATGTAAAAGGTCTTAAGCATAATTTTTTGAGTGTTAGTCAAATATGTGATCAAAGATACACATTAAATTTTCATAAAGAAGGTTGTGAGATTAGAAAAAAAGATTCAAATGAGTTGATTGCAGATGCTCAAAGGATAGGGAACAATGTATATGTTTTGTTAGATATCTTCTCAAAGGCATGATCAAAGGATACATTCAAAGATCGGTGAAAGGAGTTGGGAGTAATTTCTATTACTTCCTACCATTGATATTCAGCATCAATTGAGGGGGAGCTATGTGTTAGCTCTAGGTAGGCCCTTTTCCATTGATGTCAAATGGGGAGAATAATAGGTATAGGTATAGAAAATAGGTACAGAGAGTAGGTACATGTTGCTATAGTAAGGGGGAGTTACTATATGTTTTTAGATGACAGTATGTGCAAGTGACAAGATGTGGTAGGTTCAGGATCGAGGTTGCCATCAATGACAAAGGGGGAGATTGTTGGAAATATTTTCATTGATGTCAAAGGTCTAATATTATTGGTGATAAAGGCCCCATTGCATTTAATATTGTTTGTAATTGTTATATCTTGGCTAATGTGAGCTAATATTTATTTAATATTAATGAATATATTTTTGGTTACATATGAGACAAAAGAAGGGCCCATGGAGAAGTCAAAGAGCCATGGGGTAAAGACAAAAGAAGGATGGGATGCATTTTCCCATGAAGAGTCATTTTGGGGAATTCCAAGAGTCATCAAGTGAAGACAAAAGAGGAAGGGTGCAATTTCTCATGAAGGGACACTTTGAGGAATAGAAAAGTCACCAAAGATAAAGACAAAAGCGGGAAGGACGTTTTTGGTCATGAAGGGTCACCACATGACTTTTCAAAGGCAAGAATATGAAGGGTCATACAAGTTTGGTGTCATTTTCCATGAGGATTGAAGGGTCACAAAGGGGGAAGGCCAAAGGTCATTTGGAAATCTATAAATAAAGGCTTGAGAAGTCATTTGTAATATGAGAGAGAGAGAGGTTGATTTTATATTGTAATATCTAGCTTAGAAGAGCAATTGTGAGAGATGAATATAATTTATATTTGTTATATCTAGCTTAGAAGATCAAAGGTGATAGAGAGGAAAGAGATGTTGTATTGATCTATCATTTGTTGAGATAGAAACATTGAGAGATAGGTGTGTGGTATACACAAAGGGGTTAGTGATCCTATGGGTTGGTACTCGACAAAGGGGTTGGTGCTCTTTTGGGTTGGTGCTCACTAATAGTAGCTAGGTTAGTGCTTAGCAAAGGGGTGTGGTGCCCCTGTGGATTGGTGCTCATGATTTTTTTTTGGGTTGGTGCTCAGCAAAGGGGTGTGGTGCTCCTATGGGTTAGTTCTCACAAATATTTTTTCGGTTGGTGCTCAGCAAAGGGGTTAGTGCTCTTGCAAGCTTGGCTTGCGAATATTGTTTGGGTTGGTGCTCATTCATATACTTTTGATTGTTCTCCATGTTTTTTCCTACATTGGGTTTCCACATTATATCTGGTGTCTCTCTCTATCTTGTGTGGTGTTTATTTTTTGAGTTTTATTTCATATATTGAATGTTTGATTAAGTGGAATTTGGTTAAAGAAAAGATTTATAAGATATATGATATACTAATTCATCCCCCTTCTCGGTATATCTCGTGCTTAACATTACATATTTTCATGAATTATTATCAATGTCTCTCATTTTTCCAAGCAAGATTTATCTTATTTCTTGTTTAGGTGATAGATCCAAATGGAAGTTGGCCTTCTCCAAAGGCTTGACCTAATATTAGGTAACCCACAACCTAGGGTCATTCCCACATTTCACTAGGTTTGAACAAGAGGACCTAAATGACCCCATTCTCAGCTAGAGTCTAACCTAGGATGCCAATAGTTTTGGCACACCTGGTGGGACCAAGTCTCCTAAAGGAACTAAAATTTGGAGTTAAGGAGAAACATATATAGTAGAAAATGAGATACATCATCATCAAGAGCTAAAGATATTTAAGTTATAGAGTTCATATCACCATGAAGCTAACATTCTCATATTGAAAGTTACTATAAAGTCAGCTAGTAAAGGTATTCCCCTTGAATTAATTGAGATGACATATATTTCATATACGAGAGTAATATTTAATAATACAAGACCTTATCACCAAAAGTAATATTCATCTCCTATTCATCTTATTATTTCAAGCAGTATAAACCCCCTACTCAAATGGCCATCAAAAATAAATTATTTGTTCCATTCAATAGAGGTAGTGTAATAAACATAGATGAGTATGATGATATTCATATGTTGATCTTAAAACCATCCCATTATTTTTTGTATAGGATAAAATAACTACTATTGAGCACATCTAGGATGTTTCCAACTTTTGTGTAGTGCATAATGTTGTTCAAGATAATGTGGCCATTAGACTACTTACTACTTCCTTTAAAGGAAAAGCCCTGAAATGGTATAAAAATACCCCATTAAATTCCATAGCTACATAGGATGAGTTAGGCGCAGCCTTAGTTAGGTAGTTTGAAGATAAATCTGATCACCCATCTTTATTTGAATAACTAACTAACATAAAGAGAGATCTTCATGAATTCATGTATGATTTCAACCTTAGATTCTAAAAGACATGGAATAGGATTCTTGCAATGATTATACCATCCCTAGATTAGTCCTTCTTATATTATTTAAGATCCCCTAATTTTGATATTAGTGTAATGATACAGTCTATGGGTGGTAATCCTTACTAGATGCTTATGAGGTTAAAAAAGGAGCATAAATAATTTGATACAAGGTGGTAAGCTTTCTCTAAGGCCTTCAATGCATATATTCCCAAAGTTTAAATATATTACTCCCCTTGAATTTCCTCAACTTCCATTATTATCCCTTTTTCCACCTCCTCAAGCTCAAGTTGCATCCCCTTCTAGTCAAACCAATGAGCTTGGTGAGATGAAATGTTTGCTTCAATTATTTGGAAATTAAATAATGCAACTCAAGAGGAAATAATATCAAACTAATAGGCCCTATTAACAACAAAATTAAACTACTTATTGGCCCCTTAGAGATCAAATTCCTCATTATCAAGAATTTAGAGAAAATAGGCTATCCTACCAGGCATATGGAGCCATAATTCCAACTAAACCATATGTATATCCTGACCCTAATATACCAAAAAATTCAAAATATATTATTCCCACGTCACCTCAAAATAATTTGATGCATGACTCAAATTGGCAGCCCTCCCACCTTAATGATGCTCAAAACCAAGCTTTGGTATCAAAGAACACTACTTTGTCATAAATGACACAAGAAGGGTTTTATCTTCAAGGAGGTTAGTATCAAGAGAAAATTTTCATACCCTAAGGAAAGGCTAAATAGGTTCAAAGGTAGCCTAATGCCATCAATGTAAATTAGCAAATGGATGATTATGTTGTTTTTAATCATGGTGGTGAGACTAACAGGTCAAGTGGTCAAGTTATAGTTATAACTAGAGATTAAAATAAGATCCATCGATGAGGATCAAGATGTGACTAATGCTTAAATTACTCATAATTTTGTTTATAAGAATTCGAAAGATAAATTTTTTGCCCCTATAACACAAAAAAATTAGAATGTAGAGGTTGGGAAGGTCCCTCAAATACCTCTAGTCTATGAATAACCAATGGTTCAAAATTTACAACTAAAGGTTAGTGGAGATTCATTTATCATAGTGGATCAAATGAATAAATCCAATGTCATAATTATCATTTGGTATTCCCTTGATATTCTAGTATAAAATGTACACTCATCTAAAAGCTTTCAACTCATAAATTATCTGTAGAACCAGTTGAGAAATAAGTTTTCTTAACTAATTCAAACCAAATAATGAATCATAAAGAAAATTAGGTACAAAAAACTCCTCTCTTATACATCTCTTTGAGATTTTGTGATTTTTTATTTCATAACTATATGGTTGACAGTGGAGCCAATAGTACTGTCATGCTTAAGCAACTCATAGACGAGCTTGGTCTTATTTACAAAACAAATATTAAGTGAGTATTTAAAATATATGGGTCACCAAAAAATATATTATTCATCATTAATAATATGAATTTGACAGTATATGTTTTTCAAATGTTACCATTCAGTAAAATGTAGTTATGGTAGACTTGCCTCGTTATTTTTCTATGTGTATGTCAAGGGACTTTACCTCAAAAATTAGAGGATACTTATCATCTTATTAAACATATTTTATGTTTATAACTAGCTATGGTACTAATTTAACCATATATTTTTGACCTATTTCATGGTTCCATTTGAAACCATATATGCCAAGTGTTATAAACACCAATTGACTCATCTCAGATGAGGTGATATAAGATAGTGTAAAGGAATATGAGTCACATTTAGATGGGATTCCATATTTTTTAATTTATTATTGGGCATTTATATCAAATTAATATGATCCTTATAATCTAATTGAATAATAATTACTTCGTATTTATTACTTGTATGATAAAGATGTACCATTTCTAACCTTGATGAAGGATGATGGGTCTAGTGATGGTCTTTGGAAATTATAATTTTATAGATCAAGGAATAAACATGGTACCAGGGATACAATGATGTTTATTTCTCTAGTAAATCAAAGGTACTTCTCATATATTAAGTTTCAATTTGGTTTTTCAAATAATGCTAGTGAATATGAGAAAATAGTTCATTGTTTGCAATGGGATAGGAAGATGAAAGTCAATGCCTTACAAGTCTTTAGTGATAGTGAACTTGTGGTTCACCAAGTGAGAGGTCTTAAATTATTCAAAAAACCATTGATTAAATATTATAATCATATGGTATGGGACTTTTTTGAATAATTTTAGGCCTTCAACATTCAAGTAACACCAAGAGATGAGAACAAACATGCAGATAGGTTGGCTACCATTGGGGCATAATTGAGTATCCCAACTGATGTAAGAAATGAAAAAGGTCTAGTCACACATTAAGGTTATTTTAAGGACTTCTATTCTAGTTAAAAATGATAATTGGCAAGTATTTTAAGATGATAATCATATTGTCAGATTCTTTTAAGAAGAGACTAAATTTTCCTCAAGAAATTAGTCAAAGTACTTGTAGTAGTACGGTGATCATATTGTGAAACTAAAAATAAATAAAATTTCCAAGGTATTGGTCACACTTAAGAACATATTTAATGATGATGATGAGCTAAGGAAAGAAAATTCATCTTTTTCAACAAAGGAAGAACATTATGCCAGTGTGGAAGTTACACCTGGTAAGAACTTAAAGTTGGGCAAGGTATGCACTTATTCAGAAAAGGAAGATTTCATTGAGTTATGTGCAAGTTTTGTTGATTAATTTTCATGGAAATATAGTGATCTCAAGGGATTTCACCCAAGTCTTTCTCAACACACCATCGAGCTAGAAGTTTAAACCAAACCAGTTATACAAAGACAAAGTCTTATTAATCCTAAGCTTGAGAAATTGATGAGAGCTAAGCTTCATAAGCTCATTGATTTAACTATTATATTTCTAATGAATTACTCAACTTGGGTGGCAAACCTTGTCCTAGTATGGAAAAATAATGGTGAAATTAGACTATTTGTTAACTTTTGTGACATGAATAAGGCTTCCCTTAAAGACCAATATCCACTTCCATTAATGAAATATATTTTATAGTTGGTTTAAGGTTCATAAAGTATCTCCTTGTTGGATGGATATAGTGGCTACAACCAGATTTTAGTCAAGGAAGAAGACCAATTCAAGATATCCTTCACCATAAAGTGGGGAACATTTGTATATAAAAAGATACCATTCAATCTATCCAATTCTAGATAATTTTTTTAGAAATACATGGATATGGCAATCCAAGGGATTATTAACAAGTCTATGTTGGTTTATTTTGATGATGTAATAGTGTTTTCAAATAATTCAAGTGAGCACATGGTTCACCTTGAGCAAGTATTTGAAATATGTAGATAGTTTGAGGTATCCTTAAATTCCAAAAGTGTGTCTTCTTAGTTAATGAAGGTAAGATCCTTGGACATATAGTTTCAAAACATGGTTTAAGCATATGTCCTAACAAATAGCTTCAATTCTTGAACTCTCCTTACCCAAACACAAAATATATTTTCAAAGTTTCTTTGGGGAGATCAATTTTATTATAAGATACATCTCATATTTTGACACTTTAGCTAAGCCACTTATAACCATGCTAAAGAATAATTAGAGATTTAGCTCATCCAAGGAAGGATTAAGGAGTTTTGAGAAAATTAAGAAATCCATGGCTAGTGATCCTATGCTCATGAACCTAGATTTATCAAAGGACTTCATTTAATATAGCAATGTTAACATTGACACCATTTCAAGCATGCTTTTGCAGTAGAACCATGAGGCCTTATAGAAACCAATAGCCTTATTCAACCAAGGCTTTGAAGAATATGAAACAAGGCACTCTTTTATTTAAAATAACGTACTTTAGTTATAAGGTTTTTTAAGAAATTTATATTCTTGATGTCTAAAAATAAGATACACCTAATGGTTACACATCCAAGTTTTAAGGAGTTTCTCTTGAATAAGGACATAAGTGACATAATATCTAGTTGGATAACAAAGGTAATGGAGTATGATGTGGAGATCAAGGCCAAAAATTTGTTTAGAGATAAAGGACTTTGTGGGCATATATCCCAAGATTTACAATAATCTAATGAGCTGGTTATGGTGTCAACTAATGAAGAAGTTACAATTGATCATACCTCACATTCTAGATAGTATCATGATTTGGTAATATATCTCCAAGATGGTGTTTATCCCTCTCATCTAAATCCATAAAAAGGAAGATATTTTAGATTGAAATCCATTCCTTTCCTTTTAGTTAATGATGTTTTGTTCAAGAAATATATCAATGCTATTTTGTTAAGATGCATTGAACCACATTAAATGGAAAGGTTACTTGAATATTTCCATGATGGACATGGTGGAGGTCATTATTAAACAAGAAATACAACCCATAAGATCATGAGGGGTGGGTATTATTGGCCAAGATTATTTGGTGATTGTCATGCATGGGTTAGGAAATGTAGACAATGTGTTATGTTTATAGGAAAGGTGAAACTTGCAGCCTTACCTCTCTAACCAATTATAGTGGATCAACCATTTCTCTAATGGAGATTAGAATTTATTGAGAGGATACTTCCTAAACAAGTTAGCATATAATTACAAATACATAAAATAAACTATGAAAATTAGTAATATATTAACTTAAATAAAAAGAATTGAATTACAATGGCTAAATTATAGAATCATTTGACTATTTGAGGGAGTAATAATAATACAATAAATTCAAATATACCTTAATTTACCTCAAAACTTACTTATATACTAATTCTAATCTAAGTAACTATTACTTCACATGAATGTGAGATAAAACAAAATTCTCATAGGATGACTTACAAAGAATATGTATCTATAGAAACTATTATACTAACAAAGTAAAGAGAAGGGGTAACATGGGTTCCTAACATCCCCTACCTCTTAGTAAAATATTTGTCTTCAAAGATTGAGATGTGGGAATTGGTGTTGAATCTAAAATAGTGGTTCCCATGTGGCATCCTCTAGTTTCATTTTGTGTCACTGAATTAAAACCTCTATGATGGAGTGGGAGTGAAGTTGACATGTGCCACTATCAAGGATTTCCTCCAAGTTAAGAAGGATGGATCCTTCATTATCAAGCTCTAGTGAAATAGTCTGTACTCTAATGTTTGTTCCAAGAACTTTTTTTAGACAAGAGACATGAAATATTGGGTGAACTTGGGAAGAAGGTGGGAGATCCAACATATAAACAACTAACCCAATCTTATGGATAACCTTATAGGGCCCATATAACTTTAGAATAGATTATTATTCCCTTTAAGTTCTAGGTAGGATTTTTTGTGTGGATACAGGAAAATTAAAACCATATCACCTACTTGAAAATTTAACTCAGAATGGTGTTGATCAGCCTATTATTTCATTTGATTTTGTGCCATATGAAGATTGTCCTTTAGGGTGTTGAAGATATGATCCTAGGTTTGAAGAATCATGTCAACCACTTGATTTGATGAACTACTAAGGGTGTACATAAGGATCATTGGTGATGTTTGACCATACACCACTTCATATGGAGTCATTTAAGTTGAAGTGTGGTAGGAGGTATTGTACCACCATTTGGTGAGGGAGAGAGACTTTGACCATTGATTTTTTTATTTTGAGGTGAATGAATGAAGGAAAGTTTCCAAGAATATGTTGAAAATTTTAGTCTAGCCATCCATTTGTGGATGATTCTCAAAACTTATCTTCATTTGGGTGCTGGTGTGTCAAAATAGTTTTATCCAAAAATGGATGGTGAAGGTTGCATCATGATCTGAGATAATGGATGAAATAATGTCATGAGGATAAAAAATTCAGTCCAATAAAATTTGTGTGACTATAGAGGTAGTATAGGGATGGATGAGGGCACATAAATGACTATATTTGGAGAGGAAATCAACCAAAACCAAGATCACTATTTTTCCTCTAGATTTACAAAACCCCTTAATGAAATCCATATAAATATCTATCCAAATCCTTGTAGGGATGGGCAAGAGTTTGAGCAACCTATGGATGAGTGTGGTTTAACCCTTGTTGCATTGGTAGGTATCAAATTCATCCACCTTCTATTGAATTTCATTTTTCATTCCCTCCAAAATAATTTTTTTATGCCCACTCATAAGTTCTAAAAAAACCTGAGTGCCTTATGGATGGACAAACATAGAGTTCATAAAATATAGCCTACTAAAGATATGTGCTCTAGGGAAGCACCATTCCAAGAATAACGTGGTAAATAAAGGGGTTAGTGGATAAATATTGAATGATTTGAGATAATGAGGATTCATTGAAATACCCATATTATATAACATCTAAGCAATTTGGAATAGGCATAAAAATAGCTGAAAGGGAAGCTTGGTCTATAAATATGTGATATAGAGCATCAACCAAAATATTATCCTTACCCTTATTTTAAGTGATCTCATAGTCATAACCCATGAGCTTAATGACCCATTTATATTGTGATGGGATAGAGACCCATCATTCTAATAACTATTTTAGACTTTGGTGCTTAGTTTTGATGCAAAAATGATTCCCCAGTAGGTATGGCCACCACTTATGTATTACATGCAAAATGGCCATGATTTCCTTATTATAAGTAGAGAGTAATAAATTATTTCCATAAATATATTTTTTGTTGAATGCAATCAGGCATCCTTCTTGGAAGAGAATAACACCAAGTCCATTACTACAAGCATCACTCTTGATAGTGAAGGTGTTGGTAAAATCTAACATGGCTAGAATAGGTGTAGTACACATAACTTGTTTCAATTCTTTAAATGTACACTTAGTATCTTTTGTTCATGTAAAAGAATCCTTTTTTGACATAGATGTTAGTGGAGATATAATCTTCTCATAATCCTTGACAAACTTGTGATAGTATCCATTCAGCCCCAAAAAACCATGGTAGCTCTTGAGTGTCTGAGGATGAGGCCAATTTGTCCTGGTAACTATTTTTTTAGGATCCACTTGAGCCCCTTGGGATAAAAAAATATGCCAAATATACTCCAATTAATCTTATTCAAAAGCATGTTTAGACTATTTTTCATAATGATAATGGTCAGATAGAAGTTGTAGTACAAACTCTAGATGTTGGAGATGCTTAGACCATGTTTTACTATAGATGAGGATGTCATCGAAGAAGACTAGAATGAATTTACACATATAGGGCCATAATGTTTTTCATCAATGCCTATAATGTTGAAGGAGAATTATTGAATCCAAAGGGCATGGCCTAAAACTCATAGTGGCCATCATGAGTGCAAAAAACTATCTTAGGGATATCAACCTCATGAAGCTAGATCTAGTGATATCCAAAATGGAGATTCAACTTGGAGAAAAAATGTGTTCCATGAAGCTTATCAATAATAGGGATTAAGAACTTATATTTGATTTTGATTTGATTAAGTTCATGAAATTTAATTCAGAGGTTCCATGACCCATATTTTTTATAAACAAAGAGAATTGGGGAACAATATGGGATGGTACTAGGGTGAATAATTCCTTACTTTAGTAAGTCTTGAATAAGCATCTTGATATATCTTTTGCTGAAATATGTAGTGGTAGGGCCTAATGTTGGGATACATTATTACAATAAGGATCTAAATATGATGGTCCTCTGGTCATGAAGGTGTCAATCCCATTAGTTTGACAAAGACACATGCATACCTATGCAGAATGTTTTTTAGATCAGAAGGATGAGTAAAGAATGTTGATGGTTGAATTTGAATGGAATGGAGCTAGGAAATGATACCCTATGAATTCATCTTAAGAATATTTTTCCATGTAATGTGAATTAATGATGTTAAAATACCCCAATTGTAAGCCTTTAAATGTGTGTTTTTACCCATTATTTGAAAACTACAACCAAAGTTAATCAAAATCCCATAAGATGGGTCCAAGTATGCATAACCATTGGGATCCCAAAACAACATCACAATCACTCAAAGGAAAGTCAAACATGTCAAAGTACAAGTTATAATCTCCAATAGAGATAAACACATTGTGGCACTTCCCTTTGTAAGGTAATGTGCCCCTATTAGCAACAATCATGACTTCAAATTTGGAGCAAGGATAGACAAAATAATCAACCTGTTTGGCGATCCAAGGGTCAATGAATATATGAGTGCTACCAAAATCAATGAGTTGAATTAACCCCTGACTCATATGGTTTTTTGGGTGGTGACTCATAATAAGGCATGGAGAGACATTTTTGGTTGGTCATCCTAATAAGAAGGTTCCACAATAGGCTAATATTCTTGTAGATCATATGTTGTATCATGAACATCTTCCTAGTCTTTATTTTTGGGTGGAGAGTCCACATCCAATAGGTAGATATTTTGATTGACACATAGATGTTCCTAAGTGAATTTTCTATCACAATTATAATAGTATTTTTTTCTATGTGATTGCACCTCTACTTTAGTCAAATGATTGATAGGAGTGGTTTTTGGGGCTAGCATTTTTACAGATCATTGTGGAGTTATATATCTGAATGGAGAAAAATTAGATTTAAATCATTATTAAGATGTGATATTGTCCTCTACCAAATTAGTAAACCTTAGGGATTTTATCATCATGCTGGGATAGAATATTTTAACCTTAGATCAAATTACATCCTTTGGTCCAATGAAAAATTAAATCTTGAAGAATTCATTAGACAATCCCTCTTTGTGATTGACTAGTTTTTCAAATTTTGTTTGATATTCTCTCATGGTTCTTGTTTGGAAAATTTTAGTGAGTGTTCTTGTGAAGTCATAAAAAGTACTAGGGACAAACCATTACAAAATGAGGGTACAAAAATTGGTCTATCTTGGCTCATCATGAGCCTTGGTACACCAATGACACCATTGAAGGGCTTTAAGTACCAAGTGAAAGGATGCAAGAAGAACCTTGTTGGCATCAAAAGTATTATGTAGACTAAAATATTATTCTACCTGATAGATCCATCCAGTCAGATTTGCACCATGGAATTAAGGAAAATGAAGATTTGGCCCATGAAAATTATTAGAAGAATAAAATTTGATGTTGAAAGAGGACTTTGAATGTTGTATGTTGTTGAAGGTATTATGTTGGATATTGAGGCCAAGAATGTTTTCATCAAGATCATTGATGTGTGTTTTGAGGGTGGTAATTCCATCCCCCATGTTTTTTGCTCTTGTTCAAGTTACTACCATGACATGCTAAGATATTTTTCTTTAGATTCTATTTTATATTTTCTATCTAGCTACAAGTCCTCTAAGAGATGTTTGATACTCTACAAATATTTGTTTAAACTAATAGGATGAAAATTTTCCAATTTCTAGTTTTTGTCAAATGTTTAGTTGTAAGTCCTCTAACAATCTTCAGATACTCTATTATTATTTTTTAATATCCTACTAGAAATATTATGAAAATGATAGAAATAGGCCCAAATTTTTAAAGGCTACCTAAGGGTTTAAATATATCTCTCTGGACACCAATGTCATTTGAGTTAGTACCACTCTCCAAAAAATTTCTAGCCATGGGTTTATCTCTAAATGAAAGCTCGTAGTTTTCCTCATGGATGGGAACTAGTCAATCAGGATGGGGTTATTACCCATTTTTCTCATATGTCCTCTCAATTGGATAACTAATTTTGGGTTTATATGGTACTCCTCATAATTAATTTTAATGATTTCACCTGAGCACTTCCCATAGATATGCAAATACATTTTTACCCTAGCTTGAAATAGATTATTGTGATACAAAAATTGCTTAAATGAATTATGCAATAGAATAGAAAAACACTTTTGGAAAATAAATTGAGCCTGGAAAACACTTTGATATAAAATGAGAGGATCCTTCCTTAATAATTTATCAAATAATTGCAAATATAAAAATAAATTATGAAAATTAGAAATATATTAACTCAAATAAGCAGAACTAAATTACAATGGCTAAATTATAGAATTATTGGCCTCTTCAAGGGGGAAAAATCCTTTGAGAAAGCTCAATACAATAAATTTATGGATTCCTTCATTTGAATTAACATTTATTTAAATAATGAGTCTAATCTAATAAACTATTACTTCCCATGAATGTGGGATAAAATAAAATGGTCACAAGATGATTTACAAATCATATGCATCCAAAACAACTATCATAATAACAAATTAAAGAGAAGGGGTAGCATGGGGTCCTAACATGTATTAGTCTCATTAACCCCCTTTCAAGATTAGGTCATAAAAGGATACTAACAACTATAGATTACTTCACTAGATGGACAGAAGCAATGGCCTTGAAAGAATCAAACAAGTCTAATGTTTTAGATTTCTATGAAGATTTTCTTACTAGGTTTGGAGCCCCTTAACTATTATTTCTAATAATTTTATGGTCCTTATGGGGTCTAGAACTAGATAATGGGTAGTTCAACATGGGATTTATCTTATCACTTCATCAAACTACTATCCCAAAGGAAATGGTCTTATTGAGTCCACCAATAAGAACCTATTGAAGATCATAAAAATAAAAATTGAAGATAATAAAAGGTTATGGCATATCAAATTAAATTCATCTCTATAGGAGGATTAGATCACCTATAAGAGTTCAATAACAAACACTCCCTATAAGTTGGAATATGATAAGGAAGCAACGATGCCTATTTCTCTTGAATTTTCGACCCTAAAACTAATGTACCAACCTGAGTTGTTGGAGAATGAAACTATGGGGATCAGATATGTTGATCTTATGGAGTTATAAGAGATAAAACATTAGTCCATGATAGCCATGAAAATCCATCAAGTAAAGGTGAAGAGAGCCTTTGAAAAAGGAGCTTTTTCATGAAGTTTCAAAGAAGGAGATTTGGTCCTTGAGTGGGATGAGGACAAAGCTAAGATAGGAAGGCATATAAATTTTAACTCTCTTTAGAGTGGTCCATACACAATATTTAGATATAGATCCCATAATTCCGTCCAACATGTAAAGATGGATGGTTAGAAGCTTCCTGTCCCAGTTAATGGGATACATCTAGAACATTGATATTAAGGAAGCTAAGTTCCATGTACATAGATTGTTTTGGATTTCATCCAAGTGTTTTCTTAGCACATTAATGTATTTTATTTTTCTTTGTTTATTTAGATTCCATATTTTCTATGGTTCCTTCCTGATTTTGGTGTAATCTATTGTCTTTTAAAGTTGAAGGGTTACTTATAGCCATGAATCAAATTTTTCATTGTTCATGATTTCAAGAGTTGTGAAAATGGTCTAAGTTCTCAAGCATAGTAGGCATGCTTCCTATTTAAGTCACCAAATATGTTGGTCAAATTTGGCCTACATACCAAAATTTCTAGGTCTAAGATTGAAGTTGAGTAGGGTCCCCTTGAAGAGTGATCCCATGGAAGGAGCAGATAGACTTCAAATGAAGATCAAAAGTTGTTTGCAAGATTTTGAAACACTTTAATCAAGCTTAAAGTATGAACTTGGTTATTTTGAGGAGTTAAACCATCATAACATGTCATGCAGAAGCAAGTAGATTAGTCTGGTTGAATATTTAATAAATGCACTTAGGGAGCCTCTTAGAGATAAAATATTTCATGGAAATGATGTTTTTCATTCCTTTACCATCCTTTACAAATTTATATCTTGATTACTTCTCTATATTAATATATAAAGATTCAAAGCTAGACTTGTAGAGTAAAATGGGCATGGGGACATCATGTTTAACCCTTGTAAAATAGTCATTTAAATTCAAATGTTCTAATGTTTAATGTGCAAGTGACAACTATCCAAATATTAGAATCTAAGATAAAATCTAATGGTAAATGGAAAATTTGAAATTTCAATTGGTCCCAAATATCTAATGGCATGCATTTGATCATGCATCAAAGACCAACAGTGAGCCTCAAGATAAAAGGTTAGCATGAACACATGATTGACAAGTGGTAAGATCTAGGGTACCTAAATAGAGATTTAATAGTGTGAAGTCACTGATAAAGATAATGGGCCAAAGCTGATAAATAGTGCACATTTAATCATACCAAAGTAGATCAATGGTGTGCATGAGGTCAAACATCTAATAAGATCCTGTAAACAAATGAAGAACTGCCAGGTGGAACATTCTTTAAAACCTAGATCAAAATCAAAGGCCAATATTAAAAGTTGAATCCAAATACAGTTGATTTTGAACTAGATAAAATATTACAAAGGGATGTTATGGAGGTAAACACATTAGTTTCAATAGGTTTGTCACCAAAGCTAGTAGCATGATTATGACCCATTTATCCATTCTTGTACCCCAAAGATGAACTGGTAAGGACAAATCCATGCCAAAACAACATCATAATAGATTGATTTAGATATTATAACTACTTTGATGTTAGAATTATGCTTTTGAAATGAATTGATTATGCCATTGTAATCATAAAGAGCATCAACATAGACTAGAAATGGATTAAAAGCTACTAATATGGTTATTGTATCCATTTTCCAAAAGTAGTCTTAGACATTGTGATCTTTTATAATTGAATCAAGTCCAAATAATTGGAAATATCAATCATTATTCTGCCTTTTCCATCCTTCTATGTAGTATCCCCATCTCTCTCATCTCATTCTACTATAAATACAAGCTTCTAAGCCTTAAAAATGATCCCTCTCTTTGGCATGACTAGACTCTACTAAGATTTGTACTATAACACCTCTTTGATGCAATAAAATATTGAATTCCTTCATTTTAAAAATTGATTTGAAGTGTGTTTTATGAATTAATTTATGTGGTTAAGTGAATGTTATTTTCCTTACCTCTATCCAAGTTTTCTCACCTTCATGCAATGTTTTAGTAGTTCTTATAGATCCTTTTAGTAGTTCTTTTGGTTAGTGTGGAAGTGGACAACTTCCCTCCCATGCCAAGTTGATAGCTAGCCAATGCCTTATTATGAAATACTTATGTGAGAGATAATCAAGAAATGAGTGAAGTGATCTTATGCAATTTTCAATGTGTCTTATAGTGTCTTATGTAAGTATAAGGATCAAAACATTTGGTGTATCACCTCATTCTTACACACTTTTATGAATTATTGTCAATCTCTCTCCCTTTTCCAAGAAAGAGTTAGCTTAAGTATAGTTTAGGTGATATATCCAAAAAGAAACCAACTTTCTCTAAAGGTTAGACCCAATATTAGGTGACCCATAGCCTAGGGTCATTCCATTTTGGATTAGGTTTGAGAAAGAGGACATAAATAACCCCCTTCTTAGCTAGGGTGAAACCTAGGATGCCAACAATGATTTGGGATTGGATTTGACTAGGTGAGCTATGCCAAGCTCTAAGATGGGATGGGTGGATAGACTAGCCTAATATACTAATTTTGACTAGGATTGATAGGATGAAGGCTAGATCAAGACTAAGATGATTGACTCAAATAAGATAATATTTTATATTGATAAGATTGGGATTATGATTCAAAATTGATGAGACATAAGCAAGCTAATGATAAGGACCCTAATCAAAAGATTTTTTTTTCCAATGGTGATGAAGACCAACATATAACTATAGACTTGATAGGATAATTAATATAGATAAGGGGATGAGTTAGGTAGGACTAGGATGAGGACTACATTGACATTATGGTGGATAAGATATAGGAAAATGATTAGTTTAGAACAAGACATGGTGGACTAAGTTATAAACATGATGTTGGGGATGATTAAGAGTATGTTGGAGAAATGGTGGATAAAATAAGGTATATTGAGACTAAAATACTCATATTTTTTTATTTTGCTAAAATGGGATCCTTGTGAATGTTTTAGATTAAATGTGAAAGGGTTATTATCTCTTGAAATTTAAATACAATTCAATTAAAAGACATGAACCTCGGTGTATCTAGTTGTGATTATGTTTCATGGACTAATGTTACTAATGATTCTCTTTGAGGTGATTAGTTGAAGGTTCTATAGAGAAATCTAGGGTTCCTAAGCAGTAAACCCTAGGGGTTTGAATTCAAATATTCATGGGAAAATTTTAGTGGGAAATTATATTTCCTTTTAGTTATAGAAACCCTATGTCTAATTTTATATTAAGCTTTGATTATGTTTTTTAACATGATAAAACATTAATATAAAATCAAGACTTAGACCTCTTATTTTCCCCTTTAAAACCTAAGAGCCCTTTTAGATTAACTAGGTTTTTATTCATTTTTAAATATCTTGGTGTTTGTAAGCATGAACGAACATTTAAAGGTTGAAACCTTAGTCTAAACCTTTATACATATCGGACCTTAACTTAAAGCTCATGTACTTTTATAGATATGATGCCTCACATTCAATCAAAGATTCTAATCTAATGGTGTGAACCAAAGATGAAATCAAAGGTGAGATAAATCACTATCCAATACTAAGATTACGATTTGGTAGTCTTCACTACCTTGAAGGATTTGATCTGATGGTGCACATTGACATAGAATCCCCAAGAACTCTCAAGAGCCTAACATATGTCACTTAATCATTGGACTGAATCAATTCCATTGTCTTAAGTTTGACATGCTCTCTCTCTCTCTCATCCTTTACATCTATGAGGATGTAGTTGACATTACCAAGCCTACCAAATTTAACTTGGACAGCCTTTTAAATCCTAAGCAAAGGGGGCATTCCTAAAGACCCTTCTAAAGGAATTCTTAGAATTTTTACAAAGAAAGACTTAACATAAAATGTCATAACCTAAGTTAATTTATGTTTATTAACATTAACATACCTTAGGAACATCATTTTAAGTCTAAGTTTATATAGTCATAGGACTGATTAAAAGGTGTGCATCTTGTAGGATCTAACGGTGATTGCTTACCCACTAGATTTGATCTAATGGTGTATTCAACCCAAATAATTTTCAAAGGCTTCATGAACTCAACACATGGCCTAACCATGAACAATGTAACTAATAGAGGTACATAGAGCCCCATAAGGAGGATGCATGGTAGCTTTCCATTTGGAGGATGAAAATTAGATGGGACCCACTTAATAAAGATGCTTAATTAAATGACTAGACCTTATAAAAATCAATGGTGATTGCTCACTTGATGGATTTGATCTAATAATATGATGAGCCTGAAGAATTTTGAAAGGCCTGGTGAACTTGGCATGTGGATAATTCATGGCTAGGATAGTAGCTAGTAAGAATAAGCAACATGGGTAAGATTTTTTAGGGTGCCAAGTGGCATAACCATGAACATAAAGATTAAGCGACCAAAAGGAACAAAAGCACTTAGATTTGGATTATCAAAGTGAAATAAAGAGATCTTTTGAAATGTAATGACTAGTCTCTAATTAGCATTTATGAAAATTTCCATGAAAGGCATAGATCCATGCCCCATAAGCCCCACATAAGCATGGAGATTCGAAATCAAAGATCTCCTAAGCTCAAAGGCATAAAAGGAATGGAATAAGGTCCCATAAAATTTGAGGCATGTATAAGATTAATAAACTAGATATTTTGCCATTAAAGCTCAAAAACCCTAAGCCCTCTATAAAGAAGACCTGAGTCAGCTGAATTTCTCACAAAGTAATCATAATAGCATAATTGAACCTTGAAGTGAGTACCCTAGTGAAACCTTTGGTGACCTTTAAAATTTAATTCAGTGTCATCAATGGTGATAGGTGGGAAATAGATGAAGATGGAAGCATAAATTTATCTAACTTGAAATAGTGAGGAAAGAATATTCAAAGACATAGAGATGAACCTAACAGTACTAAACATGCATAGAATCAAGAAATAGTTTAAGTTATTCTTTCTTATGGAAGAATTGCAACCAATTTCCTAGGAGGAAAAGAGGAATGTTTTTTTACACCATAGATATAATTACCTATTCTTAATTCTACTACTAGGCCTCCACCATGTTATAGCTAAATCAGAGGTAATGAATTGTATCGACCTCATTTCTCCCATTTTCATTGATTATGGAATATGTGGGTAATGGATAATTCAAGAGGGAAGCACTAAGAAGGTTTCATGCATCACCCCTATGGCCTTCAAAACCTATTACAATCTCCCCTTGCCTCATATTGATTTCCCATCCTTGAGAGAGTAGACAAACACCCAAGACCTAGATTCAATCCTCACACCTTGGTTAATCTAAGGCTCCCATGTTTTTAGGTCCCTTGATGGTGAGATTCCTATTGTCTAATTCAGGGAGGGCATTAGGATAGATATGACCTTACTAAACATAGCCTTTTGTGCCCCTTCCACTACTTATATAAGCAAAGTCTAGGTATCTTTCATCTACTACATGTTGGATTGGAACTTAACTTCTCCCATTAGAGACCTAATAAGATTTTTCTTGGACAAATAATTCACATCCATCAAGAGAAGGACCTCCAAACAATTTCATATGATGTTGTTATGCCCCTAACCTATCACATTTATTAGGATAGGAATATCCAAATTATAGCTTACTTATCCCTCTTTGATTCTATATCACATTTTATCTATGCATTTATTTGGTTTGTAGGTTGGCCTATGGAGTAACCATGGCCTTGATAGACTATGTATAGGAGGTAGTGGGTAATTGTCTATCATCATATTGTGAATTTTTCTCTTATTGAAACTTGTGGAGGTTGCCCCCTCAAAGTGCTTATCTATTATCATATATTATGATATATTTCAGTCATATTTGGATCTATTTTTGCTATTATAATTTATTGTTTAGGTAATTTCATTACAAGTGGTATCAAAGCTATGATTTGGGCAATATTGTGGGTAAAACCCTAATTTTTTAAATTTGGCTATATCTAAAAAAAGGTTGTGAATTTCTTTTCACTGGTTTTATTGGAGGCGAGAAATATTTAAATTAATCTTCCATTAAAATTTTAGATCATATAGATATTTTTTACTAATGTTATCACCATTTTAATATTTTTCATAAAATTTCTTTATAGTGCACAATTCAAAGAAATTTTATAAGTTATTTAAATTTTTGAAAAGATTAGAAAAATTTGGCTAGGGTATGTTCTATGTATGTTTTTATTTGAGGTACACATAAGTCTAAAATCACTTGGTCAAAGTTGGGTCAAAAGTGCCAATTAGGGTCAACATCGTAAAGCCCTTTTATGGTAGGTCCACAAACTCAAGGCCAAGTAAAGGGTGCTAAAACTCTATGTAAAAATCCTAACAAGGAATAGATGGAGTTTGAAAGGGGATGTAATAGATCCTTTATACCAGGTTTCTTTGACATAGATCACAAAGTGAGCTAGTGTGACTATAGTGTGTAAGGTATTCAAAGTGAGGTGCAAGGCATACAATCTAATATGAAATCCATAGAAGATAGTTTGGTAGATATCATGATGGATTTGAAAAATATTTATTCAAATCATCTAGCTATCACTATTGCACAACCCCACTAGGGTGGTTCTCCCAACTATTTTACTTCAAATCTAACTATATTACCACAGAGGAACCTGTTACCTAAGGTGGATATGGACAAATTTAATGGAAAAGATCCACTCAATTGGATCAACCAAATGGAGAATTTTTTTAAATTTGCATCAGATCCCAAGTGGATAGAAGGTTACCATGATAGCCTTTTATCTTGAACTTGATCAATTCATTTTGTATTGATGGTTGTGTATTCAAAATAAAAAGATGACTCTCAGTGTCACTTGGTCAATTTTTATAGAGGAGCTATAATTACACTATGGCAATAGTGTGATAGATAATTAATTTAACCAATTGGCAAAATTATGACAAATTGGCTCCATCAAGGATTATATTCATCATTTTTAGAACCTATCCTTATGTGTGGAGACAATTTATGAGGAGAACTTGAATGACCTATTTTTGGGTGGACTCAAAGACCACATTCAACATAAGGTACACATGTTTAATCCACTTAAGATTTCTAATTCTATTATCATGGCATGTAGAGCTGAGGAAAAATACATAGCCAATAATAATCAACCATTCACTCACTTTAAAGATCATATCATGTCGACACCAACATTTCCTCTACCTACCAAATTAACCCCTCAGCAAATTAAAGAGAAGCATCAAAAAGGATTATGTTTTAGTTGTGACATCAAGTAGATCAAAGGACATAGATGTGCTGGAAGAATATATTATACATTGAGGGATCTACTAAAGATGAAGAATAATATGATGCCTCTAATGACGATGAGGAAGAGATAGAGGAGGTACCTAAAGATTCCCAACCTATAATATCTTGTCATGCACTTGCAGGTATTATCACTCCACAAACTCTTAAGGTGGTGGGTTTCCTCAAGAAATAGAAGGTGATAGTGTTGATTGATTCAAGGAGCACACATAACTTCATCAACCATAAGTTGGCCACTTGATTGAACTATTTCATCTACCAAGCACTAGAATTTTAGGTCATGATTATAGATGGTGACACAATTAATTGTTTAGGAAAATTTCATAGTATTAAGCTTTTACGGGTGAGTATAATCTTGATTCTCTTACATTTTCTATTCCCATGGGTAGTAAATACATTATTTTGGGAGTCCAATGCCTCACGACCTTGGGTACCATTGAGATGAACTTCCAAGAACTATTCATGTACTTTCATTTTAAAGGTAGGAAAATTGAACTATGTGGATTATAGGCAAAATCTCCATAATTGATTATTTCACATCAGATGACCAAGATGCTAAAAAAGAGGGTAAAGGGAATTATTGCATGATTATGTTCCATAGAATTATGACCCATATAAGAATCCACACATCTTGATCTATAGATGATTCTTGATGACCACCCATCTATTTTTGGGGCCATACCAAAAGGACTACCACCAAAAAGAGAACATGATCATGTCATTCAACTACTTCTAGGGAATCAAACACCAAAAATTAAAAATATGGTCCATCAGATGCTAGAGGCAAGGATCATCAAGCATAGCCAAAGTGCATATTCATCACCAGTAGTCATGGTGCAGAAGAAATATGACACATGGATGATGTGCCAAGATTATAGGGAGCTCAACAAGTACACCATCAAAGATAAGTTTCCTATTCTAGTAATTTATGATTTACTTGATGAGTTGCATGATGCTAATTATTTCACAAAATTGGATATTCACTTGGGGTACCATCAAATTAGAATCAAGGATGAAGATGTTCATAAAACTACTTTTAGAATGCATGAGGGCCATTATGAGTTTTTGGTAATGCCCTTTGGTCTTACTAATGCATCATCTACTTTTAAGAGCTTAATGAACACTATTTTTAGGAATTTTTAAAGGAAGTTTGTGCTAGTTTTCTTTGATGACACATTGATTTATAGTCAGACATGGGAAGCACATCTACAACATGTGAAACAGGTGTTGATAGTTTTGGAGAAACATCAGCTTTATGTGAAGCCATCCAAATGTTCTTTTAGAGTACAGGAGGTAGAGTACCTAGGTCACGTTGTTTCCCATGAAGGTGTCAAATTTGATCCCTAGAAGATCAAAGCTATGATGGAATGGCCCATGCCAAAAAATGTCAAAAACCTCCAAGGGTTCCTAGGACTAATAGGTTACTACCAAAGATTTGTGAAAGGTTATGGCAACATAGCATCTCCACTCACTGCATTGCTAAATAAGGATTCCTTCCATTGGAATGATGCCACCACCAAATCATTTTAGAAACTAAAAGAATCTATGTGCACCACTCTAGTTTTATCTACTCTAGACTTCTCAAAGACATTCACTATTGAATGTGATGCTTTTGGATCTGGGTTGGGAGTAGTACTAATGTAGGAAGGAAGACCCATTGCATTTGAGAGTCATCAATTCAAAGGTAAGAATTTTTAAAAAACTATCTATGAGAATGAAATGATGGTTATTCTTCATGCAGTTAAATATTAGAGGTTATGATGGTTATTTTACATTTGTAGCCTTACAAGTAGATGTCCTTGAAGCAATAGAAAAAGGACAACAAACTTGATCCTAAGTATTATGGCCCTTATCAAGTTCAACAAAAATTAGAAGTGTGGCTTATAAGCTTGAGTTACTTCATTAATCTTGCATACACCTAGTATTTCATGTTTCTTATTTGAAGAAGGTCATTGAACATAAAGTTTCAGTCTAGATAGAGCTCCTAGAACTAGATGAAGAAGGATGAGTCATTTTGGAACTAGAGAAGATCTTCTAAACACACACTAAGAGGTTGAGAACCAGAGAGATTAGGGAATATCCGATCAAGTGGAAAATCTTGAGTACTGAAGATGTAACTTGGGAAGGTGAATATTTTCTGTAATAACATCCAGAGTTGTTCAACATTGAGGAAAACATTGGTTTGAAGGGGAAGGGCATGTTATGCCCCTAACCTATCACATGTATTAGGATAGGAATAATTGACTTATGTCTTACTTATCCCTCTTTGATTCTATATTACATTTCTCTATACATTCATTTGGTTACTAGGTCAGCTTATGGAGTAACCATGGCCTAGATAGACTATATATAGGAGGTGGTGGGTAATTTTTTATCATCATATTGTTAATTCTGCTCTTATTGAAACTTATGGAGGTTACCCCCTCAAAGTAACTTGTCTATTATTATATATTTTGATATATTTTAGTCATATTTGGATATATCTCTATTATTCTACTTTTTTTAAAGTAATTTTATTATAGGCATCCTATCTCTTGCATTCACTTTTGCCTCTGTACATTTCCTTGACATCTAAAATTGGTCTCCTAATGGTAGGACCACTATTTCTCATCACTAGTCTAAATTACATATATTCAAATACATGAACCACATGAAATTTATCTCTAATGGTCTTTTCTTAGCTATCTATGAGGCAATCAACAGTGTCACTATGCCAAGACTTCACCATCAAATCAAAAGTCAAGTAGAATCTATGGGGGATATATGGTTCTATTTAGATTGCACTGTAATAAGAGTAGAAGGAATCATGATTCAACCCCACATACTACCCATTCATGTTCCTAGTAAGATTTTAGAGTAATAGATTGCCTATCAAATCATCTAAGGTATGGATGGGATATGAAATAAAAATAAGAAGGCTCAGGTTCACCCCCTTCTACTAGACACTGGTAGGATTGTGATCAAGGATTAGAAGGAACTAGAAGTTATGGTGATCCACAAAAATTATTTTGATTTTCATCTATATGACATTAATATGTGGGATCTAAATAATAGAGTGACCAACCACATCTGAGATAAAAAGGTTCCAAATATTGAATACAAACACCAACTAGGCATGGGAGATGGTATTTATACAAGGGCAAAGAACTTTGAAGAGTTCATGTCTAGGATCAAAGGATATAATATCTAGTTAGATCATATGCTGGTTAGAGACAATAAGCCCTTAGGAGAGATATGGCAATTGCATCCCTTGTATTATCACTTGTTTCTAGGACTATTTGGGACTATTCATTAGAAGACACCTATTAGAGGACAATCTTCTGTGCCTCAATGAGTAGAATTCACAAAGCCACCACAAGTTGGGCAACTTGAGGATGTAAAAGGAAAAGGTAAATTTGTGGCTAAAGAGCTAAAGATAGAACATAGACCTGGTGAAGGTCCTCAACCCCAAACATCCCTATAGAGGCTTCCTTCTCCAGTGGAAATCATTAGCATGATTTCTTTAGAGGTAGTTTAAATAGTAGAGAGTCTCCTTGTTGACATTGCAACATCCTATGGTTTTGATAGGGAGGAGGATCCCTCTGATGTAATAAGAAAATATTTTATCCCATTGGATGGAGGAAAGAGACAAGTAGAATTGGCCTTGGTGTCCCTGGCACATTAAAAGAAGACTAGGTTAACCTTCATTCACCCTACCAGTGAAGTTAACCTCTTTAGTGATGAGAACCCTATTTTTGGACTAGCCATTCCTAAATAGTTTATTTATGGGAAATTACAAAAAAAAAATCCATCTCTCTTTCCATCATGGGCTTTAACTAGATTTGATGTAGATTTGTAATATAGTGTCAAGACATGGATCCTAGAGATTGTAAATGCACAATCAGATAGAAGGACCCAAATCCTTCATGACAAAGAAAGCCAGAGGATTGACACCCTAAGGGCCTCTAAGAGATCAAATGTATAATTTATTGAGCAATTAAAATTCAAATAGTCTAACACAATAGTGCATTTTAATCCTAAAACATCTAGTTTGGAGAGAATAGTGACAAAAAAGGCCACCATGGGCACTAAGGAATTCACCTTTCAAAAGGTAGAACCTTTTGTGGACTTAACTCTTATTCAAGGATAAGCAAAAGGAGAGCATCCCATCCATTAGGAGGATGTATCTAGTTTGGTGTTATCATAATCAACAATGATTGTAGCCCAAATCCAAGGAATGAAGAAAAATATCCTCAACTTGGATAAGGAAAAGAAGGATTTGGAGGCTCAAGTCATACTCTCAATTATTGAGGACATATTACAAGTGATGAATAAATTTTTTTTGGATACATTTGAGAATTTAAAGAACATCAAGCTTAGATTAAGTGCTTTAAACCATCAAGTTTAGATGTCATAAGCCTTAATCACCCAGTGGTAGGATTCTCAAGCTCAGATGATGGAACTAATCAAGGTGCATAGGATGAAGTAGGCCCTATACTTTAAGATCATCAAGTTTAGACATTTAGTTATCATCATGGTAGTTTTGATGGATAAAAAAGAAGAATTGATCACCTGGTGTATCAATGTTGCTAACTTCATCAAGGAAGATAAGGAATTGGTAACCATAATGGACAAAATTTTAGGGAGCCTATTGGACAAACCTTCTCAAACCACTGCTATGGACTTGATTAGTGATGGAGAATTTAAGTAGAGAGTTAGTGTCCACATCTAGTGAATTAAGGACAATCAAGGCCATTATACCAAAGATAATCAAAAGATCCTTGACACCATCCTTACTTCAAGGAAGTATACCATAGAAGCACAATGTATCAAGGAACTCATGGCTAAGGCTACCAAGAAATTTAACACATTGGCAAATAAAGAGGATGATTGTCTAGTGAAGCCTATAGTGGATTTTGAGTTAATTAAAGAGAAATACACCAAGGTGAAGGATGTATTTATAAAGGGATAATCAAGGGGCCCACTATGAGTGTAATTTGTAAAATAATAGCCCTTAGTAACAAATATATGTTAGCCTATTAGCATATATGGTTTCTTTTTGTCAATTTTGACGTAGTAGGTCATATACAATGTAATCTTTGTATTACGAACAACTTTCCTTATCCTAAATGTGGATATTTTGATAAATTTAACTAGTGAACCACTAATATTTTATATAAATAGGCAAGGATTACCATTTTGTAAAGAAGAGTGCTTTCGAGCAATTGTATACTAGGAGCATTTAATATAACTAAGGAATTTTGAAAAGATTATCTATATAGTTTGTTAAATGTCAATTTTATCTCTCAATTTAATGTTTTCATCTTAATATTGAATGATTATTCATTATTTAAGGCATATTCTTTGTCATATGGTTATTGGTTTGTGAAAATTCTAGATTAACTATAAAGATCTCAAGTATACTTCATTTTCTTTTGCACTGCATTTGGATGTGCTTACGCTATTTAGACCATAGTAGCAAACATTTAAATTAAACATGGTTCTTACTTATGATTTATATATTTCCTCCAATTTTATCCTAATTTTTTGTGTAATTTGATTTCATGCTATTTTATAACATAAACTGGTTCATATGTGCTCAAATTAATTAGAATTTTGTCATAATATTCAAGATGAGAATTGGTAATCTTATTTCCTTTCTACCTTACCCTTCTCTTTTCTTAATTTTTTTATTAATACTCACTTTAGTTTAAATATCATTGTTAATATTAATTTATATTAGTTTGGAAATCATAAAATTCACAAATATCCAAAGATTCAGACCATGGTGGCTCCCAACCACTAAACTAAACAAATATTGTGGATAGTTCCTATACTCTACCTCTATTCCACCACAAACATCATCGAATTGTCACAAACTACAACTCATGTCTTATATTTTTCAAACCCTAAAATGAGAAGTGTTCATCAACACTGAAGAGTACCTATGGTACATTTAGAAGCATTAATAGGAGTAAGCTTCACTAGTGTTAAAAGGAGGGCCATGAATCTTTAAAGATCTTTGCTAGTTTTGGTGTATTTGGTCAAAGATCACTCTATATTTTAAATGATTATATTTATTTTAGAATAAATTGTGTAAAGATTGGTGACCTTCATAGTTTTATGCTAATCATTGGGTTCACTCAGCTAAAGATTGATATTCTTTGAATACATATGCTTAGTTCAAGTAAATGCAGCTTCTAGTGATAAGAATTCATTGCTATTTTAAATTAGAATGGCCTATTCTAGTTAAAATTGATAAATATTTGTCAATAATAAGTTTATTTTAGTCATAAGTTATAAATAATGGTCATATTTACATAATTCAACACATCTTTGAGCTTGTTTAGTCAAATATTGATGTCATTTGTCCTCTTTCAAGCAAATCCTTGAAAAATAAGCTTAATATACAGGTTGATTTTTTATTATCTTTGAAGATATAACTTTACTCATCATATTTGAAAAAGGATCCTTACTCTTTAAGCTATAATTACCAATGATTAGGACTAGATCACATTTAGAGACTAGACAACCCTTGCTCGAGCTAGCAATCCATAGAAAAACTAAGAGTGATAGAGGAAGGTGTAGGCATTCTAAGTCTCTACCATATTCACCCTTGCAAGGGATTCTTGTGTTCAATCTTCATCCAAATATGGCATGGCTTGGAAATTCCCCAATTAATATACCAGGTGTTATTCATGACTTACCATGTAATACTAAAAATATTTACCAATATTTAGTCTAACTAGTATTACAACTACAAAGCAACATGATAAATATTTCAAAGCTACATTAAGATTGTTAAATGTTATTCATGAAGATGTAGCATGTAGTTTGTTATCATTTACATTCAAATATGTTGCATATGAATGGTTCCTTAATTTTCTTGACAATTATATACCTCATGGAATAACTTTGAAACTATTTTATTGATCAATTTAGAAAGATCATAATCCCTTGTGTTATCTATCACCAATTCACAACTATTAGGAGAGATGCAAGTGAACCTATTAGGTCCTTCAATGCTAGGTTCCAAAAGATGTTTAGCTGGACCATGGATCGATATAAATTTAATGAAGTTTTAGCTCTAGAAGTTTACAAAGATGTTGTTGACCTCATGACTTTTGTATTTCTTAAAAGAGCTATCCTAGTTATCATCACATTAGCTCAAGCTTATTATGAGGTAGTGGTTATTAATGACCAAATGTATCCCTAAGGATAGATGGCTTATTTTATCCTAAATGTTAATCCTCAAATGTTTACATTAAATCTTTTCCCAAACAATAACCAAAATACTCCAACATTAAATTAGTTCCCTACCTTGCATGTATTACCTACTATCCATGCTACCCCTAATCAGAACCTAGGTTTATTGAGCCATCAAGCCACCAATGGATATCATATAAATGATAAAAAAATTTAATGCCTATTAATGGAATTAATAATATCTAAGGTCAAAACTATGAGACTCCACATAATGAGAATGAGTCTATATTAAAAAAGCTCTAGAAGCTCAACATAAACTTCTTGAAATTATAAAAACAAGTTGGTAATGATAATAACAACCCTGGAAGGAAATTCACTTTCCAAAATTTTAATAGGCCTAGAAATAGATTTCAAAATGATAGTTTCTACAATAATAAAGATAATGAACCTTCCTCTATCAAAAGGTTTATGGATATCAACCTCACTGATATTGCCTTACTAGACTATTGTATGGTGCACGCTACCTCAAAGCATGGTGAGATTGACTACATTGAATTTTTCAAAGTCTTTAAAGCTTTCCAAGAGGAAATTGACACATTTTAAATGGTTCTAAAAAAAGATGTTGATTTATGTATTTTTTAATCTAAACCATCTGATCAAGTGCATATGGTAGAAACTTTAAATTCCATTTTCAAGGAGATAGTGAGCCTAAGAATATTACTGAAGAGATTTAATCATTCTAGCAGTTCTTAAACACATATCCTTTGATAAATAGGGATAAAAAATAGACATTAACTACTTCTAATACACCTAACAACTATGGGACCCATCCATAAACTATATCAAAGAATAATCCTAAATGTCCCAAAGGAAGCTCTTCTAACCCTGTTGTCGATCCTTCAAGAAAAACTAGTTACAATATTGTGGAAGATATTAAAAAGATTAAATCCAACATCACACTACATGGGCTAACTTAGATCACAAAATAAAGAGACTTATTCTTGAAATCCTTGTCTAATAAGCCTAGCAAGCCCGCTAAGAGTGATGGTGAAAATGTAACTATGAAAGTAACTAAAGTAGAGCCTCCACCCTTATTACTTATAGTTAGGATATTTGGGAAGAATGTCCATAATTGTCTTTTATATTTTAGAGCCTCAACCAACATCATGATAGCTAGGATATGTGAACAACTTGGGTTAACACCAATCAATTTTGATAGGGTGGTTATTGAATTGGATAAGTCAAGATTCAAGGTCATTAGGGAGTAATTGAATGTGCAAATGCAATTGGATAGTGAACCAAGGGTTAAAAAATTCATTGAAATACAAGTCGTAGATATTCCTAATGCTTAAGGATTACTCTTGAGTAGAGAATGGACTAAGGCCTTATATTTTTACATGTCTATTGATTACTCACACTTATGGCTACCTTGGAAAGGTGTGCCGAATTAGATAAGAGTAGAAAGGGAACCCAAAATGAAACACATGATAATAGAATATAATGATGCCAATGAAAGAGTAAACTTCTTAGATTTTGATCTTGGAGTTTTCACTTTAGAAACTACAAAGGAACCTAGTTCCAAGAGATCTCCTCCAATGCCCATCCTATGGAAGTTATATGTTGATGGTGTCAAATGTAAATCGAGATTAGGGGATGGTATTGTATTGATAGACCCTATGACAAAATAAAACCATGTATCTTATAGGGTAAAATTCCCCTACACCAATAATTTGGTAAAGTATGATGCTCTCATCCTAGGATTATAGCTTTCCATCAAGCATAAGGTCAAGGAACTCCTTGTTTATGGAGATTATGAACTTATAGTTAATCATGGAGTAAGTACCAATGCAAGCTATCTTAACTTAAGAGGTATAAACTCAGAGTTTGGTACTTGGTGAAATCTTTTGATTCCTTTAATATCTTATCTATCCTTAGGGAAGAAAACAAATTTTATAATGATCTTGCCTTTGATATAGCTAACCTCATGCTTAATCATGATTCTTATAACCTCAGTATTGAGTTTGTACCATGCTCCTTAGTCCCTGACAACATAAATCACTTCCATGTTTTCAATGATGATCAAAAAATTATGGACTTCTTGACTAATTATGGAGCCTTTGAAGCTCATATTATTGATAAAGTTGATGAAAGTTTTCTTGAAAGGGAACTTAATGGTAAAATCATCCAGCTAAGTGACGATAAGATACATAAAGGGATGATCTCATTGGAAAGGCTATTTGATCTTGACAAGATTTTTAAAGAACCTAAGCAACCCAAGGTAAATGGTAAGGATTATCATGTAATGAACTTTGGTGCACATGATCAGCCCCAAATGGTGAATATAGGGAAGGTTTATACTAAAATGGAAAACAAAAATGATAGAGAGTTGCTTAAAGAATACAAAAATGTAATTGTTTAGTCTTATGAATATCTACAAATATTTGATTTGAGGGTTATCACTCATACTATACCTCTTCAAGAGGGTTGAAAACCCTTTAGATAGAAGCAAATACTAGTTAACCCTATTTTAGAAACCATTATATTTAAGGAGGTTGAGAAACTAATAGATGCGAGGATCATGTTTCTTATTAGGCATTCCACTTGTGTTGCAAACCTAGTCCTAATCAGAAAAAGAATGGGGAAATAAGATTATGGATATATTTAATAAATATAAATAGAGAATCTAAAAAGGACAATTACCCCTTGCCTTCTATAGATCAAGTTATCCAATCTATGTTAGTATTTTCCATGATGTCCTTTTTTGATGGATTTTTTGGATATAACCAAGTGCTTGTTGCTCCAAAAGACAGGATAAAAACAACTTTTGCTACTAAATGGGAAACATATGGTTAAAAGAGATTGCCTTTTAGATTAATTAATGTAGGGATAACTTTTTAGAGAACCATGGACCATGCTTTCCAAGTTCCAGTGGGTAAATGCATCATCATATATATAGATGATCTCAGAGTATTCTCTAAGAATAGAAAAGAACATTTTATGTTATTGAGACAAGTATTTGAAAGATGTAGGAAGTATGGTATATATCTTAACCCCAAGAAAAGCATATTTTGTGTCACTAAAGGAAAAATTTTGGGGCATGTCATTACCAAAGATGGGGTCTCCATAGATCTTAATAGAGTGGACGCCATTTCTAAAATTGGGCTACTCAACAGCCAAAAAGAAATAAAGTCATTATTTAGTAAGATTAACTTCATAAGGAATTTTATTTTAGGATTTTTTGAGATTGAAAAACCTTTGAATGATATGATTAAGAAAGAAGCTAAAATTTCTTGGAATGAAAAATCTAAGAAAGCATTTACTAACATTATAATAACAATCAGTTAAGCCCTAGTCTAGATAAGTCATGACTTTTCAAACAACATTTTTCTTATATTCATTTTCTTTTGGCCACACCATGGATATTGTCTTAACTCAAAAGGTTGATGGGAATGACCACCCTATAGCCTTCATGAGCACCAACTTCAAAAATTTAGAGGTAAATTATTCCATCATTGATAAATAATCCTATGCCTTGGTAAAAGTAATAAAAAAATTTAGACATTACCTCCATAAAAACAAGGTGCATGCCATTTTACTTGACCTAGCCATAAAGCTTATGTTGAGTCAAAATGAGCTTGGGTAAAGAAGAGGCAAATGGATGGAAATCCTACAATAGTATGATATAGAGATGAAAATTTCCAAATTAGTGAAATATCAAGGCTTAGTTAGATGATTACCAATATTGATCCCAAGCTCCACATCTTACAAGTGGATCGATAAAACTTCCAACCCAATGAATGGTTTGACTATTTAATGCATCTTATTATCAAATGAAGTTTTCCCCCATGACTCACTAGAGAATATAATAAAGCTTTAAGGCTCAAAAAATCTCATAACCTCATCAAAGATGGAGTCCTTTATAGGAAAAACTTTGAAGGAATCTACTTAAGATGTGTGTCGAAAGAAGAGGCCTCTAAAATCATGTCTACTTTCCATGAAAATTTGGGTAGTGTACATCCTTTAGGAAGAAACATAGCCTAGAAGATTCTCAGGGCTAGGTATTACTGGCACACCCCTTTCAAAGATACACACAAAAATGTGAAGGAGAGTCATTCATGTCAGATCATCAGTATAAAAGAGCCAAAGGTAGCCATGCCTTTACAACTTATGATGGTGGACAAGCCTTATGCACAATGGGGATTAGACTTCATAAGAGTGATCAACCCTAACTCTTATGAAGGTCACAAATAGGTCTTAACTCTATTAAATACTACACTAAATGGATTAAGGTAGTAGCCACTAAGTTATGTAGAATAGAAGAGGTGATTAATTTCTTAGAATAAAGTATTTACACCAAATTTGCAACCCTAATTTCCTTAGTTTGTGATAATAGATCAGCCTTTATAACTATTGAAATGATTGAATGGGCTTATGATAATGGCATATATTTATATTTTGCCTCTAATCAATATCCTTTGGGAAATGGTGTTTCTGAATCCAAAAACAAAAACTTGATAAAGGCCATCAAAAAATATATGGAAGATAAACCTAGAACATGGAATAAACTCCTTAAGTTTTTATTATGGACAGATAGAATCAGGATCAAACAAGCCCTCAAGGCTTCACCTTTTTTGTTAGTATATGTTTAAGAGCCTATCTTTCCCATCACTTTGAAGTTTCCAAAGTTCACATTCATGTAAGAATACATGGAGGATAGCTAGGAAATTGATAATTTCAAGATATTGGACATCATTCAAATGGAAGATGCTAGGGAAAAGGCATTTATAGACTTCAGTAGGCACCAATAAACCATGAAAATATGATTTGATAAAAGGTCCAAAGTGAAGGTTTTTAGGTAGGGAAACCTAGTCCTCCTCTAGGACAAGGCATTAGAGCCTAAAGGCAAATATGGCAAGTTCACCTCTTAAGCATTGGCCCATACCAAATTGCATAAATCTTAGGCAACAACAATTTTAGGTTGAAGGATATTTAAGGAGTAGATATTACTTTACCCACCAATGGGAAATACCTCAAGCATTACTTTGTTGCTTCCCCACCAAGGATCTTCATGGAATAAATATATAATATCGTTAAGGTTAGAGTAAGTAGGCTAGTTAGTTTCCTTTCTTGCTTTGTTTTTTCTTACTAAGCTTGTATATATTTGTTTGCTTGTGCTTATTTGTTTCTATTGTTTGTTTGTTTGTGTTTCATATTTTCTACTTGGTAGTGTTCCTTTGTTTTATTAAAGTCTCATAGATTATGTTTATTTAGAATTTCTTAATAAGTGTGAATATGAATCTTATAAAAGTGAACATGGGGTGGTGATAAAACATCATGATGTAGCCAAGGGCACTGACACAGATAGGTATAAGAGCTAAATATCCCACAAAGATTTAAACCTTGTTCTAAATCAAATCTTGGTTTTAAGAAGAATCATATGTGTATAATGTGAATTAAATTTGTTAATTCACATTCATGCTTACACTTAAAACACATCCTTGTCTAGGATTAAAGTTTTAACTAAAGGAGAGTATCCTAAGGCTATAAAATTTGACCAAATACTTAAACTTGGTGATCTTGGCTCTTAACCTTTTATAAAAAGAAAAAAAGAAAGACTTAATGCTAAATCAAAAAATGCGAAGTTAGAGGTGATTTAGGCAATCTCTACTAGGAGCAAAAAATGCCTAGCTAGTAGTGGAGCAAGACCATGAGTGCAGCCAAAGGTATCTCTATTGGGGCTATAGACATGTGGTTGGTAACAAATCAATGCCCAAGCCTCCCCTAATTAAGATTAATTATTTATAAGAGAATATTTAAATATTCTCAAATTCAAATATAATGACCAAAAGGATATGAACCTAGATGTTGTTTCTTGAAGTCTCATGACAAATGGTAAGTGGAATCAAAGCACACACTACATGTTTTTGTTTTTTTATCTAGGTTCAAATTTTACACATAGGAGGCTTGTTTCAATCGAGAATCAATTCAAGAGATGGTATATGTCAAAATGCAATATATATATATATATATATATAATATAACCTAGATATAGGTCTAAATCACAGACCTAGGTTCTAACATATTTCTATGTTCCCCCTGTGAGTAGCTATTTGTTGAGACCAACATACCCCCATTTTTATACTTTTACTAAAAGGGAACCTTTTTGAATGTTTCAAAACATCTATGTAATAGATTGAATGTGAAAGGGTTATTCTCTCTTGAAATATAAAGACAATTCAATTAAAAGACATAAGCCTTGATGTATATGGTTTTGATTATGTTTCATAGACTAATGTTGCTAATGATTGTATTTGAGGTGATTATTTGTAGGTTATATGGATAAAGTTAGGGCTCTTAAGCAACAAACCCTAGGGGTTTGAATTCAAACATCGATGAGAAAATTTTAGCAGGAAATTATATTTCCTTTCAGTTATAAAAATCCCTAAGTATAAATTTATATTAAGATTAGATTATGTTTTTAAACATGACCAAACATTACTATAAAATCAATATTTGGACCTCTTATTTTCCCCTTTAAAAACCTAGAGCCCTTTTGGATTAACTAGGTTTTTATTAAGGTTTAAATATCTTGGTGTTTGCAAGCACAAACAAACTTATAAAGGTTATAACCTTAGTCTAAACCTTTATACATATCAGAACTTAACTTAAAGATTACACACTTTTTTAGATCTGGTGCCTCACATTCAATTAGATATTTTGACCCAATAACATGAACCAAAGCCGATACTAAAAGGGAGACCAATAACTATCAATCATTTAAATTATGATCTAGCGGTCCTTACTACCTCAGGGGATTTGATCTAATGGAATGCATTAACCTCAAATCCCCAAGAATTTCCAAGATCCTGATGTGTGTCACTTAGTCATTAAATCAAAGAAATTCCATTGTCTTAAATTTGACAAGCTTGCTCCTATCATTTTATGTCCATGAGGATCTAGTTGATGTTACCAAGCCTTCCAAATTTAACCTAGACAACTTTTCAAAGCCTAAGCAAAGGGGGATTTTTTAAATACCCTTTCAAAGGAATTCATATAAATTTTATGAAGAAAGACTTAGCATAAAAGGTCTCAACCTAAGTTAATTTGTGTTTCTTAACATAAAAGGACCTTAGGAACATTATTTTAAGTCTAATTTTATATAGTCATTATAAGATCAAATGATGATCTCTCACCCATTGGATTTGATCCAATGGTGAATCAAACCTGAAGACTTTTCAAAGGCTTCATGAACTTGACACATGGCCTACCCATAGCTAGGGTAATTGATAGATATACATAGAGCCCCATGAGGAGCATGCATGATAACTTTCCATTTGAAGGATGAAAATTAGATGGGACCCACTTAATAAAGATGCTCAATTAAATGACTTTAACCTTGTAAAAATTAATGGAAATCATTCACCCACTAGATTTGATCTAATAGTGTGATGAGCCAAAAGACCTTTCAAAGGCTCCATGAACTTGACACATGGCTAATGTATGGTCAGGATAGCAATTTGTAAGAATAAACAACATGGGTAAGATTTGTTGGGGTGCCAAGTGGCATAGCCATGAACTTAAAGATAAAAGGACCAATTAGAACATAAGAACTTGGATTTGGATTATCAGAGTGGAATAATTAAATCTTTTGAAATCCAATGTTTAATCTCTAACTAACATTTATGAAAATTACCACAAAAGGCATAGAGCCATGCCACATAGGCTCCACATAAACATGGAGAGTCAAAATCAATGATCTCATAAACTTAAAAGTGTAGAGGGAATGAGAATAATGTATCATAAAATCTAAGGCATGTATAAGATTAAGAAACTAGATATTTCCACCATTAAAGCTCAAAAATACTAAGCCCTCTATAAACAAAACTTGAGTCAACTCAATTGGTCACAAATCAATCAGAATAGCGTAACTAAACCTTGAATCATGTACCATAGTGAAACCTTTGGTGACCTTGAAAATTTAATTTAGTGTCATCAATGATGGTGGGTAGACAATAGATAAAGATGGAAGCATAAATTTATCTAACTTAAGATAGTAAGGGAAGGATCTTCAAAGACATAGAGCTATACCTAACAGCCCTAAATGTGCATGGATTCAAGAAATAGTTTGAGTTATTCTTCCTTATGGAGGAATTACAACCAATTTCCTAAGAGGAAAATATGAATTCATTTATGTACCAAAGATATAATGACCTAGTCTCAATTTAGTTGGTAAGCCTCCACCGTGCTACAACCAAACTAGAGGCGATGCATTATATCAACCTCCTTGCTCCCATTTTCATTTATTGTCAAATAGATGGGGAATGGAATATTCAAGAGAGAAGTACTATGAAGGTTTCATGTATCACCCTTATGGACTTTAAAACTTATTACAGGTTCCCCTTACCTCATATTATTCTCCCATCCTTGAGAGAGTAGAAAAACACCAAAGACCTGTATTTAGTTCTCACACCTTGGTTAATCCAAGGCTGCCATGTTTTTAGGTCCTCTAATTGTGGGATTCCTATTTTCCAATAAAGAGAGGGCATTAGGATAGCTATGAACTTACTAAATAGAGATTTTGATGTCCCTTCCACTACTTATGTAAGCAAATTTTGGGTATCTTACATCCACTACATGTTGGAGTAGAACTTAACCCCTCCCTTTAGAGACCTAATAAGTTTTTTCGTGGCTCAATAATTCACAACCATCAAGAGAAGGACCTCAAAACAATTTCATATGATTTCCTATCTCTTGGATTCACTTTTGGCATTTGTAGATTTCCCTAGTATCCAAAATTGGTCCCCTAATGGGAGGACCACTATTTCTCATCACTAATCTAAATTGCCCACATGCAATTTATCTATGATGGTTTTTTCCTAGATATCTATGAGGTAATCACTAGTATCCCTATGTCAAGACTCCACCCTCATATCAAAAGACAAGTAGAAGCCATGGGGGGTGTATAGTGCTATTCAAATTGCATTGTAATAAGAATAGAAGGAATTATGATTCAACCCTGTCGATTGCCCATTCATGTCCCTAGTCAGAATGCAGAGTAAGAGATTTCCTATCAAATCATCCAAGTTGTGGACAAGATATGAAATAAAAATAAGAAGGTTTAGGTTTACCCCTTTCCAATAGACATTGGCAAGATTATGATCAAGGATTAGAAGCAATTGAAAGTTATGGTGATCCATAAAAATTATTTTGATTTCCAATTGGATGGCCTTAAGATGTGGGACCCTAATAATAGACTGACCAACCACATCTGAGATTAAAAGGTTCTAAAGATTTAATACAAACATCAACTAAGCATTGGAGATGGTATTTATAGAAGGGAGAATAAATTTGAGGAGGTATTATCTAGGTTCAAAGGATACAATATGGAGTTGGAACATAGGCTAGTTAGAGATAATAAGCCCCTTAGGAGAGAGATGGTAACTTCATCCCTTACATTATCACTTTTTGCCAGGACCATTTGGGACTGCTCATTATGAGCCACCTATTAGAGAACAATATTATGAGCCTTAATGAGTAAAATTGACAAAGCTACCCTATGTTGGGTAACCTAACGATGTAAAATGAAAAGATAAAGTTTTGGCTATGTAGCTAAAGATAGATCATAGATCTAGTCAAGGTCCTCAACCCCACACATCCCCACAAAAGCCTCCATTCCAGTGGAAATCATTATCATGATTGTCATGGAGGTAGGAAAAATAGTAGAGAGTGCCCTTCTTGACATTGCATCATCCTATGGTTTTGATAAGGAGGAGGATCCCTTTGATGCAACAAGCAAGGATTTGATCCCTCTAGATGTAGGAAAGAGATAAACAAAATTGTCCTTAGTACTCTTGACACCTAAAAAGAAGCCTAGGCTAACCTTTACTCACCCTACAATTAAAGTTAACCTATATAATGATGAGAACCCTATTTATGGACCAAACATTCCTAACTAGTTTGTTTATAGGAAATTAAAAAAAATTCCCATCTCTCTCTCTCTAGGACATTGTAAATATCTAAACAAAGAGAAGGATCAAAATCCTTCATGATAAAGAAATTTAAAGGATTGACACCCCAAGGGCCTCTAGGAGTTAAAATGTAGAAGTTCCCAAGTACCCAAAATTTAGGGAGTCTAAAAAAATAGTGCATTTCAATCCCAACGCATTAGGTTTGGAGAGAATAGTGACAAAGAAGGCCACCATTAACATCGAGGAGTTCACCTTTCAAAAGGTATAACCTTTTTTGGGCTTCACTCTTATTCAAGGATAGGTAGTAGGAGAGCATCCCATCTATCAAGATGATGTAGCTAGTTTAGTGTTAACTCATTCAATAATGACTATGGCTAGAATCTAAGGAATGAAGGAAAAAATCCTTAACTTGGAGAAGGACAAGAAGGATTTAGAGGCTTAAGTCCTACTATCAATTCTTGAGGACATATTACAAGTGATAAATAAATATTTACTAGATATATTTGAGAATTTAAAGAACATCAAGCTAATATGGCACAAGTCTTAATCACCTAGTGGTAGGATTCTCAAGCTTAGATGTTGAAACTCATTAAGGTGCATAGGACAAATCAAGCCCTAGACTTTAAGATCATCAAGCTTAGACATTTAGATATCCTCATGGAATTTTTGATGGATAAGCAATAAGATTTGATCACCTAGTGAAACAATGTGAAAAACTTCATCAAGGAATACAAGGACTTGGTAACCATAATGGAGAAAATTTTGGGGAGCCTATTGGAAAACCCTTCTCAAACCACTGTTATGGACCTGATTAGTGATGGAGAATTCAAGTAGAGAGTTGGTGTTCACATCTAGGGAATTAAGGACAATCAAGGCCATTTTTCCAAGGATAATTAGAAGATCTTTGACACCATCCTTACGTCAGGGAAGTAGATCATGAAACCATAATGTATCAAGGAACTCATGGCTAAGGCTGACAAGGAATTTGACACACTCAAAAATTAAGAGGAGGATTGTCTAATGAAGCTTGTAGTGTATTTTGAGATAATCAAAGAGTAATACACCAAGGTGAAGGACTTCCTTAGATAGATCTAATAAAGGGGCCCACTACTAGTGTAATTTATTAAATAATATCCCTTTATAACAAATATATGCTAACCTATTAACATATATGGTTTCCTTTTGTCAATTTTGACGTAGTAGGTCATATTCATTATAATATTTGTATTAAGGATAGCTATCATTATCTGTCATGTGGATATTTCGATAAAGTTAACTAATGAACCATGTTGTTTCTTATAAATAGGTAAGGATTACCATTTTTTAAAGAAGAGAGCTTTTGAGCAATTGTATGTAGGAGCATTTAATATAACTGAGTTCTAAAAAGATTGTTTATATAGTTTGTTAAATGTCAATGTTGTCTCTCAATTGCATGTTTTTATCTTAAGTTTAAATGATTCTCTATACTTTGAGTCACATTATCTATCATAGGGATGCTGATTTATGCTAATTCTAGATGAACTGTAAAGATCTCAAGTATACTTCATTTTATTTTGCTCTACATTTAGATGTGCTTAGGCTATTTAGACTATAGTAGAAAACATTTAAAGTAAACTTGGTTCTTACTTATTATTTATATATTTACTTCAAATTTTGCCTAATTTGTGATGTAATTTGAGTTCATGCCATTTTATAGCATAAATTGATTCATGTGTGCTCAAAATAATTAGAATTTTATCATAATATTTGAGATGGGAATTTGTAATCCTATTTCCTTTCTACCTTACCCTTCCCTTTTCTTATTTTTTTTATCAAGACTCACTTTAGTTTAAATATAATTTTTAATATTCATTTAGATTAGTTTGTAAATCATAAAATTCACAAAGATCCAAATATTTAGACCTTGGTGGCTCCCAACCACTAGACTAAACAAATATTATGGATAGTTCCCATACTCTACTTCTATTCCACCACAAACATCACTGAATTGTCACAAACTATAACTCATGCCTTGGATTTTTCAAATCTTAAAATGAGGAGTGTTCGTCAACACTGAAGAGCACCTATGGTACATTTAGAAGAATCAACAAGGTTAAGATCAGTTTAGACTAGGGGATCAATTTAGGGTGAGGTGTGATTAATTATGGATGAGGTGGACTTATAACAAGATGTGATTGATGGATGATAAGTCTTGACTATGTAAGTGATGGGGGTATGACTAATGATTGGTGAGAATAAAATAGGATGTGATTAGTGTTCAAAAGGATGTATAAAAGAATAAAATGTGTACAAGAAGATGATATGATGATACGATAAGGATATACAAGATGATGATAAATGTAAAATACCTAGATAGGTGTATATAGGTTTCGGTAAGAGGTTGAATTGGCTCACAAATAGCATAGGTCTATTATGACATGTATCTGAATCAATCAGACCACAAACCTATGATTAGTAAATTGGTTTTGTATGTAACCTGATGACTACATTGTCTAATGGCTTTGTGTGTGAGGATGCAGGCTTGTGATATATTACATAATAAACTAAACTCTCTCAACCCTATATATACTTAGAAACTTCTTAGGAGTTGATCCTGACTTTGAAAATAAGTCTTTTATTACAAATACAAGGTCCTATGCTAAGCTAAATGGGACTTTTAGGGGCATCACCAATATATGCTAGGTATGATGGGGCCCAAGTCCATGTAGGGTATTTTCTCATGCTTTGTTTAGAGAATTATCTCTTCCTCTTCTTGAATTACATATATGGATTCAATTTCTTGGCCTAGAAATAACTTTCCCTAATATTTATACTCCATCAGAACATAGAGTATGGATTAGTATGTTGTGGTAAAACCCATAGTCACTATCCCCTTAAGACTGGAAAGTGTGTGGGTGTCAATTCCATGTCACATTTCCATAGAAAATAAAATGGGTGGTTTATGGATTGTTTTTATCCTCCAAAAATCACCATAATGATGTAAAGAGGAGAGCATACACCACCATAGTTCTCGAGTGACAAAAAAGAGATTAATTAAATGTGAAATATATACAAAATATATGACATGATTTTAAAAAAGTGAATAAAAGTTTCAAAATGATGTTAAAAATTCAAAAAGCTCTTTTATAGGTAGCTTGCAAAAAATTGATTAGTAGTTTGATTTGACGCTCTTGAAGGGAAACCTCCAAGACAAAACATTAGATTAAAATATAACCTACAAAAGAAGATATTAGTAAGTCAAAATTTATAATAGATTCACCCCTAAAAAAATATGTTAGTCAAATATGCCTTAATAAACACCCTAAAAAGTCATGATTTATCTCTATAACATATTTGGGTGAGCAAGCCATGACTTAGGGGTCTAAGGATGGCAACCTTAGTGGGGTTAATGGGTAGTACCCATTGCAAGGTCAATGGGTAGATCCCCTTGTGAGGTTTGGGGATAGTTCCTTGAGTGTGCTCCCTATTTCTGTATAGGGTTGGGTGGAGGAGCTGATCCCCTAATTCCAAAGGTAATTTGGTCCTTGTAGGAGGCTTGGAATGACTCAAAATTCACCGAAAATGTTTTTTTCAAATGCACTCAAAAGGACAATTTTTAAGGAAAAATGAATGCAAAATTGCAAATTCAAAATGAAATAATACATATATATAGTTAAACCAATACAAAATTGTAATAAAAAAATATAATGTCATAACTACCAAGAAAAACTACTGATCACAAGTTGCAATGTTGTAATAGATAGTTAACTATTATAGTCATTTTTCAAAACCATAACTTTTTATGCAATATCAGGACTTGTAATATGATATCATGATTATGAGATTATTGATATTTCAATAAATTTTAAGACTTCAAAATTTTAGGTTTTTGACAAAAATGTAGGTGTTTAAATGATCAAATTAACCCAGATGCTTAAATGCCTAATAAATATTTACAAACAACTATGCCAAATTAGCCTTATGATGATGTATGAAGATGTTTATTTAGACAAGATTAACTAGTGAAGAAAAGATTAACCAATGAATATTCTCTCATTATATTTTCCCCAAATCTTGTATTTATTAGTTGAAGATAAAGATTAGTGAGTAAATAATCTAAAAAATTACCAACATCACATTATCACTACTATTAGTGTAATATTATGATTACCAGGTCAATACTGTAATTATATTCTTAACATTATTGAGGACAAAAAAGAGGTTAAGACTATAAGCATACTTCTTATGACCCTACTCCTCTCTATGATTACATAACAACTCATACTTAAACCAATACAAAATTGTAATAAGAAACTATAATGTCATAACTACCAAGAAAAACTACTAATCACAAGTTGCAATGTTGTAATAGATAGTTAACTATGATAGTCATTTTGTGAAACCATAACTTTTTATGCAATATCAGGACTTGTAATATGATATCATGATTATGAGATTATTGATATTGCAATAAATTTTAAGACTTCAAAATTTTAGGTTTTTGACAAAAATGTAGGTGTTTAAATGATTAGATTAACCCAGATGCTTAAATTCCTAATAAATATTTACAAACAACTATGCCAAATTAGCCTTATGATGATGAACGAAGATGTTCATTTAGACAAGATTAACTAGTGAAGAAAAGATTAAGCAATGAAGATTCTCTCATTTTATTTTCCCCAAATCTTGTATTTATTAGTTGAAGATAAAGATTAGTGAGTAAATAATCTAAAAAATTACCAACATCACATTATCACTACTATTAGTGTAATATTATGATTACCAGGTCAATACTGTAATTATATTCTTAACATTATTGAGGACAAAAGAAGGTTAAGACTATAAGCATAGTTCTTATGACCCTACTCCTCCCTATGATTACATATCAACTCATGTGTAAACTAATGACCTTGGTCATCCCACTTTTAGACATTTTCCACTGATTCAAACCTCACCTGAATCATATTCTTACCCTCCATACATCCTTAGTCTATATTGGCCCTTTTGTATGCAAGATAAACCTTCTAAAGACCCCCTGGGGCCTTTCAAGAGCCTGTTGACTAGCCTAGGTCCTTATTTGACCTAAGCCATGGATTGTGTGAAGGAAACGTATAGCCTTGGCTATACATTTCCTTTACCAAAGTCATGTACTAGGTCGTGACCTAGGTAGAACGTGCTCAAAACCACTTATTTAGGCCCAAATGGTCAAAAATGACTAGTTTTAGGTATTTTGGTGGATTGGGGTTGGGATATATACCTCATTCTCATTCATTTTATATTATTATCTTCTATCTCCATACTCTCTATTAATTCTTCTCACCTCTCTTGAATCTCATGCTTTCTTGAATCTCTCTTGATTCATTTTTGGCACTCTTGAGTTTGATTGGTGACAAAAGATCCCATATGCTACTACACATTTGCTTGGAGACTCCATTATTGCTCTCAATTGTTCCTAATTACTTTTGTCTTTATTTTAGCTTCTACATTTGTCATTTTACCTAATTTGTGCATTTGTTTGGAGTTCTTACACTATTTCAAGTTATCACTTCACCTCCTCTTTTGATCTTGGCTTTTTTTTTGGACTTCAACTTACACATAACTTGGTCTTCTTCCTCCATTGATTCCTAGCTTCGATTCCTAGTTGGTAGAACATCCACACATTTTATTTGGACTTGATCCAAGGTCAATTTTATATGAAAAGTGGAACTCCATTATTTTGTGTAGTTTATATTTTAGGGTTTGATTTGTTTTAGCAAAATAGTTATTTTATCCAGTACTTAGAGTAGTTTATGAGTTTTATTGCATTTGTATATGGTTAAAGATTAATTTAATTTCTTGAAATATTCCTTTATTTCATATCATTACTCTCTTTTTAAATATTCCTCATTTCATAGTAGAGATATACATGCTCAAGACAAACTAGAAAACAATAGTATTGATTTGGAAAGATAGCTTAAATATATAATAGGCCTAACCTATAACCCTTTCTTGAAAACATATTTATCACTTAAAACATCCTTAATTTGTCCTCAAAATTACTTAGCTTCTATATTTACTTTTTACTTTTATCTCTCTCTATTTGGTATTATGGCTTTTGCTTTATTTATGCAATCAATAGTCTAGTCTTAGCTACTTGTTTCACTATGGTTGGATCCACTATAGTTATTTGCATAATTTTTGGTATTTTTCATGATATACCTAACCTACTTTAAAAGTATTTATATACCTTAGTGAAATCCAACAAACCAAATAGCCACCATAGATCTCTTGTAGCCCATAGAACCCCTAAGCCTTCTAACCTCTTAGTGGTTCCATTTAACACCCTGCCAAACATTGGTGGTTCCATTCAGCTTCTTAGAGTTACATTCTAGCATGATATAATGTAGCTCAAATAATATCAAGGGAACCACTAATTTTTTTTAGGATACTAAAGCAAGCCAATAAGAGGCTAGAAGGCCCAAGGGTTCTATGAGTAATATGAGATCTATAGTGGATATCTGATTTGCTAGATTACACCAAGCTATAAACATAATTGTAATACAAGTTGGGGAAAACATGAAAAATATATATAATTATTCAATCACCTCTATTGGATCCAACCACAATGAATAAATTAGCTAACACTAGACTATTGATGTCATAGATAAAGCAAAAAAAACACAATACCAAATGGAGAGAAATAATAGATGAAATGTAAATCTATAAGTTAAGGCATTTTGAGGCCAAATGAAAAATCGTTTAAGTGTTAAATATTTTATTAAGAAAAGGTTAAATATAATTCCTATTTTATATTTTATATATCCTTCCAAATCAATACTATTATTTTCTAACAATGTAATGTTCTAGTTTAGCAAAAAAGAGAGAATATTTAAGCAAGATTTCTAGTTTATCTTGAGCATGTATATCTCTACTATGAAATGAGGAATGTTTTAAAAGAGAGAGATGATATGAAATAAATTAATATTTCAAGTAAATAAAATAATCTTTAATCATATACAAATGAAATAAACTATAGAAACTACTCTAAACAATGCACAAAATAACTATTTTGCTAAAATAAATCAAACCCTAACATATGCACTAAATAAAACAATAGAGTTTTACTTTTCATAGTAAATTGACCTTAGATGAAGCTTAAATAATATTTTTATATGTTCTACAAACTATAAATCCAATCTAGGGAGTAATATAGGAGGATGACCAAGCTATGTGCAAGCTGAAGTCTAAACCAAAAGTTAAGAGTAAAAGTGGAGGTGAAGTGAGAACCTACAATGGTGTAGGAGATATAACCTAATTCAAAAATTAGGAAAAATTCTAAATGTATAAGATGTAACCAATCCATAATGAATTATGAATAACTGAGAGTATCAATGGAGTCTTCAAGCAAATGTGTAGAAGCATATGAGATCTTTTATCACCAATCAAGCTCAAGAGTCAAAAGAATGAATCAAGAGAGATTAAAAAAATGCATGAGAGTAAACAAAGGGAATAATAATAAATATATAATATTGAGATAGAATATAAGAGGCTCAAATTAATGATAATGAGGCATATATCCCAACCCTCATCTACCAAAAGACCTAAAACTAGCTATTTTTTACTGTTTGGCCCCAAATAGGCACTTTTGAGCACATTCTACCTAGGTCATGGCATAGGACACATCTTTGGTGAAGGAAGAACTATGGATTAATCCATGGGTTTTCTTCACACAAGCCATGTTTTAAGTCAAAAAAGGTCCTTAGTGGGTCAACAGGCTCCCAAAAAGCCCTAGGGTGTCTCTAGAAGACCTATCTTGCATGCAAAAGGGTGAATATGGACTAAGGTGTATGGAGGGTAAGAATATGATGCAAAATGGGTCAATGTAGGTTTTTTATGTCTCAAAGTGGGATGAGTAGGGTCATTATTATTCATGTGACCTGATGTGTAATCATAGGGAGGAGTAGGGTCATAAGAAGTACAATTAAAAAGACTATGATGTTCAAATTCCTAAAAAGGGTTTATATGATTAATATTCCTCTTACAAGACATAAAATTAAAAAAAATTAAACTTATAAGTTAGATATAAATGGATAATCATTAGTAGATTGGGAAATGAATTATAATGTCATGATTGTAGTTACAATACTATGACTTGCAAGTCAATACCCTAAGTCTTGATGTTGTGATTTTGTAGACAATCATGAACCTGCTAAGGTTAAGCAAACATATTAGCACAAAATTTCTGATTATAATGAAAAATCACTACTACCAGTGCAATACCATGGTTTTTAAATCTATAGTATTGCAAAAGTGTAATTATCTACCAAAGGAATATACCATTAACAGTTAAGACCTAGTGGTTAATGCAATATCATGACTATTAGATCAAAACCACCACTAAAATGTCATGAATTATAGAGTGAGATCATGAGTTTTAATTATGTGTATAATTTTTTTCAAAATCTGGGACTTCTCTTCCACCAGCTAATCCTGCAAGCTTGGAAAAACACTTTAAGGATATAAGAGATTTAAATTAAGAGTGTGTCCTCCCACTATGGTCACCAAAAATGTAGTATGAATTTTTAAATATTGTATAAAATTATGTAATTTAAAAACCCAAAAAATCAAACTACCTAAGTAATATATAGAGCCATTAGAATCAAATATAACTAGTTGATGAAATAATTCAAACCAACACTCTAATCCTAAAGGTAATTATTCTAAACCAAGATTAAATGGATCAAAAATAGGATTGTAATGATATTACCTTAGACTCAAAATTTTGACATTATGCTGGCATGATCAAGGATTTTGATAATGGAATCAATGATTAGATTAGCAAGGACTTAGTAGATTTCTTTTTTATTGTTAGTTGGTCATGTGCACATGAAGATTTTATGGATTAGTGAGTTGCATTTAATGGAGGAGTGGCTTGTTTATATAGAATATGGAGGGAAAAATCAATGGATAGATTTAAATCTTGGGCCATTGAGATCAATGATTGGGGATTATTCAAATAATTTTTAATTCTTCAAAAACCTCTAAAATAGAGGGTTCTAGATGGTGAAGGCTAAGTTAGAGAGAATTATAGAATTGGAGGATTTTATAATCCTCTTATGGATTAATTAGGATTAGATATGGTATTAGATAGGGATTATGTGGGTTATTAGGGAGTAGGGGTGTAGGAGAGCCTAAGAATAGGATTAATAGTGGGTAGGTGGGACATGGGAATTTTGAATTCCCAAATAATGGATAAGTATGGTTGGCATAAGATAATGGGGATTTAAGAGAATTAATGAAGAATTGGGGTAGGACTATGGTTAGTATATTAATAAATGATGAGAGAGGTATATTAGATAAATGAATGGGATTAGGATACATGGGATACATTAACAAGATTAAGGCAAGTGGTTTTAGTTGAATATAAACATTACTATAGACAAATGTATGGAGAATCCTGGGCAAGTGGAACAATTAGATTTTCCCACTTGTCATCATCTCACCCAAATCATAACTTGATGGAAATGAGAACATAAATATGTATGGAAGATTTTGGGCAAGTGAAATAGTGGTATTTTTCCACTTATCCTTATCCCACTCACATAACAATACAATGATGATGATAACATAAAGATGTAAGGAATATTTTAGGAAATCAGAGTGATATGATTCTACCACTTATCTCCATCCTTCTAACTGAATCATATTAATAAATCATAGGTGACATTACTATGGACCAATGTAAAAAGAACCCTGTGTGATCAAAATAGTAGGATTTCTCCACTTCTCCTCATTATGCTCACATAGTATCTTCGTGACTTAATCATGAAGTATGAGGTATAGATTTCCTATAATATAATAGTATTTTTCCACTTGGAACCATCCTAATATCCCATAGTAATAGAGACAAGATATAAATGAAATATACCATTGTCATCAGTAGAATAATAACAAATATATATGTATCTATTGAGGACACATATACAAGTAATAAGGACATCAAATCTAGGTTTGGAAAGGCATAAATGGGACACTTATGATGGGTAGTTACTAAACACCCAATATCATGTGGGAGAGGCCACATGGCACTAATTATGTATAGATATATGAAATTCAAGTAAAAAATACTACGGATCAAAATATGTTAAAACACTTAATTCATACAAATTAGAATGGCATCGAGAGATGTAGGATTTGGTCCAACATTATACAAACCATGAAGGGAGAATTATATATATGTTGACTAAGCTAAAATTAGTTCAATTAGTCACTCCATGGAGGTATTTGGTGCTCAGGCCTATTTTTAAGAGTCTTTTATGATCAACATTAGATAGTTTTAGAGAAGAAATTGAGGGAATGGTCTATAAAACCATAGATGAGATAATGCAATTGGTGAACTTTTCAAGAGACAAAATTATCTTAATAAATAGTAAAGCATGAAACTATGGTAACAATAGTACCTTTGAGTGCTACAAAAAGCTCTCACCTCTCGAAATACATGGTGGTGCATACACAAACTAGGCCCACATATGTCCTGCTTATGGTTACAGTATAAATTTCAACTATAGTTCTATATACACTTACAACTATTATTAGTCTACCTTTAGTCCTAGTGTTAGTTTCATCTACAACTTCCATTTTAACTCTAACTACTACATCATTTAGGTTATAGTTAATATTCTTGCAATAATGCTCCTCAAAAACTAACTAATTATTCTTATATTTTTGCATGTTCCAACCGAATAGGAATGATAGTATATAACTAAGGTACATTACATGTATATATTATAATTTTATGGATGACATATATTTTTTAAGCAAACAAAGATTGTACATGCATCTTGTTGCATGATTTAGGAATATTTTGCTATTTTGACAATTATATTTTTAGATTTTTCTTAAAGAATGAGACCTTCCCCATCCCAATATTTTATATACTAGTGTCCTCCTAGTTCTAAAGGGGGGCGAAATTTGGCTATTCAGATTAATAGAATTCAAGGAATTTCATTTTGACTTGATTTGTATGTGTAAATCTGCATTCTTCTCCAAGTTTGTGGATTACCTGAGATATTCCATCATTTTGGTATCTTAGTTATTTGATTGTGTATGAATTTTATTATCTAAATATAGTCAAAAGTTTTAAGTTTTATTTTATTCAAATACCTATTCCATGTTGATCCTAATCTCTCTTTTAGATGTGTAATAATGATCTAAAAATCTGACAACCTTTGGTTATGAATAGTTAAGTATGATGTGTTTTGGTTACCTTTGACTCTTCACTATATTTTACTATTGGTGTGCAAAAACTTCTTAAAACAAGTATTGGTATTGATTCTTTATCCTATTTGAGTTCAAGTGTTGGTCATAAAAGGCTTTATCTTTGGTTGTCTATAAGCTTCTTTTTTTCCTTACGTTCCCTCTCTTTTTGATTTTATTTTGAATTACTACCCACCTTACTTAAAACCATCATAATTACACATAATTAAAGTATATTTATGTTTATAAATAGTGAATTCACCTATGGTAAACAATCTACCTCACTTATCGTTATTTCACCAATACACTATTATAAAACAAAATACCTTGTAACTCATTCCTTGGAGTGATATTTCACAGATCTTAAAAAATTAGAGGCTACCTCATAAGTTTATTTGGGGCGTGTATAAAACCTTCATCAAGAAGAACCTAATATGGCAATATAATGAGGGCCCCAATATCCACCTATATTATGTTTTGAATAATCACTTGAGTTACATTTGAAGCACTTAGAATGTCAACAAGGTTTACCTTATACAATAAATATATATTACTATCTTTATAAATCCATAGGAAGGTTATAACTAATAAATAATCTTGAAGGGATCCCCAAGCCAATAATTCTCTCTAGGTAGATAGTCTTATCTTCCATTAATCCCCATGTCCAAACAACATCAAGTTAATCTGTTCATTCCAAGTTGGTTGAGAGGATTAACCATTAATGTTTATGGAGTTGTCCTTGAATTTCCCAAAAACCTTTATAAATACATTTCATATTTTTTCCCTTCAAAAGGGAGGACTGTAGAAGATCATTTCATAGCCTTCAAAACTACCTTGAGAATATTGAATGTAATTCTTGAAGATGTAGCTTGTAGACTATTCCATTTCACATTGTAGGATGTAGCATATGACTAGTTGTAAAATATCCCTAAGGGTTCCATTACATCCTAAATTTATTTTCAAGATGCTTTTTTTGTGTAATACGGTTAGGTCATAAGTGCATGTGTTATCTATCAGAATTTTTCCAACATGAAGTGCAAACCCAATGAACCAATCTAAGACTTCACACTAAATTTCAAAATATGTACAACAAAATCAAAGGTGCTTATCAACCTAATTCATTATTATCTTTCAATATGTATAATAATTCCCTAAATCCTATGTTTTTTATTTTCTTTTGTCATGATGTTGGCATTAATACACTAACTTTGGCATATACTGAAGTTATTAACATTGACAAACAAATAAAAACCTATATGTAGTCATTAGCCCCACTTATCCTTGGCCTTGTCTTCCAAATATTTAATCTAATTTTGAATGGAAATTAAAATATTGTGGTCTAGAACCAAACCTAGATATACACCTTAATGCATATAACCTGTGCTACATCTAACCATCAACTTAATTTATAGGCTAATTCAACACCTTTTTCCAACCAAAAAAGAAGGTATCAATATTTTATCCCAATAAATACGATGTCTTCATAAGGTATTGATTCAAATTTCATGAAGATAAAGTTGGAGTTAATGTAAAAGATAATATATTAATTGAGTAATGATTTTATAAACATTTAGAAGCATATGGGGAACACTGGTGGATAGAACACCGATTAGGATTCTAGGTTCCAAAGGTATAATAAATTTTTTGACATATCTATAAATAATCAATAACATCATGTCCCATCCAATAGGGGACTAAATATGAATATCATGTAATCAACCCTTCCTAACTAATTCCATGTGAATAATACAACACAACATGGTGAATTAGATTATATAGAATCCTACATGGCCTTTGATGTATTTTATATGGAAATGGATAGTCAAGAGGGATCTATAAATAAAATAGAACAATATTCCTCCACTAAATAGGGATATTTGAGCATGGAAAATGTCTTTGAGACCTAAGATTCACCATTCCCTAAGAAGGATGATAATGAACTAGAAGACAAATTTAAATGAGATGCATGGCTTCCAACATTATCACCAAGCTAGGAATAATTATAATATGAGGAGTAATCAACCTATGACTATTTCAATACCATAAAATACTACTACTACTCTTATTCCCTATCTAAAGTACAAAAACAATCCACCACCTCCTAGAAGATGTGAGCATTTTCAAACTATAGAACCCCATAAAAGAGGAGGATACAAAATTGTTGAAGATATGAAGGAGATCAAGGCTAATATCATTCTATATGAGTTGACCTAGATCACAAAATAGAGGGAGATATTTCTCAAAGCCTTAATTGGGATGTCTTCTCTTGATAAATTGAAGGTTATACATGTAAATGTGATGGTATATAAAGACAAACTAAAAGTACCACGTTTTTCACTAACTATCATAATGTTTGGAAAGAATGTGCACAGCTATCTAGTTAATTATATAACATCAAAAAAATTGATGCCAATAGCTATATGCCATAATCTTGGTCTAAATATTTGTAATTCAAAGAGAGTGGTTCTCAAATTAGACAAATCCTCAGTACCATGTGTTGGATAGGTAACCAACATGTGCATCCAAATAGCATCTAAATCACGTGTATATCAGAGCATCAATATCTTAGTCATAGAAATTTTGGAAGCATATGAACTATTGTTGATCCATGATTTGTCCAAAATGATTAATAGATATATGGCCATAAAATTATCACACATGTGTCTCCCATGAAAAGGATTACCCAATTATATTCAAGTAGACCTTGAGCCCAAAATGAGACACATGATCACTGAATATCATGCCACAAATGAAAAAGTGTAAGTTTTATTTCACATTTAGGTGTTTACACCTATACCACCAAATAGAATAATAAACCTCATGAATAATAATTTGAATGTCCTTCTTAGTTATGGACTCTTCATTGCAACAAAACTACATCAAAATAAGGTTATGATGTTGGAGTGGCCCTCACAGACCCATAAGGGAAGAAGTACCTAACTACTTATAGGTTTTAATTTACATTCACCAATAATAGAGTTGATTATGAATCTCTAGTTCTAGGGTTACAATTCACATTAAAGTACAATGCCAGGCAACTATAAATTTTCAATGAATTTAAACTAGTTGTGAGATAAATAAAAACATATATTTTTCAAAAATCACCTACCTAAATAAGTATAGGCACTGATCTTGTGACTTGAGTGAGTATTTTTAGGAATTTAACATCAATTCCATTCTAAGGGGAAAAAATTAGATAAACAACTCATTAGCAACTTCAAAAACTAATTTAGCCCCACTATAGGAATAAAAAATGTAAAGGTTCTTAGTAGATTTGGTTCCCTATCCTTATATTCTATTAAATATAGATAACTTCTAGGTGTTTGAGGATGATTAGCATGTATTAAAATTCCTACATAATCATTGAAAATTTGAAGCTAAAATAATCAATGAAGGGGATACCTAACCAGTGAAAATAGAAGACATAGGAGAAGATGGTGTCTTAAAACTAAATTAAACCATATTTATTTAGGCATGATTTATTTAGAATGATATTTTGACATAAACCCTTATGCCTAAAAATAGAAACAACTCAAGGCCACTAAATCTGAGTACATCAAAGAGAATCTAGGGACTCTTCAGCATCCCTAATTTGTGAATGTAGGCTTGAGTTACATAGAGGATGAAAATCAAAGATTGAAAAAGTTTCTCTTAGAATACAAATATGTCATTACATAGACTTATGATGATTTGAAAATATTTGACCCTAGGGTGATCACTCATACCACCCCTCTAAAGCCATAGAATAAGCCTTTTGGGAAAATATAGAGACCAATGAACCTATTCTTGATGCCTTTCATATAGATCCTAAAATTGTTTTCCCAATCATGCATTCAACCTAGGTGGATAATCTCATACTAGTTAAAAATGATAATTGAGAAATTAGGCTTTGTGTTGATTTCAAAAATGTGAATAGAGCATTAGATAAAGACAACTATCCCTTGCCTTATTTAGATGAGGTAATTCAAACAGTGAATATCTCTAGAATGATGTCTTTCTTAGAAGTATTCTTAAGCTAAAACTAGGTATTGGTTGAAGCACAAGATAGGATGAAGACTACCTTCATCACTGAGTGTGGAAATTGTATATTTAAAAGGGTTTTATTTGGCTTAATCAATGTAGAAGCCACCTTCCAAAGGAAAATGGAATTTTATTTTCAAGAATCCATAGGAAAGTGTATCATCATCTATATGGATGACCTCACCCTATTTTCAAAGAATACATCTGACCACATAGATCATCTAAAAAAAGTATTTGATTGATGTAGAAGGTATGGAGTCTCCATAAATGCAAAAAAAAGTATATTTGGGGTCATTGAAGGAAACTTTTTGGGTTACATCATAACCCAAGATAAAATTTAAATTGATCCAGAATGGATCCAAGCCATATCCAAGATAACTCCACCTAACAACAAGAAATATTTTAAGTCTTTCTTTGTCAATATTAACTTCGTAAGGAAATTCATTTTTATATTTATAGATATTGTCAAGCCATTAAACATTATGTTAAATAAAGATTTCAATATCAAATGGACAATATAATCCTAGAAGGCTTTCCAAAATATCAAGACTACTATTGTTTAAGCCCTAGTTCTAATTAGTCTATACTTCAGTAAGTATATATATCTTTACTCCTTTACTTCTGAACAATCCATTATGACCATAATAACACAAAGGGTAGAGGATAATGAACATTGCATTGCCTTCATGAGTACCAATCTAAATGATGTTGAGTTAAAATACTCATTGATTGGCAAGAAGATATACACCTTGATTAAAGCTATAAAGAAATGTAAGTATTGTATCTTAAGGAAAAAGATGTTCACTATTATTCTAGACATAGCCATCAATCTCACACATAGCCAAAACAAGTTGGGTATAAGAAGAGGAAAATGTATGGCTAAACTCCAAGAGTTTGATCATGAGATAATGCCAATCAAGATGGTGAGAGGCCAAGGTATCATCCAAATAATGACCTAAAATTATCCATGCATTAATATCAAACACATCAATTAAATGTAGATAGTCAGTGGTGAGTGGTACTCCCACATCATACATTATTTACTCATAAATCCTTGCCTCACTTAACTAAATAAGAAGTAAAGATGAGAACTCAGGATTAAATCAGCTCACTACATGATCGAGAGAGGATTTCTATATTGGAATAACTAGGAGCACATCTATCTAAGATGTGTTTTAAGGGAGGAAGCTAAAGATATCTTAGACAAATTACACCAAAATATTAATATTGGACACCCATCAAAAAACACTATGGCTTACAAGATTTTAAGAATGGGATAATATTGGCACAAAATCTGTAGGGATGTACATAACCACACCAAGACCTACTATAAGTTTCAAATTCTTGCAAAGAGGGAAGTGAATTCTACCATGCCATTATAACCATTAATTTAAGGATGTCCCTTCACCCAATAGGGAATTGATTTTATTAGGGTAATAAACCCAAACTTATCAGTAAGACACAAGTTTATCCTCATGGTTATTGATTTTTATACCAAGAAGATAGAGATTTTACAAATAAATAATTCTGTAGTAATTGATGTCATCAATTTTATAGAAGAAAATGTATTGACCAGGATTGGTACCCCCTTTTCTTAGTCTATGTTAATGATCTAGTATTCCAGTATATTGAATTCACAAAATAGGCCTATGATATTTAAATTACAATAAATTCTTCCTCAAACTATTAACCATAGGGAAATGGAGTGGCTCAGTCCAACAATGAAAATTTGATGAATGCCATTAAGAAGTCTACACAAGATAAACCTAAATAATGACACCTATTATTGAAATATGCATAATGGGGAAACAAAACAAGCACAATTAAGCCCTCAAGACTTAACCCTTCCCACTAGTGTACAAGTGACAACCAGTCTTCCCTATCACTATAAAATTAATAACATATATATATATATATATATATATGTATGTATATTTATTTATTCATGTAGTAGTACATGTGAGAAGACAAATGAATATAATATAGACTATTATATATAGTATAGATGGAAGATTCAATAATTGAAGCACTACACAACTTCAACAAACATCAAGATATTATCAAAATATGGTTTAATAAAAGATCTAAGAATAAGGCCTTAAAAATCTTAGAATTGGTGATACTATGGGATAGATCTCATGAAAATAAGGGCAAGCATGATGATTTCACTCCCTTATGGATTGAACCATATCAAATATAGAAATCCTTGGCAATAATGCATTTTGGTTGAGAGATATTCAAGTCAAAGACCTCAACTTTCCAATCAATGGATAGTTTTTAAAACATTACTTCATGGATTTTCCCACTAGAAATGCATCAAAGTGAACTATATGTGAAGGTTTGGAGTTAGGATTATATTATATTTATTTCTTTTTATATTATATTTATTGATTTCTAGATTAACATCACTGCTTTGTACATTAGCTTTTTTGTTCTCAAAATTTTATTTTATGTAGATTAGTCATCATGATTCCTAGGATAGGTTCTTGATATTTTAGGATAGATAAACACATTTTTTGAACTAAAAAAGGGGATATTATATAAAGGATATTATTTTTAATGAAACACAATTAGTTGTCATATGAAATTATTCTAATAGTGTTAAATTTTCTAGAATTAAGGTATGTATGATAACTAAACTTTATTTTTCTAAGATTGAATAGGTTTTCTGGGATTTTGGGACTTGCTCTGATATATTCATGCGAATTTTAGAAAATATTTCTATTTATAAAGATTTATTTCACTACTACATGACAAAAACTTGGATAAAAATAATAAACATAGAATGGATATACATTGATAGGGACATATTGACAAATAAGTTTTTTTATGCATACACCCAACCAATGATGGTTCCCAACCCTCCTCTATCTATGATATAAAAAAAAATCACACAAATTGATAAAGTATGGGTAATTCAAGTACTATCTATTGGGGTTATGGATGTCTGGATACTTTGAGTGTAACCAGAGGTATCTCTATCATGGCTATGGGCACCTGGATAGCAGTAGATCAATACTTAGGCTTCCTTTAGTTATTTGGTTCCAAAATTCAAAAATAAACCTATAGTTTTTATTCAAGCCTTTTCTAAAAATTTCAATACCAAGGGAAATTAATTTCACTAGATCACACATAAATCCAAGGAATGGGGAGGTTATTATGTTGCATGAGTAAGTAGGAGTGTGTTCCAAAGTTTGGCTTCATTGTTATTTATTTATTAAAATAGAAGTTTTATTTTTATGTATTTATGAGGTTTTGGGTTCTCAAAACATTCAAGATATTTTCTACCCTACGAGTCACCATTTTTTGCTACTTAACACACACACCCCATTTTTAAAAAATAAAATAGTAACCCACTATTGGTTGAACATTCTTTTGAGGCCCTTTGGGAGATAAGTCTATAATATGAAGGTCTGAAGGGACTTTAATAAAAAATAATTTGTTTTTAACTTAAAATATTCCTTTGATTATGTTGGTTGATGGATTTTTGTTCAACACAAAACATACATTGTATATCATTATCTATAGGTTATCAATTAAAATAAACTAAATATACACTTAATCCATGTTACATGATTCACTATTCACCTTTAGTTTTATTTAAAACACTTGTACATGTGTTTTTACTTGTGATTTTATATGACTAATTATTTTGACATGTTCACTTGTAGTGGGTTATTCTTTTTATGTCTTAAACATAATATTTTTCACTAAGGCAAATTCTTAGCATCTTTCTACTCATCCCATGGCCACTTTCAACCACCTTACAACTTTTCAATCATCCCATAACCATTTTTTTTCCACCTAACATTTTTTCACTTATCCTAGATCATTTTTTTATCACCTAACAATTTTTTGATCAACCTGGTAACCCAATAGTGATGACAACATAAAGAAATGTACAGAGAACCCTAGGTAAGTAGTGCATCCATATTTTTACACTTATAATCATCTAACTCACTTGATAACCTAATAATAATTATAACATAAAAATAATGCATGGATGACCCTAGGTAAGTGGAGCAGTGAGATATTTACACTTATCCCTATCCTACTCCTTAGATCACTAGGTGATAATGATAACATAGATAAATACACAAAAGATTCTAGGAAAGTAGAGTGGTGGTATTTTACCACTTTTCCTCATAATTCAATCACTTGATGATAGTGACAACATAAATATGTACAAAACATTTTAGGCAAGTAGAGTGGCTGAATTCTATCATTTATTTCCATCCCACTCACTTCATCAACCTGACAACCTAGAGGTGACATTACAATGGACAAATGTATGGGAAACCTTGGGAAAGTAGAGTGGTGGGATTTTTATAATTTTCATCATCTCACCCACATCATAATCTAGTGACAATGACAACATAAAGATGTATGAAATATTATGGGCAAGCGAAGCAGTAATATTTTTTCACTTGTCCTTTTCCCACTCATCTAGTATCCTAAGAAGTGATGACAACATAAATATGTACAAAATATAATGAGAAAATAGAGTGATGGGATTCTTCCACTTGTATCTATCCCACTCACTCAATCATCTTAGAAATTAAGAGGTGACATTACTATGGACCAATGTACAAAGAACCCTAGACATGCAAAATAATGGGATTTTACCATTTGTCTTCATCCCACTCACCTAGTAGCTTCATGAGTTAAGAAAAGAGTATGAGGTAAAAAATTAATATGGGATAATGGTATTTTCACATTTGGCACCATCTTTTTAGCTTGTAGTAATAAATACAAGGCAAAAATGAATTATATTGCTATCATGAGTGGAATAATGATAGATAGATGAGTGTTTATTAGAGACATGTATGAAAGTATTAAAGACATTAAAGCTAGGTTTGAAAAGGTGGAAATGGGAAACCTATCATGGGAAGGTGACTAAACACCTAGGATCCCATGGGAGTGTCCATGTGGCACTAAATAGTCATATATTTATGAAATTCAAGTAAAAAATACTAAGGATTGAAAGGCATTGTAACACTTAATTCATGCAAACTGGAATAGCAAAGGGATATGGAAAATTTGGTCCAATGTTATAATAACCATTAAGGGATTTTGATATCTATGTTTACTGAGATAAAATTAGTTTAATTAATCATTCCATGGAGGCAGTTGGTACCTAGGCCCATTTTTGAGAGTCTTTTATGAGTAACATTGGATAGTTTTAGAGAAGAAATTGAGGGAAATGGTATACAACACCAAAAATGAGATCATGTAGCTGGTAAACTTTACAAGAGACAAAATAATCTTTAGAAGCAACAAAACATGCAATTATATCAACAATGGTATCTTTGTGCCCTATATCAAGCTCTTAGATTTTAAAATACATGGCGACACATATAAAAACTAGGCCCACATATGTCTCACTTCCAATTACAGCATAAAGTTCAACTATAGTTCCACAAACACTTATGACTATTACAATTTTACCTTTAGTATCAGTTCTAGTTTCATTTAGAAATTTGGTATGAGCTCCAGCTATTATATCAACTAGGTTATAATTAGGATTCTTTCAATAGTGTTCCTCTAGTACTAACTAATTATACTTATATTTTTTTATGTTTTGATTCAATTAGAATGTTAGTTTCTAAGGTACATTCATGTATATATATTATATTTTTAGGGTAGGAATCTATTTTTTGAGAAATAAATGATTGTACATGCATTCTATTACATGATTTAGGAATATTTGGATATTTTGAGAATTTTAATTTTAGACTTCACTTAATGTATAAGGCCTTCCTCATCCCAATATTATATATACTAGTGTCCTCCTCATTCCAAAGGGAGGATAATTTTGGTTGTTTAGATTAAAAATAAATTTAAATAAGTTCTACTTGACTTGATATTTATGTGAAAATATAGATTCTTCTCCAATTTTATGGATTACTTGGGATATTCTTGATAGAAATTGGGAGAGTTATCAGAGATTAAACTATTTCAAAACTAGTAATCAATAAGAATCACACAACATATATTAGATTCAACACGACATAGTTATATAGGAAATTTGTTCCCTATACATGAGATATCGAGATCCCTACAATCTCTCACTAACTAACCACATAAACTATTAAAAATATGAGATATTTTATTTTAATAAAAATATATCTACCTGACTAATAATAACACTTAACTTATTGTATTAACCATATAATAAGTAGTAACTAGAATTTTACCCAAAGTATATACTGAATCTGAATATACACCACCCTAGTTTTTACATGGGGAAAAAGTACATCATGTGAACTAAACACATATTCATATGCCAAAACATACTTTTTAGTTTACATTCTTTTATTTAAATCTTTTTTAACTAGGGTGCATCTAGGAGTTTTATTCCACAAATATAAAATCCAATTAATAAAAATCTTAGATTGCACCCTAGCTAAGAAAGAGGATTGTTTAGGTCCTCTTACACAAATATAGTCTAACATGGGAATTACCTTAGGCTATGGGTCCCCTAAACTTGGGTTAGACCTCCAGATGAGTTCAGTTTCTTTTTGGATTTATCACCTAAACTAGACCTAATCTAACACTTGATTAGAAAAGAGATAGACAGATATAAAAATATATGAAAGCATGTTAAAAAAATGGGGTGATGCACTAGTAATTAGAATAATTATACTTTACAAAAGAAAGACTATGAGATAGATTCAAGACCCAAGATTAGTCCCACATAAGTATTTTACAATAAGGCATTGATCAGTTATCAAACTAGCATGAGAGGGCAGATAACCACTTTCCATCTAAAAAACAAATTGTAAATTGCACTTATAATGAATTGTTAGAACTACCAAGCATTTCATGAAGGTGAGAAAACTCAGACAGAGATAGAGAACATATATTAACTTAACTACATTACATGAATTCATAGGACACACTTTATTCTAGCTTGTAAAATGATAGAATTTAGTCTTTGTTGCATTAAAAAGTGTTACAATACAAATTTTGATATAGCCTAAGTAATCCAAAGCATAAGAGTCTATTCTCTAAAATTTTAGATATTTCTTGGCTAAAACTTTCATAGAGAGTACAAAATGTGGAAGATGGAACATATATAGAAAAATGGATGAGAGAGATAACTATGATGTATTCACATAATTTCAAGGATGCTCATTCATGACCTTTATCAATAAGGAATAAATTATATAGAATAATTAAATGCCCATTATCATTATCTATTCACTTAGTGTCATTATTGGATTTTCATATCATTATTTATCTAATTTTATAATGAGGACTATGTCTTAGAATTGATATAACCATGCCACATCTACTTTTGGTGGCTATCAGTACCTTCTTATTGAAAATGTGACCCTAATGATAGGAAAAACACCTCTCCATGATAATTTTTACTTTTGTATTTTATCCAATATTGGACATAGGTCCATTATAGATGTAAAACAATCCAATTATTAGTTTTCATATAGTCAAAATATCCATGGAAACTTGCAAACTACTTGATCTTGCTTCATAATCATTAGTCCATCTTTGATTTACATATTAGACCCTAAGAGACATATTCTACATCTAAACCCTATGAGAGATGAGAAGATATTATATATGAGGATCCTCCATATAAAATTAATGAATATGTTGATGGAATGACCCTATAACAAGGTCAAGAGGTTTCAAATTATCGACTAGAGGTCTTATTTAAACTTTAATGGTGGCATAGCCTTATCCTTAACCATCTTTCCTATATAACTATGTCTATTGTTGAGTGAGATTTAATTATGATATGGGTCCTTAATATTTTATTTTCTTGGTCAAAAACTAGTTCATTGACCCTCAACAGAAGATCTTTAGAATTATCCTGTATTCATTGGTTATCAATTTCCAACTTAGACCATTTATATTACCCAACTATATTTTTTATCATTGATCCCATAGATATTCTGACTTATTGACTCATTTCACATTGTTATATTTGGATATACAAATGCATGTGAGCCCTTGATTTCCTTCTAGCCAATATCTTTTGACATGTTGACTTGATATCACACTATTGGATAAAGATATATGAACTCATGCGTAGCATACATTTCATTGGGCCCACTTTCCTGTTAGTCACTACGCACCATCAAATTTATGCTTAGTTAACTTACACCACTAGATCTTATCTAACTTGTAGTTTTTTAATGGTTTTTAACCCAAGGACATTTTGACTTGTTTGAACCAAGCACGAACTATTAGATCTATGTTTTCAGTATGCCAAATTATATGGACCATTAGATCTTGATCAACTTTAAACCTTATTAGGAATTTTAAACCCAAATGGTTACTTTACAAAGCTCAAATTTGACACTCGTGTGACTTTTTGGATTTACCTATTCAAGTTTAGAAGCTTATACCTCAAGATAGAAATCTCACATGGACATGAAATTTATAGAGCATGATCTTCATATAAGGGACTTTATGGTTTTGTAACCTTTTGGATTGCAAAAATTACTGAGAAAACTTATAAAATACACAAGTGAACTAACTTGCTTGTTCCTACATGATGTCCTAGTGATGGTCTAGTTACTTAAAAAGTTTTGATTGAGTTTCTACTTGATCTTTGAAAGCTTTAATGATGATCCCAACTTCTCAAACACTATGGAGACCTATTTTTAAACATGTTCCTCAAAAATCAACAAATTTGCACCTTAAGCTCACTTAAAGTGTTTCAAAATATTTATGATCAATATGAGATATTTAGACCACTCATACATTTAGAATTCTTATTTATTCTCTTCAAACCATTTTTAATCAAAATATCCTTGTGTGGGCCAAATTTGGTCAACTTATTTGGTGACTTGGATAAGTAACATGCCTACTATGATTGAGAACTCATACCATCTCTATGATTATTGGACCACTTACATGATACATGGACCTTTTACATGACTAAAAAGATATCCTTTTTGCTTTACAAAGATAAATATTTCAAAAAAAATGGGGGAAGAAACAAACTTAAAAGGGAACTAACTTAATAAAGATAAAGAAACTAACCTACTGAATAATGTGTAAACAAAGCACTTATTTGGGATAAAATAAAAATAAACTAATGTGTTAAAATAACACTTAAACAAAATCAAGTTCAACTAACTATGTATAGGGAACTTAACTTCATCAATAATAGTGTTTTAGATGTATCTCATTGACTAAGACATGAAGCTCTTCACCATCTATCTTTACAATATGGAAGGCATTATGGGATTTACAATTGGAGATTTGTGTGTAAACCACTATAGAGAGAATTAAATTTTATGTGCCTTAGCTCTATCCTCATCCCACTTGGGGACCAAATGTCCTTGAAAAATTCTTGAAAAATCTCCTTTTTCAAATGATCTTTGTGCCATTGCTTGATGGGCCTCCATAGCCAACATGTACTAATGCCTTGTCTCTTTTAGCTCCATGAGATCAAAATATCTAATTTCCATTGGGTCACTCTCCAAAATCTCAAGTTGATATATTAGTTTCAATGCAGGGAATTCAAGAGAAATAGGTAATATTGTCCTTACCATATACTAGCTTGTATGGAGAATTAGATATTGATGTTTTATAAGTGATCATACCAGCCCATAGAGATGATCTCAATTTGAGATGACATGACCTCTCATTGTCTTCAACATTCCTCTTAATGATCTTCAACAATTTTTTTTTTAGTGGACTCAATAAGGCCATATCCTTGTGAGTAATAGTTTGATGAGGTACTAAGAAAAAAACTATGTTGAACTACCCATTGGTTGATCTTAGTCCCCATAAAATCCATAAAAATTTCATAAATAATGGTTCAAGGGACTCCAAATCTGGTAAGCAAACCTTCACAAAAGTCCAAAATATTATTTTCATTAGCTTATTTCAATGCCTCTACTTTTTTCCACCTAGTAAAATAATATGTGGTAGTTATAATCCATTTGTGTTCTAATCTTGAAGGTGGGTTAATGAGAAAAATAAATTCCAATCCTCATTAGACAAAGGGTTGATTCAATATAACTGGTTGGGGAGGTAAGGTTGCAATTTTAACTTTCCCAACAAAAATAGAACATTATCTATATTTTCTAGTCCATGTATGATAATCACCAAATATACTTGGCCAATAATACCCACCTATGATGATCTTGTGGGCTATTATCCTTGATGAATAATGATCTCCACCATGCCCATGATGTAATTGTTCAATTAGTCTCTATGTTTGACCTAACTCTATGCACCTTAATAACATGCCATTGACATCCTTTTTGAACAACACATTATTAACAAGAAGAGAAGGAATTGACTGCAATCTAAAATATATCCTTTTTGATTTGGTCTGATGATAAATATAAACACTATATTATATTACCATATCATGGAGCCAACTAGAAGGTGAAGTGTGATCATTTGCAAATTTTTCATCATTTGACACCATAACCACGCCATTAGCCTCTTACAAGTATTGGGATAGATGTTCATAAAGTCCTTTACCTCTAATCAACTTTGTGACCTTGATCTCAACATCATATTCCATGACTTTGGCTAGATAAACATATCTTTTGTCATTTATATCCTTATTCAAGAGAAAATACTTGACACTTGGATGTGTAACCATCAAATGTTTCTTATTATTGGACTACAAGTTTCTAAACTTCTTAAGAGACCTTATGACTAAAATTATATGCTTCTCAACAAAATAATACCTTGTTTTATATTCTTATAATACTTAATTGAAGAAGGATATTAGATTCTATAAAGTCTTTTCATTTTTCTACATGATAATACCTAAAATAGTGTCAATATTTGTGTAGGTGTACAAGAATAAATCCTTTGTGAAATCAGGGTTCAAGAGTGTAAGAACACTATCTATAGCTTTCTTGATCTCTTTAAAACTTCTTAATACTTCTTTTGAACATCTAAAACTATGACCCTTCTTTAGCATGGATATGATTAGCCTAGCTGAAGTATCAAACTCTAAAATGTGTCTTATTATGAAATTGATCTTGCCTAAAAAGCTTTGCAAGGATTTCTTGTGTTTAGGCAAGGAAATTACAAGAATTGAGTCTATTCTATTAGGATCTATGTTTTCACCTTGTTTATAAATCACATATACAATAACCCCACCTTCATGAATAGGGAAGACACACATTTGGGATTCAAAGACACTCTAAATTTCCTACAAGTTTCAAACACTTGTCTGAGGTGAATCATATGCTAATTTACACTTTTAGAGAACATTGGTATGTCATCTAGATTAACAAATATGAACTTGTTAAGGAGACCCTAAAATGCCATGTCCATAGATTTTTGGAAAGCTATTCTAGCATTCGATAAACCAAAATGAATCTTTCTATATTCAAATTTCCCTAACTTTTTAGTGAAGGCTATTTTGAAATGGTCTTCTTATTTTACCAAAATATAGTTATAACCACTATATCCATCCAACAAGGAGAACCTTTCTGAAGCTATAACTAACTATAAAATTTTCTCCATTCATGGAAATGGATAGTGATCTTTAATATAGGCCTTTTTCAAGTGATGCAAGTTAACACATAGTCTTATTTCACCATTATTTTTCCATAATATAACAAGTTTTGCCACCCAAGTTAAGTGATTAATTAGAAATATTATAGCTAACTCATTGAGCTTATGTAGCTCAGCTCTCATCAAAGGTTAAAGTTTTGGGTTAATATGCCTTTGTCTTTGTCTAACTAGCTTAGTCTCATCCTTTGATTCAATGGTATGTTGAGCTCAAATTAGATAAAATCCTTTTAGGTCATTGTACTTCCATGAAAATACATCTACAATACTTGAACATAACTCAATAAAATTTTCCTTCTCTGAAGATGTGCAAGCTTTTCCCAATTTTAAGTTCTTACCAGTTAAAATATCCATATGTGTATAATGTTCTTCCTTCATTGATAAATGAACTTTTCTCTTCTCAATTTATCATCTCTATTGAATATGTTTTCAAGTGTGGAAAACCCTTTAGGGAACTTATTTGTCTTTAGTTACACAATCTGGTCACCATACTACTTACTTGTCTTGGTTCCTTTAGTAGAATTAAACTTCCTCTTGTAAGAAATTGACAATCTGCGTATCATTTTGAAATAATTTAAAATTTTCATGGTTATATGGGATAGAGGGCCTTAAAATCACCTTGATTTATGATTGAACCTTTTCATTCTTTGTGTCATATGGGATATTGAATTATGACCCAATGACAATGAACCTGTCTACACGTTTGTTTTTATTTATTGATATGGAACAACTATTAAAAGATTTAAAGTAATCAATTAAGTCCCATAATCTATGATTATAGGACTTAATTAGTGTGTTATTTCATAAATTAATTCCTCTTACTTGGTGAATTACTAGTTCATTATCACCAAAGACTTGTAAGGTACTAACCTTCATCTTTATTACCCATTGTAAACCATGCACTAGTGCTTCATATTCATCATAATTATTGGAAAAAACAAAGGAAAAATTGAGATAAGATAAATACCTTTTATTTTATGGATAAATTAAAATCATTCTAGCCCTAGTTCATGTTTATTCCTAGATCTATCAAAATATAGTTTCCATAGGACATCACTAGGCTGATCATCCTTCATCAAAGTTAGAATTGGTGTATCATTTTCATGAAGGCAGTAGAAACTAAGTCCGTATTTAATTAACTTTTAGGGATCATGATAATTAAAATAAAATTCCCACTCATCAAGGAAAATATCCTTAACTCCACCTAGAGGTGATTCAATTCTACCTCACTATTTTCTAGTACCTTTTCCTATGATAACACAATTAGTGTTCCCCATACTTGGCATAAAAGTATCCAAATGAAATATTTAAATAGGTTTAGAATGTATTTCTACATTGGTACCATACATTTTCCTAAACATCAAATATGTCTAATCAATTGACAAATATCTTCTAATCTTTGAAGTTAAGTCCCTTGGTAGATACATGGCAAAGTAGGAAGGCAAGTCCACTACAACTACATTTTGTTGAATGGTAACATTGGAAAAATCATGTCATGTCAACTTTATATCCTTGATTATTTCTAATATATTTTTTTTGAACCATCCAATTAAAATACTCCTCTAGTATTTGGCTCATAGATAAGACCAACCTTGTCTATAATTTGCTTGGGCATGATAGTTCTACTAGCTCCACTATCTACCATAGAATTATAGACTAAGAAGGTGTGAACTATTAAAGAGAGATAAAAGGTAGCTATTTTTTTATTTTGATATTTTATTTCTACCTTTATCATGTTATGTACCTATTGATTAGGTTACTTGGTAGGTTGCTCTAAATCGGACAAGACATCTCCTTATTTCTCAACTAGTTATTTAGACACATTGAGAGCTGAAATCTCTTGAAAGAGCATGTAATTTTCCCCTAAAATATAAATGGAATGCCACATGTTAATTCTAATATCTTATTTATTAATTTGATCTATTGTGCTAAATGAGGGTCCACTAGATTTTAGTTGTAAATTTTGAACCACTGGTTGTTCTCTAATTAGAGGTATTTTGGAAACCTTCCCTACCTCTACATTCTAGTTATTCTATGCTATAGGGTCAGAAGGCTGATCCCTAACACTCTTGGAAACAAAATTAGGAATACTAGAAGCATTACTCACATATTTAGCTTCCTCAACTGCTCTTCTTTTAGCTCTAGTTAGAGTTGTAACTTGACCATTTATGTTGCTAGTTTCAACAACTTGATTAAATGCAATATGATCATCCAATTGCCAATTAACATTTATGGCATTAGTATTCCATAGAACTTCTTGAGCCTCTCCTTGAAATTTCATGTTCATCTCTTGATACTGACCACTTTGAAGAGAGAACTCTTCTTTTGTCATTTGTGGTATAGTAATATCCTGTGATATTAATTCTTGGATTTGAGTGTCACTTAGATAAAATGGATGCCAACCTGAATCTTGTATCAAGTTATTTTGAGTAACAACAACTTTTAAACTATAAGGTACATTAGGATCAAGGGATATATATGGATTAATTTGGGTTATGGCTCCTTGGTTTTGGTAAGGTTGCCTATTGTATTTGAAACCTTGATAAGGAGGTCTTTGATTATTGAAGGACTGATAAGTGTTATAGTTTTGTTTATGATAAGGACTACCTTGGTTTTATTGTATCTTATGTTGAACAATCTCATTCCCAAAAGCTTGTAACATACTTTTTAGATCTTTAATTCCACTAGCTTGATTAGACAAGGCTATAGATTGGGATTTTATAGATGGAATAGGAGCTATAGATGGGATTTAAGGAACTTAAGAGGGAGGAATAGGCTAAAAATATGGGAATATGGGATTTAGAGGCCTTGGAATAAGATTACCAGCTTGTATAAAGATATTTTCAACTCTTATTGAAATTTCATAGGCATTGGGCAATGTGTTACCACCCATAGACTGTATCATGACACTAATATCAAAATTGAGATCATTAGGATAATACAATAATGTATACTCTAGAGATGGTCTAACTAATATAGGGATCTTAGTCCATGTATTTTAGAATCTGAGGTTAAAATTAGACATGAACTCATGGGGGTGCCTTTGTATGGTAGTGAGTTGTTTAAATAATGATAAGTGATCAAATTTGTCTTCAAAATATCTAACTAAGGCTATACCTAACTCATCCCAAGTATAAATGGAGCTCAAAGGGATATTTGTGTACCATTTCAATGCTCTTCCTTTGAAGGAGGCAACAAGTAGTCTAATAGCCACATTATCTTGAATAACATTATGAATAGAACATATCTTGGTAACATCCTAAATATTCTCAATAATAGTAGCTATACCCCATTATCTTGAGAAGAAAGGGATACTCACTAGGGCATACACAGGGATGCCATCATATTAGGCCAAACTTAGGGGACTACCCATCTTGAATAGAATAAACACTTAATTCTTGATAACCATTTGGGTTATGGGGATAATAGATTGGAATAAAATAATAGGATAACTAGGAGGTGAAAATTTATTTTGAGGATAAGGTCTGGTCTTATTGAATCTTGATTTTTTGTAAGAAGTAAAAGGTAGCTTAATAAATTAAAAATGAATACCTTTTTTGGATGACCTTATTGTAGCCTTTGGCATGAAAACATTGTCTAGAAGATGTTATGGGCTCTGTAACTTGAAGGATATTTAAATTTTAATGATGGTAGATGTATCCTCATTTTACAATTTTTTCTTCTCAATATTCAAACTTTAATTATGCCAAGGAATCTTTGTCCCACTGAGAGTGCTAAAACTGTTAGCTTCCTAGATTACACCATAACTAAGCAAGGGGATTGTTCAGGTCCTTATACACAAACATAGTATAACATGGGAATGACCCTAGGCTATGGGTAACCTAAAATTGGGTTAGAACTCTATAGAAGGCTGACTTATTTATGAATCTATCACCTAGACTAGACCTAATCTAGCACTTGTTTGGAAAATAGATAAAGAGATACAAAAATATATGAAAGCATGTAAAAATAAAAGGGGTGATGAACCAGTAATTAGAACACTTACACTTTTCACAAGACACACTATGAAACACATTCAAGACCTAAGAAGATCAGTCCCACATAAGTATTTCAAAATAAGACATTGATTAATTATCAAACTAGCATGAGAGGGTAGATAACCACTTTCAATCTAAACAACAAATTTTAAATTGCACTTATAATAACTTGTGAGAACTACCAAGCATTTCATAGAGATGAGAAAACCTAGGCATAAACAAGGAACATATATTTACTTAACTACATTACATGAATTCATAGGACACACTTAAATCTAACTTATAAAATGATGGAATTCAATCTTTATTGCCTTACAAAGTGTTATAGTACTAATTTTGGCATAGCCTAAGCAAGCCAAAGCATAAGAGTCTATTCTCTAGAATTTTAGAGATTTCTTGTCTAAAAATATTAGAGAGAGTGCAACATGTGGAAGAAGACAGAACATATATAGAAAAATGGATGAGAGAGGGAACAATGATATATTAACATAATTTCAAGGATGCTGACTCATGACCTTTACCAATAAGGAACAAATTTTGTAAAACAATTAAATGCCTATTATCTTTATCTATTCACCTAGTGTCATTATTATAACTCCATATCATTATATATTTGATATATTGATGAGGACCATGTCTTAAAATTGATAAAATCATGCCACGTCTACTTTGGGTGGCTATTGATACCTACTTATTAAAAATGTGACCCTAATGATATGTGAGACACTGCTCCATGATCATGTTTACTTGGTCATAGGTCCATTATAGATGAAAACCAATCCAATTATTGGTTTTCAAATAGTCACAATATTCATGAAAACCTATAAACTTCTTGATCTTGCTTCATAATCACTAGTCTATCTTTGATTTATGTATTAAACCCTAAGAGACCTGTTCTACATTTAAACCCTATGGGAGCTGAGAAGATATTATATACAAGGATCCACCATCTAAAATCAATGAACATGTCAACAAAATGACATGTAATAGGGTTAATAGGTTCTAAATTATTGATCATAGGTCCTTTTTAAACTTTAATGGTGATATATACTTCTCCTTAACCATCTTGCCTGTGTGACTATTTATACTCTTGACTGAGCTCTAATGGTGATATTAGTCCCTAAGATTTTGTTCACCTAGGTACAAAAAAGGTTCATAGACTTTAAATGAGATCTCTTTGTATTTTCCCTTTGTTAATTGGTTATTGATTTCCAACTCAGACCATTTACATTGTGCCTAGCTATATTTATTCTTATTAGTCTCACAAATATGCTAATGTATTAACTCTGCTCACACTATTAGATTTAGATGTATAAATACACATGAGCCCTTGATTTACTACCATCCAAAATCCTTTAATATGTTGAATTGATATCTCACTATTTGATTAATATGTACATTAGATCTCATTGGGCTCACTTTTCTATTAGTCATTATGTACCATCAATGCTCAGTGAACCCACACCATTAGATCTTGTCCAATTTATATATTTTAAGGGTTTTTAACCCAAGGAAATTTTGACTTATTTGACCGAAGCATGAACTATTAGATATATGTTTTCAGAATGTGATCTCACTTGGACCATTAAATCTTAATAAAATTTAAACCTTTAAAATAATTTTAAACCCAAACAGTTACTTTATGGAGCTCAAATTTGACAATCACATGAATGCCTAGCTATGCATATTAAACTTTAGAATCTTATACCTCAAGATAATAAGCTAACATAAAAATGAAATTTTCAAAGCATGTTATTGGCATAAGGGACTTCATGGTGTTACAACCTTTTGGCATACGATAGTTATTGAGAAAATTTGTAAAATACACAAGGGAACTAACTAGATTATTCCTACATCATGTCCTAGTGACAATCTGGTTCCTTAAAAACTTATGATTGAGTTTTTTCTTGATCTTTTAAAGCTCCAACGATTATCTTGACTGCTCAAACACCATGAAGACTTGTTTTTAAATTTGTTCCTCAAAAATCAACAAATTTTTAACTTAAGATAACTTAAAGTGTTTTAAAAGCTTTTTGAGAAATATGAGATCTTTATACCATGCATTCCATCCATAATTCCTATTTATTATACTCAAACCATTTTTAAGTAAAATATCCTTATGTGGGCCAAATTTGGTCAATAATAACTAAGCCTAATGTAATAGACTAAAAAACTAAAATAATGAATATAGCTCAAACACTTTAATGTAATGACTTGCTAATAAACTCAAAGACATAATTCATAAAATATGGTAACAAGGTTTGGATATGACTTAGGGATTTAAGAACAAATACAAGAAGAATATCTTACATGGTTATTTCATAAATCAAATGAATGAGTGATAAACAATGAGGATCAAATGGCATATTGAACTAGACCTGTCATGCTAAACTTGGATGGTGCTAGGCTTGATAGGCTAGATCATTTCATGAACATATGGAATAGATATTGGCTTGGTTAGTTCTATGGATTACACACACAATTTCAAAGGTGATGAATATATGGTCAATATCTTTGAATGATGATTTCAATGTAGAATAAATCATACTGTAAAAATGGTACCATGTTGTGAAAAGATAACACTACAAATCTCAAAGAGGTAAGTATGGATTAAAATAGCCAAAAAGGTATGCACTAAAATTTTCCATGTATTACAAAAATTTATGTAACAATAATGGCTATGGTTGTTCAACTAGTAAATAACTAGATTTATAAATACATATACAATATGCTTTCATAAAAGTTGAATGATTCAAGTAATGTTTCTTTCTTCAGGTGTGATTTTAGAAATAAGTTACAATCATGAACTCCTCTAGCATAGTAAGTATTAGATTTGATTATTTGTCCTATCTAAGTTTAAGTTTTGGTCTTTAAGGGATTTATCAATGGTTATCCATAGGCTTCTTTTCTACCTTATCTTCCCTCTCTTTATGAGTTTATTGTAAATTCTTACCCACCTTAGTTAAAACCATCATCATTCCATCCACTCCAAGTAGATTCAATTTCACCCACATTTAGTTCACCACTGGTAAAATATCTACATCACTTACCATTATTCCACCATTAGGTTGTTATAAAATTGAATACTTGTATCTCATGCCTTGGAGCAAAATATTTCATCAATCCTAAAATGTTTAAGGCTACAATCATATACCCATATATGTCTTGATTACTATTTTATTACTGATTTTAACTATAGGTCCATAGGTACTTATGATAATTATTATTTTACCTTTAGTGTCAGTTTTAGTTTCATCTACAACTTCATATGTAACTCAAGCTACTATTTCAACTAGGTTATAGTTAAGATTATTGTAGTAGTGATCCTCCAACACTAACTAATTGTACTTGTATTTTTTCATGTTACAACTCAATTGGAATGTTAGTTTTTAAATGAGGTACATTTCATGTATATATTATATTTTTAGGGAAGGAACCTATTTTTTGAGCAACCAAGGATTCTACATGCATCCTATTGCATGATTTAGGCATATTGTATTATTTTAAGAATTATATTTTTAGAATTCACTTAAAGGATGATGACTTTCCAATCCTAATCCTTTATATAATAGTTTCATCTTGGTTCTAAAGGGAGAATTTTGGTTCTTCAGATTAATAATAAATTCAAAGAATTTTTGTTTGACTAGATCTTTATGCACAAATCTAGATTCTTCTCAAATTTTGTGGATTAATTGAGACATTTCATCATTATGGTATCTTATTTATTTGATTATGTATGAATTATCTTATTTAAATATAGTCATTTATTTTGATCTATAATTGATTTAAAGACCTTTTGCATGTTCATCATAATCCCTCTTATAGATGTACATTTTCAATCTAACAATTCAACAACCTTCGGTAATGCATGTTTAAGTATGTTGTGTTTTGGTTCCCTTTAAATATTCACTATATTTGAATTTTGTTGTGATAAAAAATCTTACATGTATTGGTTTTTATTATTTTGTCATATGTGAGTTCAAATGTTGGTCTTGAAAGGCTTTATCTATAATTATCTCTAGGATTCTTTTCTGCCTCACCTTCTCTCTCTTTTTGAGTTTATTTTTTATTCCTACCCACCTTAGTTAAAACCATCATCATTCCAACCACTCTAATTATATTCAATTTCACCCACATCTAATTCACCAATGGTAGATAATATGCATCACTTACCGTTATTCCATGAATATATTGTTATAAAACTAAATACCTTGTAATTTGTGCCCTAGAGTGAAATACTTTATCGATCTTAAAATGTTAGAGGCTACCTCTATATTCCCACATATGTCCCAATTCTATTTAAAGTAAATTTTTTGACTATAGTTAGACATGAACTTATGACTATTATGGGTTTAACTTTAGTGTTAGTGTCATTTTCAACAACTTTGGTTATAACTCCAACTACTACATCATTTGGGTTATAATTAGGATTCTTTCAACAGTGCTCCTTGAGCACTAACTAATTATACTTGTATTATTTAATATTCCAATTTAATTAGAATATTAGTTTCTAAATGAGGTACATTGCATGTATATATTGTATTTTTAGGGAAGGGATCCATTTTTTTAGCAATCAAGGATTTTATATGAATCCTATTGCATGATTTAAGCATATTGTGATATTTTGATAACTGTATTTTTAGACTTAAATTGAGGGATGAGGCCTTAGTAATCCCAATATTATATATTCTAGTGTCCCCCTGAGTTCTAAAAGGTGGAGAATTTTGGCTGTTTAGATTAATAGGATATTCAACAAAGTTTAGATTGATTTGATTGTTATGTGTAAATATAGATTCTTCTCCAATTTTATGGATTACTTGAGACATTCCATAAATTTGGTATCTTATTTCTTGGATTGTGTATGAATTATATTATTTAAATAGTCATTTATCTTGAGCTATAACTAATTTGAATACCTTTTGCATGTTGATCATAATCACTCTTGTAAATGTGCAATAAAAATATAATAATTATCAAACCTTTGGTTATGCATGTTTAACTATGTTGTGTTTTGGTTGCCTTTGAATCTTCATTGTATTGGATTATTAGTGTGCTATAACAACTTCAAATATGTATTATTTTTGATTCTTTGTCCTATTTGAGATGAAGTGCTAGTCTTGAAATGTTTATCTCTGGTTATCCATAGGTTTCTTTTTTGTCTTACATTCACTCTATTTTTTATTTTATTTTGAATTTATATGCACCTTAGTTAAAACCATTATCCTTTTACCCAATCCAACTAGATTTAGGTTCACCCAAAACCAATTCACCCTCTGTAAACAATTTGCATCACTTACTATTATTCCACCAATAAGTTGTTATAAAATTGAATACATTACAAGTCATGCCTTAGAGTGAAATATTTCACCAATCCTAAAATGTTATATTCCAACTCATAATTCTATAGATCCCTAGTGTGTATATAACTTAGATTAATAAATACCTATCATAATCAAATCAACTCTCATTACATTTGTGTCATGTTGATTGAATTTAGACTTTACTTAACTTGAATCAATCATAAAGGGATACAAAAATTACAACTAATTGGGATATAAATTTCCAATATTAACCTATATGGTATCCTCAAGATCAACATTTACATGTGTGGTGGGTCCCCACTAATACTTTATAGTCTTCTTATACTAAATCCACAAGTGACTATGAGCCCGATTGAGAATTTTTTCTTTCTAAAGGAAATTATATTACTCTTGATAAATTTGATGAAGATATAAGTGGATAAATTCATCTTGAGTGTAAAGGAGATTGAAATTTGGGAAAAAAAATTCAATAGTAAGTTGTCCAAGTCCAAGGGATTTGTTGCCATGTATCCTCCAACACACAATCATAATCCTTTGTAACAAACTTACTGTGTCTTTAGCTACATTAATTTTATTCAAAGGGTTGTCAAAAATAACATCAAATCTAGATCTTTATTAAAATAAAATCATATCTCATTGTATTTGTGTCATGTGTATTGCATTTAGAATGTACATGACTTGCATCCATAAAAAATGGAAACATAGATTACAAGGTAGAAGTTATTTAATTGAACATTTTCTTTTGTGAAGGGTCGACAATGATGGTGGGAAGTAATGGCAAGTTAGTTATCATGGGTTTTGAGCTAGGTTTAAATCTTGATTTACACTATCAATTTAAAAAACCCCTCTTCCCTATATATATATATATATATATATATATAGAGAGAGAGAGAGAGAGAGAGAGAAATTTAATATTCTTGATCATGCTAAATATATTGGGTAAACTATAAACTTTATCATCAAAATTAAAATTAAACATATAGTGGTTATGTGGACATGTTTTCTTTCTATTTTTAGATGACATATGAATGTATATTTAAGATAGATCCTAAAAATGTTGTGATTGATGTTATTTTTTCAAACATCTATGCATATGTGGGGAAGTGGGGTGAGGTTCAAATGGTAAAGGGTTTGATGCAAGATAGAGAAATTAAAAATATATAAATACACATGTAGACATGAGATATATGTAAATTTGGAGAAATTATCTTATAAGATGTAGGCAATATGGTATTTTATAGATTTAGACATACACTTCATGATGTGTTTGATGAAAAATTGTTTCCATACTTTACACCATGTTCATACCCATGGAAGAAAGGAAACACCATGCAAAACATCATTAAAAATAGTGAATGGTTTAAAGGTGAGATGAGTGATGATGGTGATGGTAATGATAAGGTATTTCCATTTATATAATACACTAAGGGGACCATATCAAACAGCTAAACTAGATTTAAGGTAGTTATTTAATTTAGTGTTTCCTGATAATTACATGCACGTGTTTGAGTACAAGTCCATGTTCACCCCTCTTACCATCACATAATTTAATGCTCTTGATGAGTCTAATAATCTTTATAAGGGTGTGTTTAACAATCCATATTCTCAAGTGAAGATAATTTTATTTTGTGAAATCAATTTATGAATTAAATAATGTGATTTTTGCTTACCAAAGAAAAACAAATAAATTACACATAAATTTATTAAGTATATTTTTGTAAAGCAAAAGTTTATAAATTAAAACATGAACCTGACTAGAAACCTATTATTACTAACTTGTCATTCCTTCTCACCATCATGGCCCACCATGCTTTTATATATTTCATTGCTTTCATGCTCTATAAAAATGTATATGGATGTCAAAATAAGTTTATGTAAAGTAATTGTGGGGGAAAACCAATCAGGATTTGAATTGCCAATATCAACTTGTGTGGTATCCTCAAGATCAATATCTCAATGTGTATTGGGTCCCCACTAATAATTTGTAGTCTTCATATACTAAAGCCACTAGCCACTATGAGCTCGAATGAGCAATTTTTATTTCCTAAAGGAAATTATACTCCTCTTGATTATTATAGTCGATGAATATTTAAGTGGATCAATTCTTCTTAGGTGTAAAGGAAATAACAATCTGAAAGAAAAACCAAATACCATGTCCAATTCTAAGGGATTTTTTCCATGCATTTTCCAAAACCTAATAATAATCCTTCATAACAAACTTACTTTGTCTTTAGCTACACTATGTTTATTGAAAGAGTTGTTGAGTATCACATCAAATGTGGATCCCTATCATAATCAAATTAGATCTAATTGTATTTGTGTTATGTATATTGAATTTAGAATTTACATGACTTTCATCCATTAGAAAGGGATACATAACTTACATGGTGGTAGGTTATTTGATTCATAATTTTATATTGTGAAGGGTAGATGATGATGGTGAGAATCAATGGAAAATTAGTTATCATGGGTTTCAAGTGAGGTTTAACTATTGATTTAAACTCTTTCACTTTACAAAACCCATATTCCCTATATTTATGTTACTAATTATTAGTTTATATTAATATGTATATATCATATTAATATAAATATAATAAAATATATTTCAATTTTTATTATTTGTGTGTGTGTGTGTGTGTGTGTGTGTGTGTGTGTGTGTGTGTGTGTGTGTGTGTGTGTGTGTGTGTGTGTGTGTGTGTGTCACTAATTATTATTTAATATTAATATTTATATATTATATTAGTAGAAATATTATATAATTAAATATCTATAAAATATGAATATTAATGAAAATATTTTTACAAAAATTCAATATCTATTTTTATTAAATATAATGATCAGGAAATAGTAGTTTTTGGGAGTTGGTGGGAGTTAAATTTTAGTTTTGAGTGCTTTTTGAATCTCAAAAACTTTTGAATATGGTAGGAATTTGTAATGATTTTGAAATACTATATATTAAAATTACAAATGGGTTTCTATGATTTATTTTTGAGAATTATTATAGCTTAAAGAAATTACCTCATATAATTCAAAGCTTTTGAATTAATCATTTTTTGTAATACATGCACCCTGCATAGTGCTAATAGATAAGAGCAATTCATATTGGAAATTGGAGTAGGGAATTGAATATCTTTAGGAATTTTTAAATAAATTTTCCTTTCTTGATTACATTCCATTAATGTAATGTCATATAAATATTGTAGGCTGAACAATGGCCACATTAGAAAATTCCATTATGATTGGAATGTAGTTGAATTCAAAGATCAAAGTCAAGTGATTGAAAGTTTATTATACCAGAGTCCAAATTTTTCTTTAGGTTTCATAATGTATAGATTTCATTATACCAAAGATAGTTGATATACCTATCAATTTATAAAAATTATTATTTATATAAGAGTATGTGTTGTTTTCTCATGTGAAGATTGATAAGACAGAGGGTATCTCAGTTTAAATTAAATTAAATTTAAACACAAGTATCATAGGTATCTAGGCCAAAAAATGTTTTTTTAATGTGTTTTTTATGATTTTCCTAATGAAAATTCAAATATGGACTTCAAAATACAATTAAAAATAAACTACAATAGATACAATCATAAAATCATACACCCATGATATGTAATACATTTTGTTTTAGATCGATGGCTTTAGGAGGAATGCCAAAATGATTTCCCTTCATTCCTAGCTTTTCAAAAAAAATTACTCTAATTATTTATGATTTTATGGAATATCAAGAACCAAAAAATCATTTCATATCCAAAACTACTTTTTGCATATTCTGCGATCATTACAGTCTAGGGGATTGCATCTCTTTGAGGTATTTTTTGCATAGCATACAACCATTTCAATCAAGGGGATAACATATGAGTGTAATTAAAGTTATATGGTGAAACTTGAGTAATTTCCTCTACTAACTAAACTTATAAAAAAGTTGTCAAGTTAGTAGTTTATTTTAGGAACTTAGCCTTATAAGAACAAGTAGATAAGGTATAGATGGTGTAGTTTGATATAAATATATTAATTGAATTATACTCTACTATTACATTATATATATGGTGTAGTTATGAGTTACTTTAGATTTATCTATATACTAATCAGGGTTTGAACATTGATTTATAGTGTTTTTCAAATAGAAAAGATTCAAACTATGCATTAGCTAATTTGTTTAGTTATCTTTATTTTTTTCCATATGTTGTAGCATTTGCACTATGTATATATTATAAAACTAATCTAAGTTCAACCATTGAATATTATGATAGTTAGCATTGGATTAAGAGTATTTTTTGTGCTTATTTAACTTTTTTTTTTTCATTTATGAGTATATAATTATTTGTTGAATGGTAATGACTTCTAGTTGTTAAATAGATGAAATAATTATGACTTAATTTAAAATCCTATATACTATGACTTATGTTAAAAACTATAAACTATAAATGCTCCACTCAACCATGATGACTCTCTCCAAGTAAATATTGAATGAAACAAAAATCTGATTATACCACAAATTCATTTCATGATAGTATTACTTGTACATTGATCTTGTAGTTGTTTCTCTTTCATAGCTTAAGAAGGTAGACTTCAGTTTACCATAGTAGTTGTATAACAGTATTATTTGTTATTTAATAAGTTATATGTAGCAAGTAGTTGGAATTAACTCTTGATTGAATCTTATATTTCTTTATTATTAGCTAACTTTTTATTTTCAAGGAATCTATGTAATAATTATGTAATTCACAAGTTTTAAAGTGGGCGAGTCTTTAATGATGATTACATTAAATGTTTTAAAATGGTATCTATCCCTATTTGTGGTACTGGTAATTGAAATAACAATCTTATTCATTATGTTATTTTATCATAATAACCCTAAGAACTTATACCCTATTGGTACAAAGATACTTTTTCATTGAGATCATGCTTGAATGAATGTGTCATGCTTGATGAGTACTTTGGAGTATCAAAACTTACAGTTTGATAGCAAGACTATGGCCTCTTAATTATTGACTATTATTGAGATGTTATAGAAGAATCCCATTAACAATGATTAATATGTGTCACAAAGTGGAATGTTTACTAGTCCTTGTTTCATTTGATTCTGGGAGAATGTTATATCTTGTAGTGATATTTATAATGATATTTTTATTGGTTTGATAAAAATTATAGGTCATTAATGAGAAACATAGTATGCATTTCCTTCATAGCAGTTATTATAATTATTTATTACCATATATCCATGATCAAGCATTGTTTTTTAAGTTTTAATTACTTGAGTTTATTGAACAAGTTATTGCAGTGAGGAAATTTTAATCTTGACTATGATAATAGTGGTTTTTATTTTCCTTTCAAAATTAGGTTAAGATTTAGATAAGGTTATTTTGATCCATCAATTTGTATTTTTAAATGCCATGGAATTGATGTTAGATAATTTTATTCTATCATAGCATTGTTTATCATGAGTATCACATTATTAGTATTGATATCTCCTTGTTTTTCTTAGCTTAAAACTAGGTATTTTGAAAGGGAATTCCAAAAGAGATATTATAATGTTTAGGGTAAGTAATAATGTATTTACTATTTTTAAGAGACTTATAATTACATCATATGTATGTCATTTTTAATTTTTACATATGCTAATTGTAAGAATAGAAGAGTAGAATGGTAAGTATCATTGCTTGAATACCACTTTTACTATTCAATATCAAAGGTTAGATTTGTCTAATTTATAACCTAGATTTAAATTTATACCCATATAGATGCCAAATAATCATTATCTATGACTAATTATCCTCCACTGCTATGTTTTATTCTTGACACCTAGACAACTAATGCTTATTTTATTCCCATTCTAATTGGATAGTAAACCTTGGTAATATGCCTCTTGGGTAGATGTTTCAAGATGGAAGCATTAGACATCTTATTCCATTTATTTAAAAGATATAATGGAATATAAAAATAACCCCAAAGCTTCCAAATTTCACTATTAACATTATAAGTCTACTCTATCTTATAAGTATAAGAATATTGACCTTTGGGAAAATACTGACAAAAATTAGAATGGTAATCACTTCCCTAGTACCTCTGATGAATCTATTGTATGAATCCTTTTGTTCATATAGCTTTTTGGTAGTGTATAATAGCATACGAACATTATCATGTAACTAATATGAAAACACTCTTGGGAAATATGGCATAAGAAACTATTCTTGCTCTAGGAAACATAAGGCCTTGATTTGATTGTAGAGTGAACTCTACTTAAATCAATTCAATACTAACATTCATACTTTTTAAGGATCTTGATTCAACTATAGATATTTAAATATTTATTAACCTTAAACATACATATTTTCTCCTTGAGTGAGTGGGTCCTTTCTCTCCCTTACCAGTTAAGGTTTAAATCAACTTAGTATTTAAGGAACTTCTTAAAATTTATTAACTTATGAAAATATTACAAAACATAGATCTACTACATTATAATACTTGTGTCACTGACATTTACTAATTTCCAAAATATTCACTCTTTTAGAATATTACGAATATCTTATCTTATTCGTACAATGTTTTATAATTGATACCCCAAAATATTCAAACAATATAATAGCCTAATAGGATCAATTTGTGATCCAACTTATTCACAAGATATTAAAAGGCATTACAACTCCCACATTCAAAGGGAAAATGTTAGAAATGAAGGGAGGTGTAACTTCATGCATAACTTTAAGTTGGTTACATCATTTTCATCTTTGTTTCATATCTAATAACCCAAAAGTATTTCATAAATGCAATGGTATTGTACATATATGTTTATAAGAGTAAATACTATAAATAAAATTATATAAAAATAAGTGTATCCATGATTCATAGAAATGACTCATAGACATATTTAGTATGTTGCATTCTCATAAAAATTAATTTGACAAGCTTTGAATGATGGATGAAATGATTTATAATCTCTATCAATGTATTCCAAAACTTCATGGTGTATTCTAAAAACCAATTGTAGCACTCTATAGCTTACTATCAAACATTGGAGCTTTACTATCAAAATCTGAAGCTTTACTGTCAAACTTTGGAGATCTACTAGAAATCTTCATCACACTCTAGGCTTGCTTTTAAGGATTAATTTACTCAAAAAAAAATATTAGCATTAAAATATATTATATTATCTCTTCTCTACATATAAAACTATATAAGTAACCATACCAAAAGTTAGAACATAATGGTAAAAGTGAGAAACATAAACTCAAACATACTAACTTATATATGAGTACCTATCTTCTACTTTAGACTAAACACAATTCATAAAATGCATACACTATCCAATATAATAAGGTAAGTTAATAGGTGTGATAGGGTCAATATGTGGATATAGTGAGTCATAAAATGGATTCATCATTTCCCTCAGGCTTTATATTTTTCAAGTCATCTTGTAAACCACACCCCGTTTTCCTCATAATTGAATACTCTTTACTCTAGCTTCTAGATAAGATCATAAATATCATAATGAGTGCCCAAATTATATTCAACTATAGGTATGAATCCCATTTCTTGAATAAGAACTTTCATTTATGTCTAAAAATACTTAGTGGACTAGGGTGATGTATTTTTCCATGGTGACATGGGACTGAGAAGGAGTGGTGACCTAAACCTCATACCAATCCAAAGTTCATCCCCCATAGAATGATGACCTATGAATTGATCTTTATAACAACATTATCCCTTTGAAAACACCATAAAATTTTGGTGGGAGATATTAATTCTCTTCTTTTCAAAGGGATGTTCAATGTTTCCCACCTTTTCATACATAAAACTACTACTTCAAAATGGTGTCGGGTAAATATTTCAAAATACTGAATGTATTTTTTTAGGATATAAAATTAATTATCTCACATGTACAAAAAGTATTGATCTTTGAATGCTTGCATAAGTCTAGGTGCACTAGCACATTGAGGTCTCATCCAAACTCCTATTGTATTTACTTTATCAAAATAATAATTAGTTCACTACTACCATGAAAATTGATTTCTAAAATTACAAAGGAGAGCTTTGAGTTGAATCTTTCCTATGAAAATATTCATCAAGAATATAGACCTATTCATTAGAAGGTAATCATACAAATAGAATTCACATGATAAATCTTGATTATATGGAGTACTATGTATAATAATTTCTAGGAATTATTTCTCATCTATTATTTCATGGTTTTGATCACAAGAAATTCTCTGCAATTTTCACCTAAGAAACTACTCTTGAAGAAAAAGGTTGTAGGTAGAAGAGGGTTTCCTATAGGCATATTTTTTTCACCCATATCACAAGTTATTTCAAAGTTGGATTTAGCTTATTGAGTTTATTGCTTTGCCTGTACACATTCCTCTTTTAAATTTTTTTTATCCTCCTTAAGTTTCTATTGGGGTCAACATACCCCCATTTTTGAAAATTGAGACCCTTGAGCAACCCTGAGGTTTGAACATGGAGTTTAATATGTTAAGGTCATTTTTAGAATTTGAAGATCATTAACTTTATCAAAACAAAGCTTATTGGGTTTTTTTTTATTTAATTTGGAGTAACAATTATAATGAATTTTCTTTGTGGCTTTTAGTCATAGGTTCCATGGTGATTTTCTTGGGAAATTCATATCCTTAAACCATAAGAAAACCCTTAGTCTAAATTTGAATGTTGGTGGGAATCAAATTGGTATGAATCATTTTAAAATCCACCTTTAGAAATAAGGATAAATATAATTTTTTAAGCTTAGTCATGTTTTTTAAAATAGCTAAAAACTTAACTTAAAATGCTTGGTCCACTTTGTTATGTTCCCCATTTAAAGGTTCTTTTGTATGCCTAACTAGTTGATCATTCTACAGGGTCCTTTTAATATTTCCTAACTTAGCCTAATATTTTAACCTTAAGGCCCCATATTATTTATTAATACTAATGGGACCTTATTATTAATTCCTTAGCCTAATTTTTGTTCCTTGCGTCTCATTTCTATGTTATATTGGTCCCTCACTAATACCTTAGCCTAAGGTTTTAATCCTAAAGCCTCAACATATTTATTAATATGAGTGAGACCTTAGTATTAACACCTTAATCCTAAGTTGTTTACATATATATGGTGAAAACTTAACTTCCTTACATATTTTAGGATTTAATGGCCCATGATTTACCATGGCATTTGATCCAATAAAGTGAGGAAAACCTAAGATTTCATTTAAACAACTTGCATCTTTGGTGATCCAACAGTTTATATTTCATCATGGCCTTTTATAAAATGGTATAAATAAAATTGGCATAATCCTACATATATCCTATCAGACCAATCACATTTAAGCCCTTGGATCATGATCAATGCTTCTCACTTGCTCACAAAGACTCAATTAGATGGTGCAAGACATAATTAAAAAGTCAAAAGACCATGGAAGGCTTGAACAATTGACATGAAACACCCTTGCATTTAAGGATTAAAAGTAAATGGGACCACTTGATATAAATATCCAATCATAAATGAGATCTTGTATCATGATCCTATGGCTGATCCTTCACCATAATTTTGATCTAATGGTACAAATGTAGTCAAAGATATTGGGAGATCCCATGGATGTGCCAAGTGACATTCTCATACTGGGTCATAATAATTTGATGAGATTAAAATTTATGTTTGTGTTACCATCATTTGATGTTTGTGAGTATTTATTTGATGTCCATATAACTATCAAAGTTAAGCCCATCAAATAAAAAACTTCACTAGCTTAAAATTGATGATCACATGACCGTCATTTGACACCCACAAGGATGCATTTGATGTCCAAATGACCGTCAAATTTAAGATAATGAATTATAATTATTAGGGTCAAAATTTACTTGAAAACCTTGATTGAAATCTCAAAAATGGCTTTATAGGCTAAGGGAAGTGCTTAAAAAAATTCTCAAACACTAGAATTCTTCAAAATTGCAAAATGTGAAGTGGTCTTATAATCTAAGTCCTATTTTTAAAAGAGGGTCCTTATAGAATAAAATTTAGAAAAAATGCATTTAGATAAATGTTTTAATGTGGTTTGTCAATATAATAATTTCCTATGTGTTATGGGACCTTGGTGTCGTGTTTATCCTTTTGAGCATTTTTTATAAGCCTTAACATAAATATTATATATCAATGTTTACACTGTGTTTATTAAACATGACATAAACATTAGCCTAGAATATAAAAGGCATGGCCCCCTTGCATATAAATTGGAAAACTTAGGCATAAAACCCTTAGCCTATGGTTTATTTTATGCTTAATAAGTGAAACAAACCTTAGCCTAAGGGACATAAGCCTAAGTTATGGTCTTAATAAATATGCTAACTTAATCTTCAAGCATATCAGTAGATCAATGATATGCACTTTATCACTAGATTTTGATCCAACAATGTGAAGGCACCCAAATAATTTTCAATGAGGCTCTCAGATCCCAAAAAATCAAGGTGTGGAAAAAGTGCATTTGAGGTAAAATTGATAGGATGATCTAACAGTTCACACTTTATCACTGTATTTTGATCCAACAATGTGAACACACTCGTGAATTTTCAAAAGACCATGAGCTCTCCATATGGCCAATGCTCATTTATAAAGTGACTGACCTAGGATTTGATGCATAGAGAAGCATGTAAATAATCCAAGTGTCATTATAATGTGGGTTTACAACAAAAGAAACCAATCACAGGAAAAGGCCCAGATTACTATCAACATCTCATGATAATCCTAGATTTTATCCAATAGAGAAAAATAAAGGAGGAATTTTTTAAATGCCAATGGCTAGTTCCGTAAGGCATTTATGAAAAATTCCATGAAAGACCCAAACCAATGCCACATAGGTACCATACAAGCATATAAAGATAAAATACAAGATCTTATGGGTTTAAAAATGCAAAGGTATAAAGGCAAAGGTCCAAATCAAATATAAAGTATGTATAAGTGAGGCTTTAGATATTTCTTACCATTAAAGCTTAAAAACCCAAAACCCTATATAAAGAAACTCAAATTTATTCATTTGGTCACCATTCAATCAAAAAGAAGATGAATTATGTTTTCGATTGCAAAAGGACTTTCATAGAGACCATTTGATATAAGTGTAAATAAATTCATAGAAATAAATATAATGGAATCTTGTAGACAACAACTGAAGGAGCAGATTGAGTTGTATTTATTAATGGATAATGAAGGCTAGATCTTCAAGGATACCAAATTGGATACTACAGCCTTATATTCTTAAAACATAAGGAAATAGTTTGATCTCTTTTTCATGATGAAAGAATTGAAGATAATCATAAAACAAGAAAAAATTATTGATATATTGAGCAAGAGATATTATCACTTACTTGTTATTCATATGGTAGGCCTCCACCATGCTACAACAAAATTTGACGTACTATATTACATAAATGTCCTTGCCCCTATTTTTATTAATTGTAGAAATGATAATGAGTTGATCATTAGGGAAGGAAACATGAAAATGGTAGAATATGTTTCTCTTATAGCATTTTAGGGGTATTACAACTTCTTAATCCCCATGTGGATTTATCCAAAATCAAGGAGTGGACCTCTAAGCATGACCTAGACTCTATTTTAAGACCTTGGTTACATCAAGGACCCCATGTCTTTAGAGACTTTGAGGGAAAGATACCTATCATCTAATTTAGGAATGGAATTAGGGTGATAATGACCCTATTGAATTAGGATTTTAGTGCCCCTTCAACCACCTATGTGAATAAACTTTGGGTCCCATACATGCACTTCATGGTGGTGGAGAAACTCACTCCTCTAATTAGAGATTTAATTAGTGTCCTCCTCATCAAGAAATTCAATTCCATAAAAAGGAATATATCTAAATAATTATACATGATTTCATACCTAATAAAAATCCTCTGAGCCTCTATTACTTTCCCTAGGATTAGGAATTGGTCCCCAGATAGTAAATCCACTATTTCACACCATTAATATTTTCAAATATAGGTACCACATGTAGTTCATTTGTGATTACATGTATCCAGCCATAATTGAGGCCATCACTAGTGTTTATATGCCTAGGGTCCACCCCTTAATCAACAATTATATCATATTAATGGGTGACATCTAATAGTACCCTATTTACATAGTCACCAAGACTAAACGGATCATGTCCCAACCTTGTAGGTTACCGATGTATGTTCCTAGAAAGTGGGATAAGCAAGAATTTATTCCCAATTTTTGCATTACATTAATGGCACTTATAAATAAAATAAGAAATTATTTTTCCACCCCTTCCCCTTAATCATTGGGAAGACCATACTATAGGACTGGAAGCAAGTTGAGACCATGTCCAGACATAGAGATTCATTCAATTTTTAAATTAAAGAACTTAAGATGTGGGATCCTAAGGTTATATTGGTTAGCCACTTGAAGGATAATAAGCTCTCAAAGCCTTAGTATGTACATCAAATTGGTGTTCATAACACCATCTACATCAAGGCTAAGAATTATGAAGAAGTGTTGGCTAGGATCCAAGGCCACAACATCAAGCTAGAACATAGGTTAATAAAGGATGACCAAACATTTGGGGAGAGATGTAAGATGCATCATTTGTAATATTACTTGCTAATATGACCATCTGAGACAAACCAAGAATAGCCCCAGGTAGAATAGACACAACCCTATCCCTAAGATCAACTTAAGCAAAGACAAGATCCAAAAGGCCATGTGAAACAGAAGATTGGAGAAAGGAAATTATAAGAAAGCCTTGAGAGGGGACCCCATCTTCAACACTTCCTCAAAGGTCACCTTATTGAGTACAATATTTGTACATGATTTCCTTGGAATTAGAAGAGACATTGAGGATGCCCTCAAGGAACTTACAAAGGCCTATGACTCAGATAGGGAGGTGAAACCCAAGGAAGATAATGGAAAAGAGCTTGTCCCTATGGAATCCATAGAGAAGAGGGAAGTAGAGTTAGCATTGGTCTTATGGAACCAAGAAAAATACCAAGGTTTATCATCCCTCACCCCACAAATGAGGTAAATTTGTTTAGTGATGAATTCCATATTCATGGACCAGTCATTCTTAATTGGTTCATTTATGGGAAACTAAAAAAGATCCCCTCTCTTTCCCATTTATGAGATATGACAAGAGTTTCTTACATTAAGATTCATGATGACATAAAGGCATAGATAAGGGTTAGTGTGAAATAGAAGGAAGAAGGATAATTATGGCCATTTAGAGACCATAAGGAAATAATATAGATGCTCCAAGATCATCTCCTATCTCAGGTGTAGATGTCTTATAACCTCCCAAGTTTAAGGAGCTAGTTACTACAATCTATTTTGACCCTAAAATAGTAGGGTTGGAGAGAATAAAAACTAGGATAATAGTGGTTGGAATAGAGGAATTCACACTTAAAAAGGTGGAACCCTTATAAGAGGCCAACATCATGGTGAAGTAACCATTCTTGAAGAGGATGTGGAAATTCTAATTGAAGCCTAGTCTACATAGGCTAAATCTAAAGTCTAGGGCTTAGAATAGAGGATCCTAAATTTTCAAAAGGAAAAGGAAAAGGAAACTTGTAGACACAATAAATTTTATCAGTACCTAAGGTAATGACCAAGATGTTTGATGAGTCATTCTATAACATGTTTAAATCCCTCAAGTCAATGAAACTAAGGCAAAGTAAATTAAAAGGGCGGTGTGTACTCACTAAGAGTTTAGTCACCTAGTGGTAGGCCAAAAAGGAAAAAATAACCCAAATCCTCAACATAAAGCAAATAAATAGATCCCAAACTTCAAGACCATCAGTTTAGGATACTTAAGTGCAATCCTAAGAATTATGGTGGATAAGGTCTAGAATCTGAGTGCTTAGGATAGTAATGTGGAAAGGCTCTTGAATGATGATAAGGAGTTGATTTCAAGGATTAAGAAGATTATTGGAACTATTCTCATAGATCCCACATATCCCACTACCCTTGGGATCATAAGTAATGAGTAATTAAAACATAGGGATACTTTGGTAACCTAGGCAAGAAAAGGGAAAAGCAAAGGTAAATCTAGGGCAAAAAATAGTAAACTCTTAGACATGATATTCAATGTTGGAGAAATAATAAATGAAGTTAGGAGTATTAAAGAATACATAGGTAGGAATGGTGAGGATATTGATGACTTGGAATATAAAGAGGGGTAGTGTCTCCTAAATCATGTAGTGGACCTAGAGCTAGTTGATGAGAAGCAAGATAAATCCATTAACATCTTCCAACAAAAAAAAGTAAAGGACCCACCAAAAAATTGAGAAGTATTCTTTTTGTAGATTTTTGCAACTTTTGAAATAGAATATTCCATTGTAAAGGCATATGCTAGTTTGTTAGCATATTTTACTTTAGGTCAATATGATTGTCAAAAACATGTGTATTTTAGAACTTTTAAGGATAACTATACTTATCTTTATACACCTATATTTTGTAACTAGCTAGTGTAGTGTGTGAAATTTATATAAAATCATGTATTACCAGTTATAAAAGGGAGAGATTTATGAGTAAATTTATATGATTTAAATAGATTAATATAATCAAAGAAATTTTGTAAGGATTGTCTATGTTTGATGTGTTGATTATTGTTTTGGCTTTTCTCTCAATTGTTAGTTAAGGACTTAAATTTGAATGGTGTCTTAAAATTTTGAGTTGTATCCTTGTAATCATAGGGTTACTAATTTGTACAACATGATATATTATTTCAAATATCTTTGGTTCTCCTTTATTTAAATTTTACTCTATTTTTAGATGTACATGTGTTATTTTATAATAATAGTAAATCTTTAAAGAACTAGTTCTTACTTGTGATTATTCACACTATCCTTTGAAATTGCCTTGATATTTAGTGGAATTTGAGAATTTTTTTTAAAATTATATATTGGTTTTAATTCATACTCAGTTGAAATTGATGTTTTGTCATAATGTTTAAGCTAAAATTGGTAATCACTCTTTTCTTTTCTACTTTACCCTTCTCTTTTCTCCTTTTACTCTAAGATCACTTTAGTTTTAGATTCATTATAAATATCCACTTATATTAGTCCTTAGCTTAAATATAGAGAGCAATTCACTTAGTATTAGTGTATATTCTCAACAATTCATGAAGAACAAACCAAGGTGGCTTAGAACCACCAAATTATATAAATATTGTGGAATAGATTATCTTGCTCTACTACTATTTCACCATAAGCAACTAGATTGTCAAAAAATACAACTCATGCCTTGAATTTTATAAATTGTAAAATTAGAAGTGTTATTTAAACATGAAGAGCGCATGTGGTTCATCTAGAATCATCAACAAGAGAAGCTACATTGGTACTAGAAGGAGGTCTAGGGATTGAATTCTTTGAATCTTCATTAATCTTGGTCTATTTTATCTAAAGATTATTATATTTTTATGTTTTTGAGTGAATTATTTTCTTATAAGTATAAATATTATTGATCTTTGATGTTATTTTATGATTCCTTTAAATTTCTTTGGGTATTGATGCTTATTTTTGGTAAATGTAGCTTTAGCTTTGAAAATCCATAGTATATGAGGTTAAGATGGCTCATTTTGATCAAAGGTGGGCATATATTTTGTATATCTGAGTTCCTTTAGGCTTAAAATTATAAAGATAGACCATATTTATGTATTTTAATTCATCTTTGAGTTAATTCAATCAAATATGAATGTCCTTTGTAGTTTTTCATGCTACCTTTGTAAAATAAGCTCAATGTACAGGTCTAACTCTTATTATTTATAAACTTTAACTTGATACATCATATATCAAGTAGGATCTTCAAATTTAAATCTATAGTTATCCAATATTAGAATAATATCAAAATTAAAAACTACAGAGCCTTTTCTCAAGCTCAAAGTTCACAAAAAGGTAAGATGCGACAAAGGTAAGCATAGGAGATCCAAGTCCCTTCCAAATTCACCCATTCAAGGTAATCTTACCTTTAATATTCATCAAAGTATGGCCTAGTTAGGGTAATATTCAATCAATTTACCAAGTTTGGTACATGACCTCCCACATAACCTTGATAAGTATTTATCTACATTTAGTCTAAAAGGTATCATAATTGATAAGGAAAATATAAAGTCTTTTAAATCTAACTTAAGATTGATGGATTTTGTTTATGAGGATGTATATTGTAGGTTATTCCCATTTAAATTTAAATATTATGCTTATATATTGTTATTTAACTTACCTAATAATTACATCATAAACTAAGATGATTTCAATAATGCATTCATAGATCAATTTGGCAAGATTATTAGTCCTTATGTGATCTACCATTAGTTAAACACTATTAGAAGAGATGAAAGTGAGCCTATTATGCAATTTAATTCTATACTTAATTTATTGTTTATCAATACCATAAACCCTTATAATCTTGATGATGTCTTAGCTTTAGATATTTACAAAGATGCAGTAGACCCCATGATCTCCATGTTTTTGAAAAGGTCCATGCTAGCCATAAATTTATTAGCTAGAACCTATGATGAAGTAGTAACCTTAAATGACTAGATGTATCCCTAAGGGAAAATGGCATATTCTATGCCAAAAATCAACCCGCAAGTGCCTATGATGAACTTGCTCAAAAATAACAACCAAAATGTCCTAGTATAAAACTAGTTCCCAAACTTAACTCAATTGCCATTGAGTCATGCACCTCCCAATCAAAATTTAATATTCTTAAATCATCCTACTAATGGCTTCAATGTAGATTATCAAAGGGATTTAGTGAAAATTGTTGGTGCTAACAACAACTAGGTACATAATTCTAAAACTCCTAAAATTGAGAATGAATCTATCTTAAAAATGGTCCAAAAGTTGATTACTAATTTCTTTCAGTTACAAAAACAAGTTGGAAATAATACTAAAATTTTAGGTAGGAAATTCTCATTTCAAAGGTATAATAGGCCAAATAATAGGTTTAGAATGATATTTTTCATAATAATAGGAATAATGACCTATTTTTTGAAAATAAGACTATGGACATTAACCTCACTGGTATTGCATTACATGACTATTACAGGGTACATTGCACAACCAAGCATGAGGAAACTAATTTTATAGAATTTTTCAAAGCCTTTGAGGCTTTCCAAGAGGAGATTGATATATTTTAATTGGTCCCTAGCAATGTTGATAGTGTAGGTACCTCTATATCTAAGTCATTTGATCAAGCCTTCATGGTGGACACATTTAATTTCCCCTTTTAAGAGGAAAATGAACCTGATGAGATCCTTAAGGAGATCCAGTCTTTTCAATAGTTCTTGAATAAGACCTATCCCTTGAGTAATAGGGAGTATAGGTGGCGTTTTACTACCTCAAAACCTCTAAATAATTTTGGAACTCCTCCAAACACTTCTTTAAACAACAATCCTAAGCTAGCTAAAGGGAGTACTTCTAAACCCAACATTGAAATTCCTAGTTCTTCTAGGACTGGTTATAATATAGTTAAGGACATGAAAAAAATAAATGATAATATCACCTTTCATGAACTTACATATATTATAGAGTAAAGGGAACTTCTACTAGAATCATTGTCAAAGAAGTCCAATAATCCACCACAAATTAATCATGCCAATGTGACTATGCACAAGGCCAAGGACAAATCTCCTCCTTTTTTGCTCATTATCAGGATGTTTGGTAAAAAATTACATAATTTATTATTATATTTAGGATCATGCCTATAGGTATATGGAATTAACTTGGCTTGAATATCATTAGTTTTTATAAGGTTATCACCCAATTAAACAAATCTAGAGTTAGGGTAATTGGGGAACTTTTAAATGTACATATGCAACTAGCTTTTTGCATAAGGTACAACAATACATTGATATTTAATTTTTTGATATACCCAATGTTTATGGAATCTTATTTATTATGGAATGGACCAAAGCTTTACATGGTTACATGTCCATAGATTTCTCACATCTATGGCTACCATGGAAGGGGGTCCTTAATCAAATCAGGGTTGAAAGAGAGCCAAGAATAAAGCATATGATAATTGAGTACAATGTTGTAAATGAAAGGGTAAACATAACTGACTTAGAATTAGGTATTTTCACCATATAATTTGATCAATTATGTGATCCCAAGATTACTCATGTTGTTCTTGGACTATGGAAATTGCATTTTGATGGTGCTAGGTGTAATCCTAGATCAGGTGTTGTTAGTGTTTTAACTAGCCCCATTAATAAAAAGTACCATGCTTCTTATAGTCTCCAATTCCATTATACTAATAACCTTGTTGAATATGAATCCCTTATCTTAAGTTTACAATTTTCTATAAATAACAAGGTCAAAGAATTGCTAGTTTATGGAGACTCAAAACTAGTGGTTAACCAAGTTAGAAGCAAATACCAATGTAAGCTTTCATACCTAAAAAGGTATAAGTTTTGGGTGTAGGATCTAATTAAATCCTTTGATGTATTTTGAATCATTTCTATCCCAAGGGTAGAAACCAAGATACTAATGACTCTGCATCTACTACATTCAACCTCATACCCAATCAAGATTTCCCTAATTTTAGTATTGAGCTAATCTATTGTCCTTTAGTGTTTGATAATGTTAACCATTTCGAATTCTTTAGTGACGATCAAAAAATATTAGATTTCATGACTAATTCTAGGGAATTTGATGCTCATATAATTCATGATATGGATGAAAGTACATCTAAGGAGGGCAAATAAAATGGTAAAGTCATTTAGCTAAATAATAATAAGATCCCCAAGGAGATGGTTTTTTTAGAGAGATTGTTTGATTAGGACAAATTGGTTGAGGTTTTCAAGGTTCCCAAGGTAAGTGGAAAATATTATAATATTGCTGATCTTGTCCTCCATGATCAACCTTGATTGGTAAATATTTGAAAGGCATGCATAAACATTGAAAACAAGAAATCCAAAGAGCTCCTTGGCCAATAAAGGGATGTCATTGTGTGGTCCTATGATAACTTAAAAATATTTGATCCAAGGGTCATCACACATACTATACCCATTAAAGAAATCTACAAACCATTTATGTAGAAACAAAGGCCTGTAAACCCTATCCTAGAACCCATGATCTTTAAGGAGGTTGAAATATTATTAGATGCTAGGATAGTTTTCCCCATCAAGTATTCCACCTAGGTGGTTAATTTGGTGCCATTTAAGAATAAAAATGGTGAGATTAGAATTTGTATTGACTTTAAGAACTTAAAAAAAGCAATACAAAAGGACAAACATCCCCTTCCTTACCTATACCAAGTGATTCAAGTTATTTTAGGTTCAGTTATGAGGTCTTTTCTTGATGGATTTTCAAGTTACAACCAAGTGTTGGTTGATAGAGAAGATAGGATGAAGATAAAATTCAACACAAAGTAGGATACATTTAATTATAAGAGGATGCCATTTGGGTTAATCAATGAAAGAGATACCTTCTAAAGAGCTATGGACCATGCCTTCCAAGGATTGATAGGTAGATGCATCATTATTTATATGGATGATTTAACAATTTCTTCTAAAAATAGGGAAGATCACTTCATGCATTTACAACAAGTTTTTGAAAGATGCAAAAGGTATGGAATTTCCTTGAACCCTAAAAAAAAGTGTATATTTTGTGTGACTGAAGGAAAATTACTAGGTCATGTTATAACCAAAGTTGGGATCTCTATAGATCCTAAAAGAGTGGAGGCCATATCTAGAATAGAACCTCCAAATAGTAAGAAAGAGCTAAAGTCATTCTTTGGTAAGATATATTTTGTAATAAAGTGTATTTCTAGTTATAAAAAAAAATTTAAACCTCTAAATAACATGTTAAACAAGGATGCCAAGGTCATATGGAATGAAGATTATAGAAAGGCATTCAATGATACTATAGAGTCCATTATCCATGCTCCAATCCTCATATGTCTTGACTTCTCAAGGGACTTCTACCTCTATTCCTTTGCATTTGACAACATTATGGCTATAGTGTTAACTAAGAAAATTGAAGGGTGTAAACACCCAATTACTTTTATGCTTACTACTTTTAAGAATTTGATGTTAAATTATTCATTGATTCATAAACATGCATATGCATTAGTTATGGCAATTAATAAATTCAGGCATTATATCCTTATAAATAATGTACATGATATCTTACATGACCCTACCACCAAACTTAATGTTAAGTCACAATGAACTTGGAGAATGAAGAGGTAAGTGGATGTCAGTTTTGTAAAAATATGACTTGGAAATGAAAACAAAAAACTGGTAAGGTGCCAAGGTTTGATCTAGATGATTTCTAATACTAACCCTAGGCTAAGTATTATGCAAGTAGATCAACAAAATTTTCAAGCTAAATAATGGTATGATTCAATAATACACTTGCTAATTAATGGTACTTGTCTTATAGGTCTATCTAGGGAGTAAAAGAGGGGCCTAAGATTGAAGGAAACCCATTACTTGATCAAGAATGAGATATTATATAGGATAAATTTTTAAGGTATTTATTTTAGATGTGTCTCATGAGAAGAAGCCACCCAAATCATGAGCACCTTTCATGAAAATATGGGTAGTGGAAATCTATTTGGAAAGACCATAGACCATAAAATTCTTAATGTTGGGTATTATTATCCAACAAGTTTTAAGGATGCTTATAAACATGTGAGGTAATGTCACTCATGTTAGATCTTTAGCACCAAAGAGCCAAAGGCAACAATGCCTCTAAAACTAGTCATGATTGAAAAACCCTTTGCTTAATAGGGGTTAGACTATGTTGGGGTAACAAACCCAAACTCATCTAAAGGTCAAAAGTATGTCCTTACTACCATATACTATTATACAAGGTCGACTAAAGTTGTAGCCACTAAATAATGCAAGACTAAAGAAGTGATCAATTTCTTAGAAGAAAACATCTATACCATGTTTGAAACTCTAGTATCTCTAGTGTGTGACAATGGTTTGACATTCATATCTATAGAGATGATCGAATGGGTTGATGATAATGGAATTTATCTCAAGTTTGCATCCGACCGTTATCCCCAAGGGAATGGAGTATTTGAGTCAACAAATAAAAACCTATTGAAGGCCATCAAGAAATCTATTGAAGACAAGCCTAGGACCTAGCATAAGCTCCTTAAATTTTCCCTTTGGGATGATAAAATAAGAATAAAATAAGATTTAAGAGCCTCACCATTTATATTAGTGTATGGGAAAGCACCCATCTTTCTTATTATTCTCAAATTTCCTACATACAGATTTATGCAAGAATATATGGAAGAAAGCCAAAAGTTTACCAACTTTACATTGTTGGACATCATTCAGATGGAAGATGCAAGAGAGAAAGCCTTTGTTGATTTTAGTAGGCATTAAACCACTATCACGAGATGGTTTGATAAAACATATAAAATCAAGGTGTTTAGATAGGGAGACATAGTCCTCCTTTAGGACAAAGCATCTGAACCTAAGGGTAAACATGGACAATTCATGCCCTTGTGGATTGGCCCATACTAGATTGTAGAAACATTAGGAAATTACACCTTCAAGCCCAAATATCTACAAGGAGTAGAGTTTATATTTCCCACAAATGGGCAATACCTTAATCACTACTTCTTTGCTACACCTCTATAGGTCTTCATCGAGTAAGTTGTAAGATGATTAGATTTAGAGTAGGTAGGCTAGCTAGTTTCTTTTCAATTCTTTCCTTCTTATCCCTTGTTTGTATATAAACATGTGTATATTTATTTATTTTTCTTTGATGTCTTTCTTTCTTAATTTTTGTTGTGTATTTATTTCTTGTTTCTTTATTCCTTGATTCTAATAAGTCCTCTTGGACAATCCTAAACTCAAATTTATGAAGTTTTCTTGAAATTTCCCAAATTTTGGAAATGTATGTGTGGAACCCCATGCATAGGATGACCATGGCTATTGATATAACATGGAGAAAATAGTAAATAGTAATAGAAAGGATAATAATTATATGAGAACCTAACCATCATTTGAACCTCAAGCTAGTTTTAAGAAGACTTGCAATTTTAGGGTGAAAACTCAAATTAACATGGTATACCCATACTAACACTTAATCAACATCCTTTCTTAGAGTAAAGTTTTAGTCACAAGTGATTTTTCAAAAAACCAAACACTTTACCAAGTCCCAAGACCTCGCTACCCTAGTTCCCAAACTTGTTGAAAGAATAAAGATCTAAGAAAATATAAAAAAAAGGATACAATGTAAAATCAAAAGCTCTTAGACATAGGTGATTCTAGTAATCTCCACCAATGCTACCGAAACTTGGCTGGTAGTGTAGCAAGGCCTTGAGTGGAGCCAATGGCATCTATGTCAAGGCTATGGATGCCTGACTGGTAGTAGATCAATATTCAAGCCTTCACTAAGCTAAAATCATGGTGTCTAATGAATACCCATATGTGCTACAAGTTGAATTTTAGTGATAGAGGACCTAAAAATTAGAAGATGTTTCTCAAACTCCATGGCAAATAGTAAATGGAATCAAATCACACACACAGTGTGGTTATGTCCTAGTATTTGACCCTAAGTCTAGAAATGCAAGGTTTATTTCAATCATAATCTAGTTTAGGTGAGGGTTTTGATCAAATGAAGTAGATGACCTAATTATTTATCTAAATCAAAGTCTTTAAGTTCTAACATATTGTTATGTTTCACCCATGAGTCACCATTTGTTAGGGCTAACATACCCCCATTTTTAAAAATTGGCACCCTTGAGAAACCCTAAGGTTTAAACATGGATTTTAGCATGTTAAAGTCATTTCTATAATCTAAAGATCATCCACTTTGTCAAAAGTAGACTTATTTGGTTTTGTTTTGCTTTAATTTGGACTAACAAGGCTAATAAATGTTCTTTGTGGCTTTTAGTCATAGGTTCCATGGTGATGCTCTTGGGAAATTCATGTCACTAAACCTTGGGAAAACCCTTAGTTTAAATTTTAATGATGGTATCATTTTAAAATCCATTTTTAGACCTAAGGATAAATCTCATTGTTTAAGCTTAGTCATGTTGTTTAACATAGATAAAACTTAACTTAAAATGCTTGGTCCCCTTTGTTATGTTCCCCTTTTAAAGGTTCCTTTGTATGTCTAACTAGTTGTTCATTCTATAAGGTCCTTTTAATATTTCCTAACTTAGCCTAAAACTTTAACCCTAAGGCCCCATAGTATTTATTAATACTAATAGGACCTTAGCTTACACCTTAGCCTAATTCTAGTTCCTTGAGTCCCCTTTTTATGTTAGATTGGTCCCTTACTTATACCTTAGCCTAAGGTTTTAATCCTAAGGACCCAACATATTTATTAATATGAGTGAGACCTTAGTCTTAACAACTTAATCTTAAGTCTTTTACATCTCTATAGTCCTAACTTAACTTCCTTGCATATTGTAGGATGTAATGGCCCATGCTTTACCATGGCATTTGATTCAATGGAGTGAAGAAATCCCGGTCTTTGCTTTAAACAACTTTAATCTTTGGTGATCTAGTGGTTCATGCTTCATCAGAGCCATTGATTGAATGATGTGAGGAGAATTGACAGAATCTTGCATATAGCCATGTTTCACTCAATTTTGTCTATTTTAATTTTAAAGGAAAATAGAAAAAAAGATGGGGATAAGTGATTACAATGATCGTAGATTTGGTTTTTACACCATATCTAGACATTGTGAGAAATCCTCTTTGGCTGGGGAAGAGTACCTACAAATAAGAAAACACTACCACAAGATGTTTGGTAGCAGATAAATGAGTGGGCTCCTAAGCTATGTGCTTGGTCTAAGAAGTGTGAAACTTCCCTAGAGATGATAGTCCACTTTTTAGAGGAAAAAGAATAATAAATAATTCAAAGAGAGATAAATAGAGAGTAAAAGAGAGATAAAATTACAATTTTTAACAACCTATTCATAACAAGTGAGGTGACTTTTTAGTGCTTTACAAGTTGTCCAGGTAGGTTCTAAAAAGGCTAAGGAATTTATAGTTATTGACATTAGTAGGAGTGTGACTAATATCATTTAGGCTACTAAGGTTGGTAGTGAGGTGACTAATGTCAGTTAGGTTGTACAGGTTGGTAGGGGGAATAATTATCTAGGAGGTTGTAGAAGGCTTTTATGGCTCTAGGAAATGGTTTGGATTAGGTCAGATAGAATGAGAGAGATAAGAGAGGGAGTTTATGGCTTGGTTAAGTCTAGTCATAGGTTTGGTATACATGTAAGGGAGAATAGGCAAGGATTTTGTAACTCCCTCATAGGGGTATGATTAAAAGTGCATAAAGTAGTGTAGGGTAGATATAAATAACTAGAAGAATAAATATTTAAATGACCTACAGTATCAATGATATACTTAGCTATGATGGTCATGAAATGATAAGTGTTAGGTTGACGGTTTCTATTTTGGAGTCCAAACTAGAATGCTTGAACAAAGAGAATGAGTAGATGTTATTGGTCCTCAAGAGCTTAGTTGTTGATGGTAATTGACTTACATAAAGTGATTATAAGCTTGGATGTCAAAAATAAAACGCTGAGAGCTTGCATGAGAGTAAGAATTGATTTTCTTAGTTTTTGCTGACCTAAACTATAGGTTGGAGTTTGGCTTATATTATTGACATTAGTGATCCCACTGATGTTGATACGTATCCCATCTATGTTGACCATGGGTTGACTAATGTCGATAGCCCTAGAATAGGTAAACATTTCTATTCTTGGCTTGTTTTCTATTATTGTGCATGCTAAGTGTGACACATGTTATAAAATGGTAAAAGTAAGAGGTTAGGAAGGAAGTAGTTGTTTAAGAATTTAGTTTGGGAGTGGGAATAATTCCTGGGTAGTTAGGATGAGGGGACCAGGTCTTAAGGTGACTCATCAGGGGAAAATAGTCATAGGATGAAGTGGATAGGTAAGGTGGTAATAGGGGTTTTTAATTAACTTAATTAAGTATTTTGAATTAATTAAATGTTTGAGGGGTAAAATTATGGGTTATGGAGACTAATTGTTATTATTAAAATGGGCTTAGGGGGGTTTCAACATAAAGAGTTATGCACATATGTGTGATATAATTTTGGTGTCTAAATTTTCCCCCTTTTGTCTTATGATTTGTATCAACATATTGTAATACAAAAATAGGAGTTAGAAGTTCCAAGTATTGGATGAGGTATGCCCCCTCAAAATAGGAATCAATGGAGGAGAAACTAGAATTAGGTACTAGTTTGATAGAAAGGTAACTGGGTGATTGGTGGAGAATTGAGCATCACTTCATATAATGAGCTATAGGTGTTAATGTTAAGAATATTAACACCTATGGAGGACTCATATAGAAGTAATCAAAGCATAGCTTATAAGTGATAGCTGACAAGTCAAATTAATTAAAGTTATATCTCTAATGGTCAATGTGTCTTAGGTATCCAAGGTAAAAAGTGCCCCTAGGAAAAAAAAAAGGGTTGAAGGTGATAGTATAGGCTTGGTTGCCATCCACAACACCTAAAATACATACGTGTGCATAATATCCAACTATATTAGAATAGCCTAAGTAGTTAAGACAAGCAATACACACCTAGTGTAAAAGGGTCAATGAGTGAGGAAATATTTGTGATCTCCAAGCACAGTCATTAAGGGTGAATATTTGAGTGATCTTCAATGTCATATTACCATGGTTGGGGGAGATATATGTGATCTCTAGTTTCCCCAATGTATGGGTAAGGTTATGTAAATTTGGGATTTTTATGTTGGAAAACATGATTGGAAAGGTGTCAACATCAAAAATATGTACTAATATCGGTAAGATAAAGTGCTAACATAAAAATATCTAGGGTAACATTGTTAGTGTTGATAAGTGTAAGCACCAATATCAGTAGGTTAGGTCAATACTGCCAACATCAGTGGCTGACCAAACCTAATAAAAGGGGGTTTGGTAGCTGACGAAACTCATTTGTAAATTTGTGATTAGAGAAAATAAATAGGGCTTTGAGAGTGATTTGAGGTGCTAGCACAAGGAGGGGACATAGTAGGAGGTACACAACCACAAGATCTAGTAATTTCAGCTAAGAGGAAATAGTGAGATGAGGTAAGATCCCAAAATACTTTAATTTTGTTTTTGTAAGTTTTAGGTTAAATGAGAGGTGGATTTATAGAAAATAGGATTGGGAGGGTATAAAATAGGTTAGCATAGGTGTAAGATAAGCTAGGGGGATTTGGGGGTAGTTTTTAAGGGGAAATGGGTAGGTTGGGTTTGGGTTGTTCAACCCTAGGGCTAAACTAGTCATCGATGTTGGTGAGATTGACTGATGTTGGTCAATGGTCAATTGATGTCAACTAACATGGCACTAAGGTTGACTAACATTGGCTAACACGACATTGAAGTTGGTAGTGTGCTACTAAATCAGCCATTATATTGGTTGATAAAACACTAATGTCAACATTATTACTGATGTTGGCTACTGTTGAAAAGTAACAAATAAGAGAAAGGGTGGGTTTTGATCTCTAGTGGGAGTAGTCAACTAGCCTAATGGTTTAGCTAGCCTTTGAAAACCCTATGTCATCTGAGTGATAACTACATATATCAATTTAGGGCCTCAGGCCAATGTAGTTCTCCCAAAATCAAGGAAAATGATCTAAAATAGGTGTGTTTGAGGAAAAAAGGTAAAATAAGATAGTTGAGATATCTAGGTATTAAAATTCAAGTCATAGTGTCAAGAGTCAAGAATATAGGTAGTGAGGTGTAGAGCTGGAATAGGTGGGTAGGCTTAGTGTAGAGAGAAGTAGAAATTCTCAGGGAGTTAGTAGGGTGGATATATGGATGAACTAACCCTAGAAGACCCCATGTCGACTGAGTGTTACTTACATAACCTAGTTTAGTGCCTTAGACCAATATAGTTCTCCTAATGAGAAGGGAAAAAGGTGGTGAGGGGGTAGATTAAAAAGTATGTGACCTAATTTGTTTGTGTATGGATGTAGGTGAGGATGGATCTTACACTATTAGATTATCTACCAAGGTTATTGACATGCATGAGGAGATATTTTACTCTAGATGAGTTGGAACTTATAGTGGCCATCAGTTTAGGAGGAGTGTGATAATACTATCATGTTACAAAGGATGTGTCATTGATGATAGCATTGATTGAGAGGTGGGATCATACTACCAACACCTTCCATCCACTGACCAGAGAGTTGATAGTCACACAGGAGGATGTCTATAAGATTCTATGACTACCACTCTAAGGTGAGGAGATTTTTTCATGCTCAAGAGAGGAGAATGATATATATATATATGGTCAATTTATATGGGAAGCATGTCAGTGAGGTGACCTACCACTCTAGGATTTTTGTGTATGAGCCACTCTACATGGATGATGAAGAACAACATCATTTGAGCATCTTGATGATGATCAGGATCATGATTTATGCATTACCTAATGGAGATAAAGGGATATTTCTAATTACTCTAACTAGTGTGCTTATGTAGATGATAGAGTAGTAGACTATTTTTGCTTAAGGTCTAGTATTTTTGGCATAGTTATATAGAGAGTTATGGGGATTGAGGATGCATCGATGATATAGTTTATGTTTTAGACATCTCTTGTATTGTTATGCATATGAGCACATCATGGTGACATGACCATTAGGGTTACCTACCACTATCCTTACTAGCTTCAAGGTTAGATTTAGATGGTGGAGAGATGGGATGGCACAAAAATGAGTAGATGGTATCATGTTAAACATCACCTATTATAGGTGTATGATCAAGGATCAAATCCCTATAGATATCATGTGGAGACCATATCTGACATATCTAGTTTTCAAAGGGTAAGTAAAATAGCATATTGGGTTATATAGCTAATTATGGGTCAAGGGGAGATGAGCCAGTGAGATAGAGATAGTACCCATGGCATGGGTCAAGAGATAGTTTGGGATATTATAGGATATTCCACATACCTTCCCTCAATATAGGAGGGATGACATAAAGGCACCTTTACCATTGCCTAAGAGACTGATGGGCTAGATATGGAGGATCTACTAATAGGGCTAGGTATTGGGGACCCAGGATCTATAACTACCTATACAAACTGGTGGGTAGGGTTGCATATAGCAGTGGAGAATAGGAGGCCACTAGAAAACTTAAAGGGGTTAGTCAGGGAGAGAGATGCAATGCTACAAGTGTGAGATACAATAATATAGGCTCCATATGTAGTGGTGTAGGCTTGAGAGATGGCCCAAGTAGAGGTTTGATCCTTTCAAGGGTATGTGGTGATGTTTTAGGGTTAGATTGAGGCTCTATAGGGTCAAGTTGTAGTAATACAAGGCCAAATGACTATTTTATAGGGTTAGGTGACTACAGTGATGGTAGAGAGAGATAGTTTGAGAGCATTAGTAGGTTAGGCCACTCCTCCACCACCATTAGCATAGGGACTAGTATAGGATAGGCCATTATCAGGTGACATGGGTCCTCCATAGACTATATCAATGGTGAGGTATTTGACTAGCCTAGATGATATTGCTTACTATGAGGGGGTGATTAGAGAGTTCCCATAGATATAGAGATATTTAGAGTTTAGAGAGTAGGATACGTTGATGTAATGTGTGATAACTTCTAACTCATGTCGATGAAGATGGATAGAGAGTGGTGATGATACTGCATCTTCATGACCTGAAGGAGAGCCTCAAAGACCCTAAGTATCAGTGTTTGCTAGTTTTTTTTATATGTGTTATATGTATATCAGCCTGTGACTCAAAGATGTGAGATGTACATTTTGAGGGAGATTTATGATGTTATGATGATGTAGATGATGAACATGTATTTGATCATATATGATATATATGATATATTCATTTATTTCCATGCATTTATTTGAGATGCCTTGATTATGATTATGATGTTGATACGAATGATGTTTATTTTATGCTCATGTTAATTTGGATGTTAATGTTGATCATGTTATTTGAGTTAGACTAGCCTTTTCCATTTATGTGATGGTATATGCATAGTTGATTGGTTAGTTTTATCTTAGCATTTTTCTATATTTTTGATGGTATTTATGTAAAATAAATATGTTGGTTATGTTAGTTTATCTTAGCATTTTTCCATATTTGTGATGGTGTATGTGTAAAATAAATAGCTTGGTTAGGTTAATGTTGGTATGACATTATTTTTGCATCTCAAATAGAGATATCAACATGTGATGTGGATGGAAAAATAAAAGGTAGGATGATCATGCATTCATAAAGACCATAATTTAGTACATAAATAGGCTCAGGAAAATGAACCTCTTTCATGCATTATATCTTTGAATTATTGTGTTTGTTAGAGAAGAGTCATGTTTACCTCATGTTAAGTGAGCTTCATAGTCCCTTGAAAGATTATGAGGATAAAATGGGTTGAATGAGAGAAAATGTTTAGATAGCATAACCTACCAAGTAGAAATGATATGTCCCTTTCATGGGTGACTCAAGAGCTAATATAGGCAAGCCCATGACTTAAAATTTTTTTGTGTGTAAGTTAATCAATGTAGGAAGCCTACATTGGGATTTTGTATAGGTTAAGGTCATGAAAAGAGGTGAAGAGCCCTTTGTATTTTTTTTATCTTTGAGAAAAAACCTTGGATTAGCCATCCTTCAAGGTAATGGTATAATCATTAATTTTAATTTTAAATAGATGTCCTTCAAGGGAGCAGTCTATTGATAATAACAGAGGGAAGGTATGTAGCTTTCCTTTAAGGGAGCACTCTATGTTTGAAAAACATGACCTAAGATTTTATAACCTTTTCAAATATCCCTCTTTTTTTTCTTACATTTGGTCATGGATAAGACTATAAAGGCTTAGGAGTTTTCCACTATCAGGATAAAACCATATCATAGTGTTAGTTATCTAAGTGTATAGGAGTAAGGGTGAAGAGGAAGGGTAATAGATGTAATAGGGATGATCAATGGATGAGCTCAAGTTAAACATGAAGTAGAGTGATGTTGGTTTAAAAAAATAATGGTCAAAGATGCAAGGCATTTAAAGGCTCAGGTTTTGGCCTTCCTTCAGGAGAAGAGAAGTGATAAGTTCTTAAACCATAGTTGTGAGTTATGATATAAGGTCCAATCTAATTAGGAGAAAATTTACCTCATTTTATTTTCTCCATATTCATCACATGTTGATTTTATTTTAAGACAATATCTCTTATATTGAAATCTTTCTCTTTGATGTTTTTGTTATAAGTGTGTTTAATATGCTCTTGATAGATTTAGAGGTGGTTGAGGGCTATAAGATGGTGCTCATCAAGAAATTAAAGTTGTGATAAACATTCTTGGTGAAAGTCATCATTAGTAAGTATGTCATGTAGAGAAATGTGAAGAGAAGTAATTTGGACCTCAAGAGGAAAAATAGCCTACATCCCATATACCAATGAAAAAGGTGTAGCACCTATCGGGGTTTGAATGCTAGTGCATTAAGCCCATAAATTAAAAGAAATGTGTGTGTACCAATCCTTTCTCATATCATTGACTACCTTCATGAGAATTTTGATCAATTTTTTATTAGGAGATTATTCTTGTCCATTAGCTTGGGGATAGTATGGTGATGAAAAACTTAATTTGATTCCAAATGCATCATAAAGACCTTGAACAACCTTGTTTTTAAAGACTCACCATTATCAGTTATAATCTTGTGAGGTACACCAAAATGGTAGATTATGTAATGGTTAATGAAGTCAACAATTTTTTTAGCTTTAGTGGAGATGAGAGGGACATACTCGACCAACTTGGTGAAGTATTCAGTGGTAGTAATGATAGAGTGCTGATAGAAAGATGAATGAGGGTTAATCTCTTTGATTATATCTAAGCCCCGTTGGGATAAGGGCCAAAATTATTTGGAAACTTGAAATACATTACTAGGAACATGAATAAGGTTAACATGTTATTGACACTTGATGTACTACCAAACATAGTTATCACAACCTTGATGAAGTGTGGGCCAATAATAGCCAAGTTGAAGAATACATTTAACAACTGTGTGACCACTAAAATGACCACCACAAATCCCATCATGGACTTTTGTAATAGAAAAGGGAGTATTATTACTAGTTAGGCATCTAAGGAGAAGACCATCAAAACATAGCTTGTAGATAAGTCCTCCTAGTATAGTGTAAGGAGTGGTACATTTTATGAAGGTTTATTTCCCATTGTTAGAAAGATCAGGAGGGGTAATAGAGAAGGAAATATGATTCATGAGTTTTTTGTACCATAAGTCTTGTGGGCTGGTTGTTACATTTTTTACAAAGAGGATGTTATCAAAGACATAAGAGGGTAATGTTAAGTGATGCATGGTAACATAGATTCTGTAAGAGGAGGATGAAGAGGGTGTGTGTGAAGCAAGTGAAGCCATCATGTCAGCAAACTTATTTATAGATTGAGGAATAGTTTACAAGAGATAAGAGTCAAATGATCCTAAGAGTTTATCTATATGATGTTTATAACATTGTAGAATTTCTTTTTTGCATAGGTAGGAACTATTAATTTGGTTTACCACTAGATGATAAACATTAAAAATGGTTATGGATTTGATACCCAAGAAGAGAGATGTTTAAAGTCCGAGAATCAAAGCCTCATATTTAGCAATATTTTTAGTGAATTAGAAATATAGTTTAAATGACAAAGGCATAGGATCACCATCTAGAGGAATAAGTATGACCCCCACACCCCCACCATGTTGGCATTTAGATCCATCAAAAAACATCATCATTTGATAGGAGATGTCATCAGTAAAGAGTGCTATAATAGATTCATTAGGGAATTCAAGGTTTGAAGGTTAATTATTAGGTAAAGGGGCAAAAAATAATTGGTCCATGATTATTTTCCCTTTAATTAATTTTTTATGAATGAACTCTAAGTTGAATTTAACAAGAATCATGAGCCACCGAGTTACACGTTAGTTGTGATAAGGTTTGGAATGCATTTATTTGAGAGGATCAGTATGGGTGACAACATAAATTTTACAATTTAGGAGATAATGGCAAAGCCTAGAGGTGGAAAAGAATAATGAAAGGCAATTTTTTTTAGTGTGGGTATATTGAGTTTCATAACTGATAAGTGTGTGGCTTATGTAATAAACTGCCTGCATTCAATGTTGGTCATCTCGATATGTAGTCATAACACCTAGAGAATGGTCTATTATGGAGATGTATGGGCAAAAAGGTTGATTTTCCTTAGGTGGAATGAGAACCGATGGGGAAAGGAGTTATTTTTTAATTGTATCAAAGGCTTTATAGTAGTCTGTATTCCATCAAAAGGAGACATCATTTTTGAGGAGATGGTGAAAGGGTTGGTAGTTATGTAATAACTAGAAAATGAAGCATCAAATTGACTAAAGTTTGCCTTGTAGGCTACAAATTTTTTTATATTAGTAGGTGGAGGTAGCTATAGGATTGATCTAACCTTAGTAGGATCGACCTCAATACCATGGAGAGAAACGATAAAACCTAATAGTTTACCAGAAAAAACACCAAAGACACATTTCTTTGGGTTTAATTGAATGTTATATTGGAAAAGATGAGTGAATATGGTTTTGAGAATTTTCAAGTGTTCTTGATGAAGTTTAGACTTATCGAGTAAGTCATCCACATAATCTTCCATAATTTTATGTAAGAGATCATGGAAAATGTAGGTCATGACATGTTGGTAAGTTACACCAGCATTTTTTAGGCCAAAAGGCATGACTCAGTAATAGAAAGTCCCATATGGGGTAATAAAGGTGGTCTTTTGTTGATCCTTAGGAGCAATCAAGATTTCATTACATCTAGAGAATCTATCCATAAGTGATATCATCTCATGGCTGGCCATTAGATCAATAAGTTGGTTAATATTAGGTAATGAGAAATCATCTTTTAGACAAGTGAGGTTCAAATCATGATAGTTGGTGCAAATATATATTCTTTAGGTCACTTTTGTGATAAAAAAAATATTGGAAATTCATTTTAGGTAGTCAATGGGTAGGATAAAGTTAGAAAAAAGGAGGTGTTGAAGCTCTTCTTTGATCAGGAGAGCGATATGAGGATGCATTTTATGAAGATTTTACTTAACAGGTTTAGCATCTTGATTGGTGACAATGTTATAGGTAACGATAGAGGGTTCAATACTAGGAATTTCATTATAAGACCAAGCAAAGGCTTTGCTATTGTCATTAAGAAATGTGGCATAATCAACTTACTTAGAGGAATCTAAAGATTAGTTGATCTTGAGGACATGAGGGTTATCATGGGAGGGTAGGTTGATGTCAATGGTTGATTCATTTAACATAACTTTCATTTTGGATGGGAGTGATGATTGGATATATGAATCATCTAAACCCATGTAGATGAGAATTGCATCATCATCTTGACATTGGATAGTGTTAATAATGGGAGAATCTTCATCAATTATTTTAGGATGAATGAGAGGAAGGCAACTTGTTTCCTTACCCTGATGATAGGTGAGAGGCCCCAAATGGATGGAATTTATTAAGAAAAAAATTAGGAGGTATATATACCTCTAATTCCATAGGTGATGGTGGAGAATAAGGTGGAGAAGGAGAGACTAGCTCTTCTACAATTGGCTCATGGGAGGTTTTAGTGAGTTTATTTGGTTTGTTGTATCCCACCCCATGCCTCTTTTTGGCATTTTTAATGGTGTTTTTATTAGGATATTCAATAGGTATGTGGACACCTTGTTCATAATGAGACAAACCAAATCCTTTCCAAGCACACCTATAGAGATAGGTGTTAGTGAATCTAGGGTTACTCAAGAAAGAGAAGTCAAAGGTAAATAGTTGTGGTGAAGAAGGATTGTTGATGTGGGAGCTTGATCAATTCCCCCATATGTGAAATTGGTTTGAAGGTTAGGGGACTCATAAGGGATGGCCATCCCAATACATGGATCATAATTTTGGTGCATGTGAAGCCTTCCATATTCTAGTGGAGTATAGAACATGTTGAGTGTCAAAAACTGATATTCACCAAGTGACAAAAATTGAAAGGTTTCCTCCATGGGATCTTTGTTAGGAATTTGTGTTGCTAGTATCTGTGTAACCATAAGAGTGGAGCTTGTGGAAGCTTTAGAATCATCATAAGAAGATGATGTTTTCAATGGGATGAGAGCATCATTGGGACTATAGGTCATATTACATGTTTTAAATATAGGTGGGTTAGCATGTATAACATGTACTTGTCCATCATGCTCAAACTTGACACAATGGTGAAAAGTTGATGGTACACATGTCATATCACGTATTGAAGGTCATCAAAGTAGTATGTTATATTGTAACTCTCCTTCCACAACATATAAGAGCTTGATAATTATGTGGGAACCTACATGAATATGTAAGACAATAGTGCCCACTATAGTAGTTGTAGTATCATTAAAGAAATAGAGTACCACATCAATTTGAGACATGCAATTATCAGGAAGGGATAGTTTTTTATAGGAATGGGTGGAAATAATATTAATACTAGCTCCCCCATCTATCATAACACTCTTGATACAAGTTTTATTAATATATGTGGTAATAAAAAGGGCAAAATCTTGATCTTCAGGGTGTTGACGTGGAATTTTAGAATTGTTGAAAGAAATCAGGAAGACAAAATTAGGGGATCCAACCAAATATGTAAGAGGTTGGGGATCATCCTATTGTACCTAAATTTTTGTAAAATCACTATTCAAGTATTTATAGTGTTAGGATGAGCTTTGGATTAACTCATATAAAGACATGTTCATAGGAGTTTGGTTAAGCTATTTCACTATTGAGCTTTGAATAATGTCTGAAGATGTTGCTTTAGGAACACCGAAGATAGAAATCTTAAGATTAGTAGGGGTAGTGTCTTTGGTGAAGGGATGGGTCCAAGGTATAGTGACCTTTTCCTTAGCTTTATCCTTTTGTTTTTATGACCTTGTGGCCACATTAACTATGTTGATTTGAAAAGTTGGTGAAGGAGGTGGTAAAGGGGTGACAACATCTTTGGATTTGAATTTCGATAGAATAGTAGGAGGCATTATAGATTCCAAAGGTGGAATAATAGGAAGGTTAATGTTAGTGTCATCAAAAAGGGTGTCAACATTGAATTATTTATAAATAAACATTATAAGAGCTTTATAGTTCTCAGTATCATGTCCAGGTGAATGATGATATAAAAACACTTGTGTATCATCAAACCAAGATGGATTTGTTCTAAGAGGAATATAGGGCTTAATGAGAGGAAAAGTTATTATTGAATATTGCAATAACTAACGTAATAAAAAGCTTTAAGATCCTTCAAGTGGGCTTGCACTTAATGTACTAATAGGAGTAGACACCATCTTTTGTTTTAATGTTGGAAAGGTAATTTTATGTGATGTCTTGTTTAGAGATGGTGGAGTAACATGTTTTGTTGTCACTTTCTTATTGTCATATGTGAGAGGTTTAATATATGGAAAAGGTAGGAGTGGAGGTATCTTAACCTTTTGTTTAGCTTGGTTAGGGATCAATGAGGTCTAAGTGGCTTAACATTATTCTATATTCTAGGGTGAAAACTCCAATTTGTGGTTAAAGAGTTAAATATAATTTCACCTATGGATGAATTAAATTAGAAATGGGGTGTACACCGAAGGGTTTGATCTATTTTAATGTAATATATTCTTATGAGGATGAGGGTTCTGACATAGATGGCTAAACTTCAATTGATTTTAGTGAAGAAGCTCTAATTTTATCAAAGACCTTAGGGTAAAGGGTAGTGAGGGGATTAATGGTAAAGGTTGACATTCATTGTGTTGGATATGGAGTCTTAATCTAGTCCCAAAATGTTACATGGTCAAGCTTCATGGAGTCAATAAATTCTATAGTTTTCACCAAATGTGAGAAAGTTTTTGACAAAGTTGACGTAGGCCTTATGGTTGCATATTTAGAAAGCTACAATGTTTTGGAAAGAGGTAAGTTATTGTTTTCTACTACTTCAAGTGAAAGACAAGACATAACTACAATAGGGTCTTCTTCGATAGAAATGGGAGAAGAGACTTGATCTACTATGGGTGGAGGGAAAGTAGGTGAAGTAAGTTCCTCAACAGGGTAAAGTATAGGTATTATGGCTCCATCAACATGTGGATGAGCCATGGGTAAAGTATGATCCTCCATAAGTAAAAGAAGAGGTAAGAGTGGTGTAATTGGCGTAGGCAAAATAGGTCTCTCATCTATTATAGAAGTAGGGGAAGAAGGGGAAGAAGTTTCTTCAAGAGGGTATAATATAGGAATGATGTTCCCGTTAACATGTAATTGAGGGATAAGTAGAGTGTAGTTTTGATTTGGTAAGAGGATAGGTAATATTGGTGTAAATATAATTGGGATTACAGGCTCCTCAGGGGGAAAAGGGAGTGGAAAGTGAGGATCTTCCTCTCAAGAGAGTGGAACGAGTGAAATAGGCTCTTCTACTTAAGGAGGGAGATTGGGAAAAATAGGTGCCACTTAATGTGGGGGAGGAGTCAATGAAATAGGTGTCTCTTATTGAGGAGTAGGTTGAACTGAAGATAAAGGAAAAACCATATTAACTGTATGGATATTATGATCACCTGAGTTAGTTGTGGATTGGAAAATATTTTGGTTTGGTGAATGGTTAGGAAAAGGTTATTTAAACACATCCATACTTTGATTGGGAGGTGAATTAGGATTATCCAAGACAAGCTCACCTATATCAAGCATATATTTACAATGTTCTTGAGTGTCTTACAATTATTAGAGTTATGGCATTTAACTTGATGATAACCATAAAACTCATCTTTCTTTTACTAGGCTGGGATAGGATGGGAAGGGTCAAACTATATAGGAGGTTTAATATGAGGAAGGGTTATGACACCTTACTACAATAGTTTCTCCAAAATGGATGTATATGATTTCCCAATGGGAGTATATTGTCTTTTTTCATATCATTGTTGGAATTGCTTGGTCAGATTTTGAGAAGTTGAAGAATTTGATTGATTTGTGGTTGTGGAAGAGGCTATCTTTGACCATTACATTAGTGGAGCCTTTAGAATTTTGGTTAGAGGGAGAGGTTTTAGAGGACTCATTTGTCTTAGTATTGGGATTTTTACTATGCAACTTGACTTTGCCTTCATCAATAGTGTGAACCTTGAGTTTTTTGTGCCATGGTAAAAGATTCACCAAATGTGTGAAAAGTTTGTACTTAGAGTATGGAAGAGATTTGCTTAGCACATGCCCTTAAGAAAAGCTCAATAATCTCAGGTTGGAGTAAGGAAGAGAGTTGATTGATCAAGCTTCTCCAACGAGTGACAAAATCAACAATAGACTCGTCATCAAATTATCTGATAGAATAAAGGTATATTATAGAAATCTTCTTAGAAATTTTAATAGAGAAATGGTCTAGGAATATTTTTACAAGTTGGGTAAATGAGAAAAGAGAGTGATAAGGTATAAATCTATACCAATCCAAGACAGCACCTAAAAGAGACATAGGGAAAGTATGAACTAGTAATGCATCATCATGTCCTATTAAATAACAAGCATGTCTAAATTCTCATGAGTGTTATTTTTAGTTTGCTTTACTCTATAAATGAGTAAATTTAGAGAGTTACCATTTAATTAGATAAGGATGAATAGGCACAGAAGGATGGATTGGTTCATTGCATATCTGATCATAAGATATTACATTATTTGAACTAGAAACATATGTCTCTTGGTTAGACATCTTATCCATTAGCATATTAATGAGGTCTGGAGGGAGATTAGTCTGGGAGATTCCTCTTAAGATATAGGGAAGTTGATAGGAAGTAGAGGGAGTGTATGACATAGCTTGCTGAGGTTGTGTTCGGGAAACATAAGGATAATGAGTCATAGGCTAAGGTGCAAAAAGAAAAGGGACTTGTTCCATTGGGTTAGAGACTATGCCTTAGTTGGTTGTTATTACTGTAGGTTGAATTATTGGCATTGTTATACTAAATGAAGGGTGAGTCATAACATGGGTAAGTATAGGCATGAGGATGGATGGAATAGGTACCACTAAATTCTAGAATGGGGTGTGACTTGTCTAAACTAGTTGTGGTAATGAAATTAAGGAAGTTACACTAGTGTTTAGGTGGGATTGGGTGGTTGGAGATGTAATATTTTGGACATTGTTTATATTTGGGTTACTCATCGAAGTGGTAGTTTGGGTAACTATGGGGAAAATAGTGGAAGCAACTAAAATTTAGGTTGTCTCCATTAAATAGGTTGGCATACCATAGATTGGGTCACCTGAAGAATTATGGGTTCGGCTCATACCAAGGTAATATTGAAGGGCTACTGCATTATGATCAAGAAATTTAGTCAAATATTTATTTCCCTCAAGCACAATGGGAATTTGGTTAGGGATAGGAGTATGCTTTGTATTTTAAGTATGTTCCATGCCAAAATCAAAAGTAAGAGGGGAAGGTGGATGTGGTTGTTGGCTTACGTAATCAGAAATTTTTTTGGCCTAAGCTCATGTCCATACCATATAAGAGGTGGTTTAAATAGTCTGATTAATTTGTATTTGAAATAAAATAAATAAAAACTAAGTTTTGAGTGCAAGAAAATGGGTTATTTTAACTTGTTATTTTGAGCAAATAAAACTACATAGTCACCAACATTGGTAGGGATAACCGATATCGATAGGAATAGTTTGTCGATGTCAGTGGAATAATCAATGTAAGTAGGTAAAGTCTACCAATACTAGTAGGATTAATCAATGTTAGTCATTTTAAAATCCTAAGAAATGGAAGATCTAATGTTTTAATAAATCAGAAGATAAAAATAGGTAAATAGTGGATGTAGAAGGTCTATGTAAGAGGGAATAACACTAAAAAAACCTAAGATAATAAGTTATACAAATTGAGATTTAGAAATAGTATTGATTTTGTGAATCAATATAAAAGCATCCTTACCAACTCAAAAATATAGAAGGAACTTGAAAAGCAAATAAAAAAATATTTAGCCAACTATTAAATCCTAGAGATTAATCTTTAGTCTCGTGTTGGCTTATGCCTTCAGCAGTCTAGAGCTAGTTTTAGATTAATTTTGGTGCTCAAGAGGAAATATATGTTAAACCAAGGATTTGGCTTGTTATAGGAGCTTTCTCTTCATAGTTCATGAACCTAGAGCTAAGCCAGGCTACTTAGCCAAAATATGCCTTTTATCTAGAGATTATACTTGGCCAGAGAATGGAGTGGGTTCTCCCCTTGGTGGTGAAATCCAATTAGGATACCTAGGTAGGGTAAGGTGATCCACCAGATGATGAAATCATGATGGCCCTTTTCTCAGGTGAGTTTAGATGCTTACTTATGTGAATATGATTTGGTTGTGTAACATATGTCTACTATGATTTATTCAAAATGTTTGTAATTAACTAGGTGAGTTAATATGAAACAAACAAACTATGAAATTTAATAAGTTTTAAACCCAAATCTTGAAATGTTTAGATTAAAATGAAAATAGAGAGGAAATAGAAATAGAATATGAATTTCACTATCCTAATGTGCATGTAATAGGAAGTAAAGAAGGGATTCTTTTTTTTTTGTAATAGAAAATGACAAATTGCTTTTAGAGGCAAGTAGAAAAGAAAGAAAATCTCAGTTTTAATGCCTTTTAAAAAAGAGAAATAAGATATTGGATATTCTATTTTTAAGATAAAAGAGAAGGAAGAAGTGTAAGAAATGAAATTTTTACTATAATGCACCTATATGAATGTTTAAAAGAAGAAATGAATAGAAGGAAAACTCCAGGGTCCCACCAGTCATGCCAAAAATGTTTCACTAAATTTTGTCTATTTTAAGTTTACAAGAAAATAAAAAGAAGGATATCTAGATGTTGTGAGAATATCTAGATGTTGTTTTTTTTCATGCCATATCTAGATGTTGTGAGAATTCTTCTTTGGTTGGGGAGGACTACTTGTAAATAAGGATGCACTATCATAAGATGTTTGTTAGCAGATAAATGAGTGGGTTGCCAAGCTACACACTTGTTCTAGGAAGTGTGAAACTTCCCTAGAGATGACAGTCCAATTTTGAGAGGCATAAGAATAATAAATAACTAAAAGAAAGGTAAATAGAGAGTAAAAGAGAGATAAAATTGCCATTTTTAATAACCTGTTCATAGCAGAGAGTGATAGGGTATAGCTGAGGTGTTTCGTTGGTGATTTATAAGTTGTCTAGGTAGGTTTTGAAGAGGTTAGGTAATTGATAGTCATTGACAATGATAGGAGTGTGACTGATATCGATTAGGCTACCAAGGTTGATAGTGAGGTGACTGATGTTGGTTAGGTTATCAAGGTTGGTAGGGGAAATAATTATCTAAGAGGATGTAAAAGTCTTTTTTAGGTATATGAAATGGTTTGGATCATGTCAGAGAGATTTAGAGAGTTAGGAGAGGGAGTTTATGGCTTGGTTAAGTCTGGTCAGAAGTTTGGTATGAATGTAAGGGGAAACAAGTAAGGAAGCTTTATACTCCCTCACAGGGGTATCATCAAAAGTGCATAAATTAGTGAAGGGTAGATATAAATAATTAGAAGAATAAATATTTAAATGACCTATAGTATTAATGGTATACTTAGCTATGGTGATTGCTAAATGATAAGTTCTAGGTTGATGGTTTTTATTTGGGAGTTTGAACCTAAATGCCTAAATAGAGAGAACAAGTATATGTTATTGGTCTTCAAGAGATCAATTGTTGATGGTGATTGACTCACACAAAGTGATTGTAAGCCTAGATGTTGAAAAATAGAATGTTGAGAGCTTGAATGAGAGTAAGAATTATTTTTCTTAATTTTTGCTGACCTAAACTATAGGTTGGATTTTGGCTTATATTGTCAATGTTGGTGATCCTGCCAATGTCGATAGGTATCCCACTAACATCAGCCATGGGTTGACCAATGTTGACAGCCTAGAATAGGTAAAACTTTCTATTTTTGGTCTATTTTGTATTATTATGCATGCCAAGTGTGACACCCATTATAAAATGGTAAAAATAAGAGGTTAAAAATGAAGTAGTTGTTTAGGAATTTAGTTTGGGAGTGGGAATAATTCTTGGGTAGTTAGGATTAGGGGACCAGGTCTTGAGGTGACTCATTAGGGGAGAATTATTCATAGGGTGAGGTGGCTAGGTAAGGTGAAAATAGGCATTTTTAATTAACTTAAGTATTTTAAATTAATTAAATGTGTGAGCGGTAAAAGTATGGGTTAGGGAGATTAATTGTTATTATTAAAATGGGCTTAGGGGTGGTTTGACATAAGGAGTTATGCACATGTGTGTGACATAATTTTAGTGTCTCCAATCCCATTAGACTAATCACATTTGAGCCCTTGGATCACAATCAACACTTCTCACTTGCTTACAAATACTCAATCAAACAGTGTGAGACACAGTTAAAAAGTTAAAAGACCGTGGAAGGGTTAAATAATTAACATGTGGCACCCTTGCATTTGAGGATTATGTAATGAAATTACTTAGATATTCACACATAATGATTTTATATTGCATAAATTAAGCAAATATGAGATATCCACAATGATAATTGACAGAAGAATAGAATACTAGATAATATAATAGAGCTACTTCGAGGGAAAAACCTCCACAACTATGCACTAATAGCAGAATACTTAACATGATCCATAAAGACTAACCACTCCCTCCTATATATAGTCTACTTAGCCATGATGTTTCCATAAGCTGACCTAAATAAGAACATATAAAAATTTAACAAGTAAATAAAATAGGTATGCAAGCAACAAGTCAGTCTCACATATCCCTAGACACACCAATGGTTAAGGGTGTAACAAGCCCCTCCCCTTGAAAATAGCATTGTCCTCAACATTGTGACAACTCTAGATGTTGCTAAATAAATGCTTCATCCTCCCAAGTGGCATCCTCACATGTCATATTCTTCCATTTGATCAGGTACTCTATAATTGCTCTAGAATGTAGCTACTTGGTGCACCTTTAAAGGATCGCCTCAAGATCAAGAATGACTCTACCTTCCTCATCCAATTCTTTTAATTCTATTTGAATGGCAAGTTTATGTCTAATGACTTTCTTCAGGCATGATACATGAAATATTTAATGTATGTGAGTGGATGAAGAAAATTCTAACTTGTAGGCCACATTGCCAATTTTTTGCAAGATTTGATAAGGCCCATAATACTCAGGAGATAGCTTGTTATCATTTTTTTGTTGCTTAAATGACATATGTTTGTATGGTTGTAATTAAACAAAGACCCAATCACCAATGTAAAAATTCCTTACTTCTGTGTTGATCTACCTATTGCTTCATGCAATTTTGGGCTATAGCTAAATTTTCATGCAAACTTTCAAGGACCTCCTATTGATGGTGAATATGTTATTCAACTACATGAACCTTAGGATGGACCTTAAAGGTTGAAGTGATGAATGGAGGGTGGTATCCATATAGTGCCACAAAAGGAGACATTTTGGAAGAACTATGAATAGAATTATTATGCCACCATTTAGCAAGTGGCAACCACTAAACTCATTTATCTTGTTTAATAAAAACAAAATAATGGAGATATCCTTTTAGAAATTTTCTGGCTGCCTCAATTTGTCTATCAGATTGAGGATGATAGGATAAACTATGAGCCAATTGGGTGCCTAAATATGTAAATAACTTAGTCCAAATATTGCTAGTAAAAATAGGATCTCTATCACTGACAATGATCTTAGGGGTCCCATGCAATTTATAAACTATATAGAGAAAATAAATAGCTACTATACTAGAAACAAATGGTTGGGATAATGAACAAAAATGAGCATACTTACTAAGATGATCTACAACAACCATGATAACATTTTGACCCTCAGATCTTGGTAACCCTGTAATGAAATCCATAGATACCTCTTCCCAATGCTAGCTAGGGATGGATAAAGGTTGTAAAAGACCTAGGGTTTTGATGGTTTTGCATTTTTTTTGTTGACAAATCATACAATTAGCCACATATTTTTTGGCATTCCCCTTGAGACCTTCCCCAAAAAAATATTGCTTGATTCTGTGATAGGTTTTCAAAAATCCTGAATGACCCCCAATTGGAGTTGCATGAAGTTCTTAAAGGATTTATTGTTTAAGAAGAGAATTATTACATAGGTATAATCTATCTTTATACCATAATGTATTACCTTTCCATGTGAATGTTTCAAATCCACCTCAACATTGCAAAAGATTTTGAATCAAATCATGGGTAGTAAAATCATGTTCCCATTCTAATCATACTTCCTCTAGCCAATATTCCTATAAAATGGTTATGGCAATTATCAATGCCTCAATTGATTCATATTTTCTAGATAGTGCAAATGCCATCACTTTGTCCTTGCTTTTGTTGTAGACTATTTCAAAATCATAGCCTAACATCTTAGTTACCCAATTTTGTTGTTCTCCAGATGAAAGCCTTTGTTCTAAAAAATATTTGAGACTATCATGATCAATCTTTACCTAAAAGTGATGACCCATCAAATAAGGTCTCCATTGTTTGGTTACATGCAAAATGGCTATCATTTACTTATCATAGATGGGCTTGTGCTGATTTTTACCCTTTAGTTGATAACTTTCAAATGCAGTTGATTTACCTTATTGCATGAGTACAACACCCATACCATACCTAGATGCATCACATTTAACCACAAAAGTATTAGAAAAATCAAGAGTAGACAATACCAGAGTAGTGTACATAGCCAATTTTAATTGTTAAAATGCTCGAGTAGCTACATCAATGCACTAAAAGGAGTCTTTCTTCAACAAAAAGGTGAGTGGGGCTGCAATACTACCATAATTTTTGACAAACCTATGATAGTAACCAGTAAGCCCCAAAAATCCCTAGAGTTACTTGAGTGTTTTAGGAATTGGCCAGTCCACCATTGCTTGGATTTTTTTAAGATCCACTTTCAATCCATAAGACACTAGATGACCCAAATATTTAACCTCATCAGCCCCAAAAGTATATTTGGAAGGTTTGACATAAAATTTATTTTAATCTAAAATATAGAGTACTTATTTTACATGTTGCAAATGGTCTTCCCAATTTTTACTATAAATGAGGATATCATCAAAGAATACCAAAATAAATTTCCTCAAAAATGGCTTAAAAATAGTATTCATCAATCTCTAAAAATTAGATGGTGCATTTGTTAGACCAAAAGGCATAACCAAAAACTCATAATGGACCTCATGAGTCCTAAAAGTGGTTTTGGGTATGTCTTCATCATAGATCTAGATTTGATGATACCTAAAATATAGATCTAACTTGGTAAAATAAAGAGCACCATTTAATTCATCTATAAAATCATCAATGATAGGAATCAAAAACTTATCTTTTATAGTGTACTTGTTGAGTTCTCTATAGTCAAGGCACATCCTCCAGGTGTCATCTTTCTTTTTCACCATGACAACTAGTGAAGATTATTCACTTTGGCTATGGTAAATGATTTTTACATCCAACATCTCTTATACCATCTTTTTAGTTTCACTTTTCTAGGCATAATGATACCTATATGGCTTGATGTGGGTGGTGTACTACCAAGAATAAGTGTGATAGCATGATAATGTGTTTAGTTAGGTGGAATTCCTTTTGGCATGTCTTGAAAAATAATATAATGAGCATCAATTATTAATTATAAATCAAGAGGTGGAGATGGCTAAATTGGTTGTACTTCCATAGAAAATAAGTGAGCTATAAATCCCTTAGCACCCTTATAGAGAATATTTATCACTTGATGGGAGCTAACAAGTTTTTAAGATTTAGCCTATAATCCTCTTAGCTCAAATGTTCTTTATTTAGAAAGAAAATGTATGAATATTTCTTGAAAATTCATCTCAATAGTGCCCAAAGTGGTGAGCCACTGGACTCCTAGAGCAATATCAGCTCCACCCATGGGAATAACAAACATAAGAGAATATAATAAGTAGTCTCCCATGGCCAACTTAATACTATGACATTTTTTTGAACAACTGATAGTACCACCATCTATAATCATAACCTAAAATTATGGATCTAGATAAATAAAATAGTTCAAATGAGCAACCAACATATTGTGGATAATGTTGTGTGTGCTCCTAGAATCAATTAATACAATGACCTTCTATTTCTTAAGGAAACCCATCACCTTACAAGTTTGGGGAGTACTAATACCTAAAAGGGCATGACAAGAAATAGTAGGTTGAGAGTCTTTAGATTCTTCCTCAAGAACTTTTGTATCCTCATCATGTACTTTTACATCATCTTCATTGTCATTGGCATCTTTAATGTAAAACAACTTCTTTTTACCACAATAATGGTCTTTGCTCTATTTTTTGTCACACCCATAACACAACCCTTTGGCTTGCTTCTACTCAATTTGTCATTATGTTAATCTGGTGGGTTGTGGATATGATGGTGTAGAAAAGTTATGATCATGACCAGTAGTGAAAGTTTTTCTTTTGACCATCTCTTTTTCTTCTATCATGTGTGCCTTAGGTATAGCTTCTACTATATATTTTGGGTTAAACATTCAAACCTTGAATTGGATGCTATCTTTGAGGCCACCCAAAAATAGATCAGTCAAATTTTTCTCAGTGATATTTTCCACCCATAAAGAAAGATTTTGAAATTGATGAATATAATCCTTCATAGTTCCTATTTGCCATAGCTTGGCTAATTGGATAAAATAGTTCTTAGAGACATTATTCTAATAATGAGCTGACAACTCCTTAGTAAAAATAATCTAGGTAAAAGGAGCACCATTTTTTCATTTTGAGCCACATAACTAGTGATACCAAATGAATTGTTCAAGTTCTAGATATAGGGATGCCACTATCACCCTTTAAGAACTAGGGGTTTGATGTAGTTCAAATAAATTCTCAATTTGGTAATCCAAGTGTGAGGATCCTTACCATCAAAATTATGCATATCGACTTTTGGCAACATCAATTTCATACCAACATGGGAGTTGTTGAAAGGAGGATTTATAAGATGAAGTGGAGGGTTATTAGGCTAAAACTAAGATTTAAGGGAAACCAATTGTGTAGTGATATGATACAATTAACTGTGAACCCCATTAACCTCTTTGTGCACCCTTAAAACATCAGCTTGGATTGTAACAAATTCATCATGCCTCACCAAGTTTTTTATATCTACTTGAAGTTGAGAAGTCACTAGATCTGAAGTTCTAGAATCCATGTTATCATCAAAAGGACTCTTAGGAGTTTATTTCCCCCCTTTTATTCCTTGACTATCTAGACCTACCATATACCTACCCTAGGAGGGTTTTGACCTTAAAAAAATTGTACCAAGAAATGGTACCACTATGATCACCTTGGCAAGATGAATCCAATGACTACCTTTATGCACCAAGGTAAAAATTTTGGTACCAAAAAAGTGTACCAACAGAATATACCATTATGATCATCTTAATGAGATGAATCTAATGATGGCAATTGTGTAAGAGAATTTTTTTTCCTAGACTTCAAAAAATTATTTTGAGCAATATTGCACTGACAAGAATTATTAATTCTTCCCAGATTGCAAGTTATGTTTTTTCACTCTCATTTCTCCCAGAAGCCATGCCTCCCTAGATCCAAAAAAATCACAAAGGAAATTTTCCCAAATCAAAGCTTTGATACCACTTGTAATGACATTACTTAATATTCACATAGAATGATTTTACATTACATAGAATTAACAAGTATGAGAGATCATATAATTATAATTAACACTAGAATGGAATAATGGATAATATAGAAAAGTCACATAGAGGGGGTAACCTCCATAACTATATACTAATAGCATAATACTTAACATAATCCATAAAGACTAACCACTACCTATTATATATAGTCTACTTATCCAAGGTTATACCATAGGCTGACCTAACTTAAAACATAGAGAAATGTAACAAGTAAATAAAAGAGGCATGTAAGCCACAAGTCGACCACACATATACCTAGACACAACAATGGTTAAGGTTGTAATAGATTAAAATAAAAAGGGCCCACTTGACATAAATAACCAATTTCAAGTGAGCTCCTAGATCATGATCCTATGGCTGATGTTTTATCACCAATTTTGATCTGACAAAGTGAATGTAGTCCAAGATCCTAGGAAATCTTAGAAACATGCCAAGTAGCATTTTCACACTAGGTCATAATAATTTTATGAGATTAAAAGTAACATTCACATGACCATCATTTGATGTATGCACAATCATCAACTTTAAGCCCATCAAATAAAATACTTCACTAGCTTAAAATAAACATTCTCATGACCATCATTTAATGAATGCAAGGATGCATTTGACATATGAACAATCATAAAATTTAATCAAATGAATTATCATGATCAGTACCAAAATAAACTCCAAAACCTTGATGGAAAGATTGAAAATAGATTTAAAAGCTAAAGGAAGTGCTTGAAAAATGCTCAACCACTAGAAGTCTTTAAAATTGCAAAATGGGAAATGGTTATTATAATCTAAGTCCTATTTTTAAAAGAGGGTCCTTATAGAATAAAATTTAGATCAAATATATCTAGATAAAGGTTTTAATGTGCTTTGTAAATACAATAAAATCCTATGTGTTATGGGACCTTGGTGTCATGTTGATCCTTTTGAGCATATTTTATAAGACTTGGCATAAATATTATAGACCAATGTTTACATTGTCTTTATTAAACATGGCATAAACATTGGCCTAGAATATTTAAGCCATGGCCCCCTTGCATATAAATTAAAAAACTTAAGCATAAACCCCTTAGTTTAAGGTTTATTTTGTGCTTAATAATTGAAACAAACCTTAGCCTAAGGGACATAATCCTAAGTTTCAATCTTAATAAATACATTAAATTAATGATCAAACATTGTTATAGATAAATGACATGTGAATTATCACTATATTTTGATCCAATGATGTGAAGGCACCCAAATAATTTTTAATGGGGCCTCAAGAGCCCACAACCTTGATGTGTGACAAATGCACATTCAAGGCAAAACTAACATGATGATCTAACAATTTACACTGTCACTAGATTTTGACCTAATGATGTGAAAGCATTTATGACTTTTTAAAAGATCATGATCTCACCATGTGGCTAATTCTCATTTAACAAGTGACTAACCTAGGATTTGAAGTACATAGAAGCATGTAAAGATGCCAAGTGTCATTACCATGGGGATTTGTAACAAAAGGTACGAATTAAAAGTAAAGGCTTAGATTACTATCAATGGATTACATTAATTCTAGATTTCAATCTAATAAAGTGAAATAAAAGAGGCATTTTTAAATGCCAATGGCTAGTTTTAGAAGGCATTTATGAAAAATGTCATGAAAGAACCATATCAATGCCACATAGGTGCCATGCAAGTAGAAATAGACAAAATAAAAAATCTTGTGAGCTAAAAAACATAAAGGTATAAAGGCAAAGGTCTAAATCAAATCTAAGACACATATAAGTGAGGTTTTGGATATTTCTTACCATTAAAGCTCAAAAAACCTAAATCCTACATAAAAGTGACCCTATTTTATTTATTTGATCATGATTCGATCAAAAGGAAACTGAATTGTGTTTTTGAGCATAAGAGTGATTTCATAGAGACCATTTACTACTAGTGTAAACAAAATTATATAAATAGAGACAATGGTAGTTTGTAAATAACAATTGAAGGAGGAGATATAGCTATATTTATCAATGGATAATGAAGGTTGGATCTTCAAGGATATTGAATTAGATACTATAGCCTTGAATTTTCCAAATGTGAGGAACTAGTTTGAACTCTTTTTCATGATTGAATAATTGAATCCAATCACAAAAGAAGAAGAATGGATTGCTATAGTGAGCCAGAGATATTATGACTTAGTTATTATTTAGATGATAGGCCTCCACCATGTTGTAGTAAAACCCAAGTAACTACATTGCGTTGATGTCCTTGTCCTTAATTTTTTTATTAAAAAATTGATAATGAGTAGATCATTAGGTAAGGAAACTTGAAAAGGGTAGCATATGTTTCTCCCATAACATTTGACGGGTATTACAAGCTTCCCATTCCCCATATGGATTTATCCAAAATCAAGGAGTGGACCTCCAAACATGACCTAGACTCTATCCTAAGACCTTGGTTACATCAAGGACCCCATGTAGTTATATAATTTAAGGGAAATATGATCCAGGAAACATTTTAGATGACAATCTGGGTGATGGTTCTACCCCAATTGGTGGCAGGACTTCTAGGAGCCATAACTTTTGCACCGTAGCTCCAATCAACTCGTTGTTTGAACCATTGGAAAGATAATAATGAAGAGAATGAGATGATATGTAATGGAGATTTTATCTATGGATTTAGACCCATAAAAATCCAATGGAATTTCTCAAAAATTCAATTTTAGTAGTGAAGTCTAAAAATAGTACTTTCTCGAATTCTATATTGTTGTAAATATTGGAAGTTGAACCACTTAATCTCCCTCGATATTGGTGACCTTCCACATCCTCCTTATACCTTTAAAATATGTATAAATAAAGATGTAACCTGAAATGAAAATGAGACATCTCTTCTCAGAGATAAGCATATGTTTGGATCTACAATTTTTTATGAATAAAACATCTCTTCTTAGAGATATCATTATTGTTATTCTTTTGTTTTGGTTTCTTGAGTTTTTTTCAACCAAAGATTCTATGTTTTGTATCATAATATCCCTATAATTTAATTCAAGGAGGGCATTAGGGTAATAATGATCCTATTTAACTAGGATTTTGGTGCACCTTAAACCACCTATGTGAATAAACTCTAGGTCTCATATGTGCACTTCATGGTGGAAGAGAAACTCACCCCTCCAATCAAAGATTTAATTAGTGTCTCCCTCATCAATAAATTCAATGACATAAAAAGGAGGACATCTAATCAATTTTACATGATGTCATACCTCATATATTCACTCCTAGACTCTATTACTTTCCTTGGGATTAAGAATTGGTCCCTAGAAAAACACTATTTCAGACCATTACTCCAAATTGTATATTTTTAAATACAAGAACCACATGCAATTCATTTGTGATTACATGTATCCATCAATAGTTGAGGCCATCATAGGTGTTTATATGCCTAGGATCTACCCCCTAATCAATATGTATATCAAATTAATGGGTGACATTTGGTATTACCTTGATTGCATAGTCATTAAGATCAAATAGATCATGTCCTAACCTTGTAAGTTACTAGTGTATGTTCCTAGAAACCTGGCTAAGTAAGAAATTTCTTCCCAATTCCTACATGGAATTGATGGTACTTGTAAAAAAATAATAAAGGTCTTCTCCACCACTTCCCCCTAATTATTAAGAAGACCATACTACAAGATTGGAAGTAAGTTGAGACCATGGATAGACATAGAGATTCATTCAATTTTCAACTTGATGAACTTAAGATGTGGGATCCTAAGGGTATGGTGCTTATCCACTTGAAGGACAAGAATATCCCAAAGACTAACTATGTACATCAACTTGGTTTTCATGACACCATCTACATTAAGGCTAATAATTATAAAAAATTGTTGGCATAGATCTAAGGCCACAACATCAAGTTGGAGAATAGGTTAATAAAGGATGACAAACCATCTAAGAGAGAGATGGAAAATACATCCTTTGAAAAATCACTTACTTCCAAGACCATCTAGTATATCCCAAGCATAGCACCAGGTAGAATAGCTATAACCCTAGTATTAAGAGCAACCTAAGCAAAAACAAGATCCATAAGGCCTTGTGAAAGAGAAGGTTAGAGAAAGGAAATTAGAATAAAGGCTTAGAGAGGGGAACCTATCTTCAAAAATCCCATGAAGGCCACCTTATCTAGTACAATATTTGGACATGATTTTTGTGGAATTAAAAGAGACACTTGAGGTTACCCTCAAGGAGTTTTCAAAGGCCTATAACTCAGACAAGGAGGTGGAACTGAAGGAAAATAAGGGAAAATATGATGTTCCTATGGCATCTATAAAGAAGAGGAAAGTAGATTTAGCATTAGTTCCTGTGGGAGTAAGGCAAATACCAAGGTTAATCATCCCTCGCTCCATAAGGGAGGTAAATGTTTTCAATGATGAATTCTCTATTCATGGACCAGTCATTCTTGACTAGTTTAGAAACTATAAAATATCCCCTCTCTTTCTCATTCATGGGCTATGACAAGAGTTGCTGACATTAAGATTCAATAATGACATAAAGCCATGGATAAGGGATATGGTGAAAGAGAAAGAAGAAATGAGAATTATGGTCATTTAAGGACTAAAAAGAAAGAAGATAGATACTTAAAGAGCATCTAGTATCTTAGGTGTGGAGGTTCCAAAACCTCCTAAGTTCAAAGATCTAGTTACTACCATCCATTTCAACCTTGAAATAGTTAGGTTAGAGAGAATAACAACTAGGATAGTAGTAGTTAGAATATAATAATTCACCTTTCAGAAGGTAGAAACCTTTGTAGGTTTCACCCCTATAAGAGGTTAGTAGCTTGGTTATGTATCCATTCATGAAGAGGATGTGGAAAGTATAATTGAAGCCCAATCTACATAGGCTAAAGCTAGAGTTAAAGGATTGAAGCAAAGGATCCTAAATTTTCCAAAGGAAAAGGAAAACATACAGACATAAGAAATTTTATTAGTGTATGAGGTGATAACCACTATGTTTGGTGAGTCATTCTATGACATGTTTGAATCCTTCAAATCAATGAAACTAAGGAAAAGTATTATAAGGGTAGTGTGTAATAGCCAAGAGTTTAGTCACCTAGTGGTAGTCATAGAGGATAAAATAACCCAACTCATCAACATTAAATTAAAGAAATAGATCCTAAACTTCAAGACCATTAGTCTGTGACACTTAAGTGAAATCCTAGGAATTATGATAAGGTCCAAAATCTGAGTGCTTGGCATAATAATGTGGAAAGGATCTTAAATGATGATAAGGAGATAATTACAAGGATTGAGAAGTTTCTTGGAGCTATACTCACAAATCCTTCATAACCCACTACACTTGAGATCATAATTTATGAGGAATTCAAACATAAGGCTACTTTGGTAACCTAAGAAATTAAAGGTAAAAGCCAAGGTAAATCTAGGGCTAAAAATAGTAAAATCCTATACATGATATTCAATGTTGGAGAAAGAATAAATGAAGATAGGAGTATTAAATAAGCCATGGATAGGAATGTTAGTGAGCTTGATGACTTGGTAGATCAAGAGGTAGAGCATCTCCTAAAGCTTGTAATGGACCTAGATCTAGTTGATGAATAGTATGCTAAAGCCATGAACATTCTTCAATAACAACAAGTAGAGGGCCCACCAACAAACTAAGTAGTATTATATTTTTTAGAGTTTTGTAACTTTTGAAATATAATATTCCATTGTAAAGGCATATTCTAGTTTATTAGCATATTTGCCTCTAGGTCAGTATGATTGTGAAAACCACGTGTATTTTAGAACTTGTAAGGATAACTATCCTTATCTTTGTACACATATATTTTGTAATTGACTGGTATACTACTTGATCTTTCCATAAAGGCATGTATTACCAATTGTAAAAGGGAGATATTTCTAAGTAAATTTTTAAAATTTAAATTAATTAATATAATCAAAGGAAATTTTCAAGGATTGTCTATGTTTGATGTGTTAATTATCATTTTAGCTTTTCTCTCAATTTCTAGTTGAGGTCTTATATTTGAATGATGTCTTCAAATTATGAGTTTTATCCTTGTAATCGTAGGGTTTATAATTTGTGCAACATGCTAGATTAACTAAAAGTTCTTTGGTTCTCCTTCATTTTCATTTTATTCTATTTTAGATATGCATGTATTATTTGATAATAGTAGTAAGTCTTTAAAGAAGAACTGGTTCTTACTTGTGATTCTTCACACTATCCTTTGAAATTGGCCTAGTATATAATGGAATTTGAGCTTAGGCTATTTTACATTATATATTGGTTTTAATGCATACTCGGTCAAAATTGATGCTTTATCATAATGTTTAAGGCTAAAATTGGTAATCACTCTTTTATTTTCTACCTTCCCCTTCTCTTTGCTCCTTTTTACTCCAAGATCAATTTAGTTTTAGCTTCATTATAAATATCCACTTAGATTAGTTTGTAGCTTAACCTATACCATAATTCAATAAGTATTAACATATATTCTTAGTAATTCATATATAATGGACCAAGGTGGCTCCCAACCACCAAATTATATAAATATTATGGAACAATTTATCTTGCTCTATTGTTATTTCACTATAGGTAATTGGATTTCCAAAACCTACAACTCATGCCTTGAATTTTAAAATTTTTAAAATGAGAAGTGTTATTTAAACACTAAGAGCACTTGTGGTTCATATATAAGCATCAATATTATCCTATTTTCTACCTCAATCTCTCTAAATTTTATACAATTATTTTCCCATATGGACATTATATCTTGAAAATAAAACAAGGTTTGAACTTATCTATTTATTTTTTATTTGGGATGTGTTTGAGAATTTTGGTCCAATACTACTTTTAATTTGTCTATAATTTATTTAAGTAACCCTATCTCTTTGTCTTTTTCCATAGACTTATTTTTGAATCCATAAAATTATGTTTAAAAAGAGGAAATAGTATTGTCCCTACCTTGTAGTTGTAGTCAAAAGAATGAAATTTCCTTTGTTTGTTAGTTCATAGTAGTTTCAACTTTGGAAAGAGGAAGGGTTTTTTGTAAATCTATTTATTCATTTAAACTAGAGGAGTGGAACACTTATTCTATTGTATGTTTTCATTTGTCAATGTGTGGCTTAGATGAAGGTGGAGGAAATTATATTGTAGCCTCTTCCAAGGTTTCTTTTGTATTAGTAAATTTATGAATTCCTACTCTAGGTTCCTCTTCAGCATCTTTATGCATGATTTGTTCTTCTTAAATCCCTCCAATTATATATTATTCCACCACACTTAGAATTTACACATGGGTTTGTTGATTAATAATTCCATGTGTCTCTATTACATCTCTTTATAGATTGTCATCTTCTTATCAAATCAATTTTATTCTTCTTCTTTTTGATGGAGTAGCAAGGATGTGTTATTTTTGTAGAGGTTCTCATTTTATTCAAGAATACCTCAATATTTTTTTGAAGGCATTTTTTTACTATGCCTTTCCTTGTCTAAAATTATTATAGGTTCTTGATCAATAGTTACTTCTAAAGTGACTACATTACTTACATTTGAAACACTAGGTCTTAGTCTTCTTTTTTGTACTATACTTTTGGATGGGTGCAGGGTGACCTTAGAGCTTCCATTGGAGATGTATTTTTATCAATTTATCTATTTATCTTAGCTTCAGATATGGTTCTAAAGTAGAGGCACATTCTCTTGAACTAGACCTATGTGTTTTTTCAAAATATAAATCTCTTCTCTTTTTTGCGGGCATTTGATTTATTTTGTTCTTTGATAATGTTTTCTAAGAAACTTATCCATTTTTATGTTTGATGGTGTGACATATGTAGATAAGTTGAATGAGTCCATGGTGTCTAATGGAAGATGTTCCTTTCTTGTGTTTCAAGGCCATAACTTGTATGGATCCCAATAGATACATAGGCAAATTTAATTTATGCTCAGGATTGTGTAACCCCTACCTTAAATGGATGACAAGATTCATAATATCACATCCTAGTGAGCCATATTTCCCATTAAATGTTAGATATTTAATTACCTAGAAAGTAGTTATTTTCCATGGTTGAGGTAAGCTTTACTTCTAATACATTTATCCACCCCTTGGGGGATTAAAATTACCTCAAGATGTGGCTCTCAATATGCATGAAATATATTTATAAGGTCATTAAAATTAGACCTACCTATAATTCTCATGCCTTCATCTGGAATGCCTAATAGCTCATTGATGACATGACTAGTCACTACAATATGTATTCCCTTAATTATGGTGTAGTTGTTTTATAAATTGGTGATAAATACTTTGCCACCCTTTCATCATATCCCTAATATTTGTTTAATAATTTGAGCCACCATACTTCTTCAAACACAATATATAAGACTTCATCTTTGAGTAATAAATCTATAGATTCATGCTCAATTTTTTTCTTTTGACCCATGTTAAGAAACTATAAAGGTTATTTGGATGCAAGAGTATATTATGGTGATGATGATTTTAGAATTCAACTCATGAATAATATTTATAAGTTTTAATATATATTTTGGATCAATTTTGGCACATGAAACATTTACCCTAATTTAATTTTATCAATCTTCAAGATTTGGTTGAACCTCACCATTTGGTAAGATGTGAGTGTTATTGCGTGGCAATAATCATTGTCAAGTGTAGAATGTTTGTATTTATTATTTAGGGTTTGACTTAATCCTTTATCATGAATAATAAACTCCTAAAATCATTTTCCAAAGCTATCAAGTTTAATAACTACAATAATGAGTACCTTGACTATGAGATACCTTGAAGTTTTTCATAATACCTTCAATGTATCTCTTAGGAGATACCTTGAATTTTCATTGTAATACCTTTGAGTTATCTCCCAGTATATATAATGAAGGTTTTGTAAATAACTTCAAGGTATCTACTAGGACATACCATCAAATTATATCATAAGAGATATCTATAATATATTAGAAGAACCTAGGAGATACTATTGACCATGTTTGACCTTGTAGGTCAAATTGGGCCCCATATAGGTAAAAAAATTGATATTTAGATGTTTTATGGTCATTTTTTAATGTCATGAAGTATTTCATAGATCATTTGATGTGATTTTATGTGTATCTATGATCATATCTTTTTATCCTAAGAGTCATTTTAGGGATCAATATAAAACATTAAATGAGTTGTATATCCTCTTTTGGAAATTTGAAGGTTTAAAAAGGTGATGTCAAACTCAATATGTCCTAAAATGTCTTAAGTAACCATTTATAGCTGAAAAGTGATAGGTTCTTTAGAAGAAAGAGCATTTTTCTTGAAAAAAGGAGGAGTTTAACACTTGTATGACCCATAAAGGAGTGTGACACAAGGTAAAACGCTATGAGATGAATATTTAGCTTCTAAATCCACATTTAAATCATTTAATTTACTATATAATTTTCAAATTTGAGTTAAAATCATTATGCTCCTTCTTCACCCTTCTATGCACACAGAACTAGTCACCAGGTTTGTACTTGGTATGACAAGCAAGGGAGGTTTTAGACAAATTGATCTTAGGGGTGTATAATAAACTCAATAAAATTACATTTGATATTTGGTTTCAAAACAATGGTGGAATTTGTTTTATGAACCATTCATAATAAGTTGGAATATCTAATTTTCTTACCAAACTATGCACCCTATAGGTTTTGATTTGGTTTGTAGAAGTTCTTACAATCTAACTACTAGGATTGATTCCAGATATTTTTATCTATATCCACTCATGTTACCCATGATTTTTTTAGTATTTAAAATTATTTTAATAGGCCACATTTTTTAGGTTGCAAGAGAAGACACTCTTATATAGTGTAGATAGATTTCCACCATTCCCAATGTCTTCATGTCTTGGTAATGATGTTAGAGGATGGTGATAGGTTTATATTCATGTTTATAATCTCCTCCTATTCCATTATCCATTAAAATTAATCCTTAAGATAATAACCATGGAGTAGTAGCTAAGAGACATATCAAATAGTCAATTACTTCATGACTGTCACATATAGTCATCTTAGTGAGCTAGATCAAGGAAGTTAACATGTCCATGGGGTCATGAGTATGGTATTTAAAGTTTGAATACATACTCATAGTGGGAATAATCAAGTAAATATTTTCACTTGTTATTAGAGGGAATGTGACAGTCAACACAATCATTCATAGTCTCCTACCACTATACTCAACTACAGGTACCTCATGAGGACCAATCATGTTGGAAAAGATTGTCTAAGATAGATAAATTCCTTGATAGTGTGAATAGTGAATTTGGAGATATGTAATAGGCCTATTACTAATTACAAGTCAAAAAACAATGCAATTGTCCATACTTACATATACTATAGTGGAATGTCTACCTATAAGTGGTCCTAATAGAGGGATGAGGTGACATATGGAGTGTTGAAGCACATGGAGGAACTCATTCATGAATTAGTAATGTGTTGTAGAGTTTATGACATACCTATTTTATAGGTTGTATTAAAAAATGGAAGTGGGAAACTATGTTCAAAGACTCAATAACTATGTTCAAGGATCAAATCCCTAAAAGGTGAAAATTGAGCACCTAAGCCTTTTTGCCAAGGTCATATAAAAAGGTTTTTATCACTCTTGGTGAATCTAAGTGACTATTTCTTGTACTCTCCACATAAGAGTCCGTATTTCAAAAGAAAAGAAATGATTTGGTCATCTGGTCTTCATGCTAGAGGAACCCAAAGATACACTTTTATGCACTAATATCAGGTAGTGACATCTATGATTTTGAGCCCCAAAGATACTTTCCACCTCAAGGTTTTAATAAAAACCATGTTTCCATGATCTAATAGTTTTATATGGTTTAAGATAGCATTCATAACCTTAATTTCATTCAAATAATATGATGTATTGTGTTTTGATCTCTATACACACCTACATAGGCCTATAAACATGATAATATTACTATTAAACATTGATTTAAGTATTCCAAAATATTTACAAGGATATAATACAATATATAAGGATAACCAACACCCATGGGACTCCATGTTGCCATAACATAGTCAACTGTAGTTGATTGTGGCATAACAGTGAGCTAGGAAGCCTCATTCTAAAGGTTGACATATTGAAACATGGTGTGTATGATAAAAATGAACCTAAGGTAATATAATGAGGTTATATAAATTAACCTCAGTATAAATTATTTAGGGATAACCTATAGGTATAAGTTCCTTAAAACCAACATAGTTAGGAATATGTACTCAGTCTTGACTAAGGGATATGAGGAGTATGAGGAGTATATGGAAGGATGGATTGATGAGTGAATATGATAAAACCTCCATAATCATCATATTATTATAATTTAACTCTCATTATGTACATACAATAAACAGAGGACCCGAAGGATGCATCACATAATCCACATCTTGAAACCTTGTACACAGTCCCCTTTTTTAGGAGTCTACCTTGGAATTTAAAGGAGTTTTGGGATCAAATAACATAATAAAGGGATATAATTTGTTTTATATGGTATAAATATATTTCATAATCCTATAAAACATTAATTTTTTTTAATTAAATAGGGTAAGCACCCTCTATTTTGTCTCAGATAGAGGGTACTTCCCTAGGACCACAAACCCTGCATTTCTAAGAAAGGGTGATAAATGATGGATCAAGAGATAAAGAAACCATTATAGGAAATGTGAAATTTTTAAAAAAAACTTAAAAAAACATCATAAAACATGAATAAATTCCTTAATATACACAAGTGGTCCAAACCTACAAGAGTTGTAGTCAAGCTTATTAGGCAGTGTTTAGGCCTAAAAACCAAATAGAGTGTCACTTCTAATTATAACGTGAGATGAGTATTAAAATAGAATGATACATGTTTAGGATTTTTTAATGAATATAATCACAAATAAAGAAATTTTTGACTCAAGGACAACATTAGGCCTGTGTAAATGAAGAAAAGAGCTCGATAGGGCAATTTTGAGTGCTCACATCTTCTCTAAAGATTTGCATGGAGACAAAATAAGTTTGGAGGTATTAATAGGTTTTTTTCACATCACATTTTTGGAATTTTATTGTGATTCCAATTCCCCATTTTTATAAATGAACCTTAAGAGCATAAGTGGTCTAAAAACCTCACAAACCTTAGTTAAGGACTAGATTAGGAAAGCAAGGAAAGAGATGAATTTAAATGGACTAGAATGGCTTGGTAAATGTCTCAAAATTATATAATAATCTCCATATACCATTTCCATCCACTTGATTCGAACCTTATCTATACAGATAGGGTAAAAAATTGATTTATTTGACTATTTTGTGCATTATGTAGGTTCTAGGAGGTTTCAAGAGATGAAATCAACTTTGGAAGGAATATTGAGAATTAAGATAACTCCCTATGTCAATTTAACTATTTATAATAACTCCTAAGTGACTTAATAAGATCTCCCATCTTAGCCAATCAGGACTGGCATAGTGAACATGATAGTGAGAAGGGTGAAAAACTTCAAGTAAGTTGCTTTTAAGGTGAATTTGATGCCTTTAAAACATGTCATCAACCCCATTTTATGGATTTTAACTAAAAATTAAAGCCAATTTTAAGGCCAAATGTGAGGGGTGACTAAAAAATGAGTTTTTTTTACTACGGGCAATGATGGCTCACTTATAGAATATTCTAAATGATTAGGATTGTAACAAATACATGGAGAAGCATGTATGAAACCCTTCCATATCAATCAAATCATTGTACCTATCCATAGTTAATTTTGAAATGTTATAATAGGGGATAATGATGAAGATAGTTTTTTAGCCAAGAAAGGGAATTTCATGTCACATTTCAAGAGTTGCATGCCTTGGATTGCCACTTGTCTCTTCTAACTTTGAATGATCAGTTTAAAATTATATTCTCATACACATGTAACTCTTTCTCATCTTGACACTTTTCCTTGTGACCTTTGGACTTATTCTCTTCTACCTCTCAAATTTTATAAGAAAAAGCCATTTTGGCCTTTGTAAAATATGTTCCACCTAAGTATGGCAAAGCCCTACTCATTTGCATATCATGGCTCAATAAAGACTACTTATTTTTACCTCATCTATTATTTTTCATAGTGTGTTCAATTGAATTATTGATCTTGCTTAGAGATGAATATTATTTCATTAGCATTGTTCTATCATTATCTCACTTATTTACACCTTAAAATATTCTTTTCATAGGTCATGTGAAGTGTTCTATGAAGTGTCAAGGTTGAGTGAGTTATTATATTAAAATAGTTCCATTTTAGGCCTCTTGTATAGTCCTTTGAGCCTAAGCATTCAACACAACCTCATAATTAAATATTGATGTGAGAAGATTCAAAATAGAGAAGTGTATGCCTAGTTAGTCTTTTGGTCTCATGTGTGGTGTATCACCACCTTTAGGATAGTTTAATTTTAGTTTTCTCTCCCTTTTCCTTACAAGCATAGGTGTAGTAGTGATCCAAAAGTGGTACAGCAAGGGAGTTATTACTATCTAGATATTCACCTCTTTCTTAGGCTACTCATAGCCTAGAGATGTTTCAATTGTGCCACTTAGATGAGGAGAGTTGATACATCTCCTCAAAGGTTTCAAATACAAGTGAAAATAGTTTTTGGTACACCCAATGGGATAATTAGTCCAAGAAGTTGAAATATTTTTGGTGTTGTATTCAACACATCAGCCTTTGGAGGCATCTATCTAAACATCAATGGTGACTCCAAGATTACATCAGCTAGTCAATGAACCTAGGTATTCCTTTTAAATATTTTTGATAATCATTCTTTATGTTCATGATTCCTAATGAAGTCCCATGGCTGATTTTGGTATTGAGTATTATTTTAAACAAGTTGATGAGGAATACCACGCCTATGGCATTCCATATTAGTCTTTTTATGATCCCTATCAACTACAACATGATCCTTATCAGCATTTTTATGAGTTATATTATCCTTATAATCAGCCTCCTTAATATCTTGCTTCTCCTAGTCAACCTAGCCACTTCTCAACATAGTCCAGTTTAGGTTTCAAGTAATCTCTCTTGGGCTATGAGAGGTACATGATGATATTGACACACAAAGGGAACATGGCCAAGAAATTCCTAGTCATCTCATTCATAATGTTAGAAATGCATTAGAGTTGGTTAGGGGAGAGTGGACACCTACTGAGAAAGTAAATTGGCAAAGGACCATAAGTTATATGATAAATGTGAGTGGCCTTGTTTCATCCTTATGGGATAAACTAAGAATTCATGAAAAGTTTCCTAACTAAATCTATCAACATCCATATCCACTTCCAAAAGATTTCTATCAGTCCTACATGATTCCTACTCATAAACCCAAACAAGCTTATCAAAGTCATCTTTTTCCCAATCAACTAGAAGAATGAGTTGGAAAGATAAACTTTTTTTTGAAGCAAAATTTGAGAGGTAGATTGAGTTAGGAAATAATTAGATAAATTAGTCCATCTTATCATCAAGGGAAGTGTAATATAGGCCCTCATTTACCTTTCCCATGATCACTTATTATCATGAAGGAAATCCTAGATTTGAAATTATAAATTGGAAATAAGGTGGAAAATCCAAACCTAAAGATATCCCAAGTTTCTTAAGAAATTCATCCACTCCTCAAATTACATCTCCATCTCAAGAAGAGAATCAAAATCCTAACACCCTAATATAGAAGAAGATAGTGGCATCATGGGAAAATAAATGGGATAAAATCCTAGAGAAAGAATGTGAAGTTGAGAAAAAGCTTGATCCTATGTAATCCCATAACACCCTTCCTTACGAGACCTCTTATTTTCCATATCAACCCTCTTGTACTCCTTATCCTCATGACTATATCTATAAATGTTAAGATAGAATTTTCTAAGAAAACCTAATCAATAAAATTAAGGAGTTAGATTTGAGAATGAAATTGTTGAGTCACGGTGTGATGGAATGTGTTGGTTCCCAATTACACACCACCATTGCTTATCCTCACACACCTTGAAAAAGGAAGGGGGTGTAATTAAACTTTGAGGATCCACATGAGATTTAATTGGAGCTAGAGAGAGATCAACATGTTGAAAGAACCAAATAAGGACAATGATTAAGAGGGGCCTGATAAAGGGGATGGTTAATTCCTTACTACTTTTGGTTATGCCTAAACCAAGGTGAGAGGACATATGGAGGTAGCTCATTTGGGTGAAGGGAAGTTTAAACTTTAACCTTTATAAATATTTTTAGAGAGGGAAGAGGGGGTATTACCAAAGCATAACTAGACTTACATAATCCACCCAAGAAGGGCTATCACACAAAATGCATGAATGCCTTATGTCATATGAGAGCTACACAAGATAGATGAGAAAATGGATACACTATTCAATGTGGAGATTGTTTTTTAATGACAAGGAATAAATATAGGAATGTATCATTAGGATTTTGAGAACATAAAATGAACACACTTTAGGTAGACAATGTATAATGCACCCGTTGGGCAAGCAACACTTATGGTATGTGAGATATATGTTATATGCAGGGTAGAATAGGGTAGGTAAATTTTTATATGAATATCTTTATAAAAATATGTGGAGGGATAACAATTTAACATGGATGGATTCACATAATCATGATATCATCTTTATTGATAAATGCTTGCTTGATTTTGGAGACAATTAGGAAGAAACTATGCATAAATGGCCCTTGAAGAATTATGAGAAACACTACAAGTTACCTGTCAAGAATTCTTTCTTGTTGTATTTGTGAGCCTAGGAATACCCTTAAAAAGGATATCAATGCTTTATTTCCCCAAACTTTAAAACAAAAAGGATCTTACATTCTAGTTTCACCTTCTCAATGACTACCATAAAGAAACATACACCAGACAACCAATCTATTTAGCTTACACAAAGCAACACCCCACTTAATCAACAAGACATAATGGAAACCATGAACATATTTTATTCATTAATTAAGAAATGATCAATTAAAATATATTTCTTTAAAAATCAATATCATGAGACACTATTTAGAATGACTCTGTAATGAGGGAACATCATGGATGTTCTCAAAGCTTGCCATTGATTTTACAACTAAAATCGATTTGGCACCAGGGAACTACCCATGGATGACTCTCTAAGCTATATCTTCTATACTCAAATTTTATCCAACATTTGTAAATGGATAAACCCGCTTTACATATATAATTTCATATCCATAATTGTCATATTCTACAAAGATACCCTAGCTAGAAGATTCGTTCCTTGGCTTTAGGCTGGTTGTAATGAATTTGATTCCTCAAACTTGCAGTTGTGCTCTCATGATGATTGAAGATATGATTCCCCACTTACAAAATAATATTTATAGCTATGTACATATAAAATAAACTCATAAGGGACAAATAAAAAATTTGTCCACTTTCAAAAAGAAACAAAGATGTCCCTTTCTTAAACAAAACAAACCATGAAAGGGGCGTGCCACTATCAAGAAAGGTACAATTGTTTCTCATGGGAAATATAAAAATGGAATGAAAGGGAGAAAAAGAAAAGAAGATAAAGGGAGGTATGGAATGATTTTATTTTTGGAAAGAGATTAGGGGCATCTAGTCATGATGTAGAATCCACATTGATGACTATGTCCTTCACCAACTTGTTCTTGTATATAACAAACATTGAAATCATAGTGGTGAGGATATTTCTATTCAAGCCCACTTAATATTTTAATTTGACAATATATTCTTCTATCCAATTTTTGGTCCTCTAGAGCACTCCCTATTTCTTATGTACCAATGCCTTTAACTAGTTTCAAGACTTTTTAAGTGATATTAGGTCCCTTATCTTTTGGTTATTGAAGGCTCCATGGGGTGCATTGATGTAGTTCTTGAAATCATCCTCCAATAATTCTTTTTTCATGTCCACTACACCATCAATCTTTACCATTTCTCTTAGAGTGGCCACAACTTCTATCCTCATAGTATTAAAAGACCAATCTTCTCTTTTTATATCAAAGGTGCCATCCTTGAGTATGGTTAGCCTATGATTTATGGCAAAATAGCATTCTTTGGGCATTTTAAGATCATATGAAGAGATAATATTTTATTATAATAAATCATCTTTAGCCTTATTACATATCTAATCTATTTTGGCCTTAAGTGCCTCCCAAATCTTGATATCAGAATTATATACAAATTTTAGGGAGCTACACTCTCCTGATCTATCTATCTCATTATCAAGACATTCCATGTCTATATGGATGACTTCCTTGGCTCAGGCTATCAATTCATGTTGCCAATATTTTTTTTCATTATCTAGTCTTTAAATCATCACCAAGGGTGAAGTATAATGATCCAAGGTGGATAAGGGAAGGGCCATGAGCCTAGATGGTAGTTTGAGTCATTTCCTAAGGCTCACTCAATTAATTTTACAAGTAATAAATCATAGCCTAATTTTACACCTTTAGCTCTTCCATGGTGGCTTTATCTTTGTACATTCTATGTGTCACCATGTCAGGTAGGACTTATGAAGTATATTTCAATTCATTCCTTGATGGCTGATTGAGATTGTAACTATAGATGGAGTAGTTTTATAGGGGAGCATTATTTTCTAGTGAATCTAATGGCTACTTCAACACTTCTTTCCCACTTGTTATTGAATGTCATTCATGCATGTGTTTTGGCCTTCTTCAGGGGCTTAGGATTTTATATTTAAATAAGTTATGTTATGTCAATATCCCCTATCTTGATCATCACATCTTTATTTTCCTTCACATAGTTTAAAACCCAAATAAGGGGTTTGTTCTAGAAACCTAATGAAGTTGCTTATGCTGAGGATGGCCTTATGGTAGTGATGAGTGGTGCCAACAAAGAAACATCTACCTAAAATACCACTATCTTGGGAGGAAGACTCACTAGAAATTTTTATGTGTCCTCATCACTTCCCTTCTTTTCCTTTTCTTCCTCTAGGACTAGTTCTACTTGCTCCAAAATTTTAAATTCAGACCTAGGCTAGTGGGACTCCATGCACAAATTGTCAATGGAGCTCACCTTTTTCATGGGTTAGATGGAAGACACAACAATTACTTTTACTTCCTTATTAATTTGGATTGGTTGGTCCATAGATGCTATGGTGACTTCCTTATTATGTTTGAGTGAATATTTACCAGTCATAGCCTTGAAATATTTATTTTTATCTAGGTCATGTACCTTGATGGTGGGTAGGACACATTTGGGGATATCAACTGAAGTATCACCCTTGGGAGAACCCTCTTCAACACTTTTATTGACCTTTGAAGTTTTGGGGGTACCCATTGTGAAGTTTGATCCCTCATCTACTCCTTTATCCTTTTCTTTCTTTCCCACCTTTACACTACTAGTGGAGGATTGAATGCCATCCCCAGGTTCACCTTGATCCCTTTCATCTAGCTTCAAGGCGTCTTTAACTTCACCATATTTGTCCTACTTAGGTGATTGAGAAATAATATTTTGGACAAATGCCTCTATCTCTAAGGAGTGGGCATCTTTTTCAATAGGGCCTTTAACTTGGGTAGTTACCTCAGCTCCAACCTCCATACCATCATCAAAAGGTAAAGGATCATCTAGAGCCTTGACCCCTTCCTCATCACCTTCACCTTCTTATATTATAGGTTCCCATTCTATAGAAGCTCCCTCAATTGGGATCTTTGATAAAGAATGATGTATCTCCCTATGGGTTCTTTGCCTAGTTCTTACCTTAGGGGGAGTGGAGGTACATTATTTTTTCATTACTCCTGTTATTAGCCTTATTTCATCTAAATCCCACCCTCACTCATATCCTTGACCCTATACACATAAGAATATTGATATTATCTTATATTTAGTGGGAAATATTTAGTCATCAGGTCTTTAAAAACAACTATCCTCTACTTGGTTAAAGACTTGATTGAAGGTTGGAGGACATTCTCAACTCTCTTTTGCTTTGGTGGCTCTTCTTATTCCTTGCCTCTTTTTTCCTTGAATATATTTTTGGAGAAGGCTTGAATATAACCTAATACATGGGTACAATAGTTGGGATTGGTTCTTGACTATCCATAGGGGGGCTATTGAGATGGCCTACACCATTAGAGCTTCCCTCCCTGAAATTGATATGGGAGTGTCACTAGCTAGTGTGACCTACCCTATGATAATCTTATCCAAATTCTTAGCCAAGCTCATTATTTTTGAGAAAGATAACATAACATTAGATTGTGTATCTATCATCTTATCAATGTCCATCATTTTAGTGAAGTCAATACCTCTAATCTTTCTTTTCCCCTTGCCTACTATAGATGATGATGGGGCCAAGGGGTCACCCCTATGTGTAAGGAGGAAGACATTTAATTAATTTACCATTCTTAACTCTTAGAGGGTAGGGTTTTTATATGTCTTAAGGTTTATCCCATGTTATTTCAACCATCTAAAGGTTCTCCTCATTATCCATGTCACTCATTAGGGGATAGAATCATCTTCCTACATAGTGAAGTCATGTTGAGTGATGGATTGGGATTCAATATTATCCCTATTGTATACTAAAGAGAGTGTTAGATTATCATCTACCATGTCATTGGGGATAGGATCAATGTTGTAAGCTATGACCTCCTACACTATTAGCCTCATATATTCCCACATTCAGACATCTTCTTTGGTGGTGTAGTCGGGCTAAAGATCTTCATAGTGAGACTAATGTAATATTATATTTGTTGCCATGTTAACCAACCACCTAATGTCATAATTGGGTTAGGTTGGAATCTTATCAAATATATACATTCTCATTTCTTTCTGCAACCTCTTTTCCTTAGACACTAAGGGGTATGTGTAATACCTAATTTTCATAGGGAATTTGAAAGGGTTGTTGATCTTTTTGGTGGAAATCATCTTATGTGCAAGCACTATTTTCTAGCTTATTTCCATGACCACCAACTTTTTAGCCACATATATTGGGAGCTTGTGAGGTTCCCCCACATATCCACTAACCCTAATGTATGTGAATATCCAAAATTGAGTGTATGTGGCCCCATATTTTTTATTACCTACATAGCCATAGTGTATATTCTATTAAGGCTCTGAAAGGGGTAAAATATACTCATCATGGGGCTGAAAAAGGAATTATGCACCTTTTAAAAATTATTCTTAAACCCCTCTAGGTTTACCTCAAGATATATCTCATAGATTCTCATCCTTGTGGGGTTCCTGGTAAGTCCCTGAAAAACCTTATTGTGCACCAGGCTATACATTAAGTAGAAAGACATTTAAAATTTATCTTTAAATTACTCTTTAGATAGGATGACCACTTAAATATACATCATTTTTGCATATGAATTTTCACTGAGAATGGTGGCTTAGTCAATCCTCCTTTTCCATTCTAACATGTACAACATGATCAAAAACATCCATGTCTCAAAATTCTCGGTAGCGGGTAACCCATAAATTATAGTAACCATGTTTATAACATACTAAGATAGCTCATTGAATTATACCAATTTCAAGTTATTTGACATCCTTGAGACCTATTATATCTTCTTGGCCAACCAACGAGAGTTCACAACTTCCCAGATGGCTCTCTCATCTCTGTCAATATATTGCTAACATTCCTCAATGTTGAGTGTGATACTTTATGGTTGAGGGGGAATACTGAGCATGGTGTTAAGGGATTTAGGAGCAAAGGAACATACCACTAAATTACTACCATCGATGATGGTTTTAGTATCTATTTGATATGCTTGAGCACATACTATGATGAGCTTTGGGTATGGTGTAGCTAGGGGGAACATTGCTACTAGTGGAATGTAGCTTATACCAACATTAGCAACTACTTATGGGGAGTTGGGTTTTTGAAAGACATTGAATAGAGCCTTAATATCAAAATTCATGACATTAGTTTCCTTTATTGAGTTCAAAACTTATATCATGTTTCCCTTGGATGTTATTGAAGAATTTACCATCTTTTTTTAAGTCTCTTGTTACTATATTAACTTAAAAATAATTTTTTTACACTAAAATACTTCTCATCTGATCTCTTAATTGCCTCTCAAAACATTAAAAAATAAGGTTTATAGACACTTACTATTATTACCAAAATCTTCACATATGTGGAAATGGAGAACTTTTGAGACTCGTACCCTAATTCACTAAATTCACTTTGTTCCTCACTATAGCATACTTAGTCACTTAGAAGCATAAATATTTGGCTCTAAATGTGAAGCGTGAGTTCAAAATTAAAAATAACACTTAGTTAAAATCCATTTTATTTTATAATTATGGTTACCATTAATTCTCTAAGATGAGGCAACTAATCAACACCTATTCTAGTAATTACTTGAGCCTCGTTTGAAAAATAGAGGGAAAATATAAAGCCTTCCCTTGTGTGCCAAATGACCTTCCTTTTATAATACAATGAAAAATATGAGTGAATCATAGGTTTAAAACATTATTTTTAGGATCTCAAGGAATTTCTCACATTTTCACTTGTTATGATCCTCTAGTGCTATGGGATAAGAAATATTGAGTCCCCATTGATACTAAGGACACTGCTTGCAACAATCCTTCTTTTGAAAAAAACCATGCATTCAAGCCTTTGGATACCCTTTGGAAAATGTCTATAAAAGTAAGTGAGGCAATCTCTAAAAATTTCCTAAATCTAAAAAACACTTGAGCACCTCCACGTGGCACATATATTCTTTATATAATCACACATCTAGGCCCTGGGTATTTTAAGCACCATGCCCATCAAAAATGTAAGTGGGGAAATTATTTAAAGAGGCCTAAAATTTTGAAGGGCATAAAATGTTTCCACGTGTCAAAATCAAAAATGAATTCAAGGTTATGGTCACTTTCACCCTCTATACTAACTTTCCTCAAAAGAGGGAAAGATTAAAATCTTTCCATCCCCTGAATCTTAATCCTGGGGGTCCCTTGAGTCAAATACATATTTTTTATTTGGTTCATCAAATTAATCCTCACCTTAATCACCAAAAAACATAAGTATATCTTGTCACTTTTATCCAAGACATCAACATATCTCCTCTACTGAGCATGAAGGATCTAAGCTTGGAAAAAGACTTTGTTACACCCTCATTTGTTTAGTGTAGACTCTCATGCCATAGGATCTTTCTTCCACACATTGAAACTCTTCAATCTCTCCTAATTATTTTTTGGTTATTTATCATCTTTGATAGACATCCTTCTAGACTCATCTAATCAAGATAACATACATGATTACTCAAACTACATGTCCTAATATTTCCTCTCGATAAGGTAATGCAAGAAACTAAAACATTGAATCTCACTTAGATTGGGCATAGGGAATTCATCATACAAATACCCAAATTTATCTAGTATAATTTTGGGCACTAACATAGGCTCATGCTTGGGGATGGATACCCCTAATGGGTACATAAAGAATACCAGACTGGTAACCTATTCATTGGGCTATGGATTCAATAAGAAAAATACCATTGCTAAATCAATATTTTAATAAGGAAACCTATCAAACAAAAGGGATATGAACAAATAAAAATACAACATGATCCTAGGAACCATAAGAGAGATAATTATATACATATGTATAGGGATAAATAGAGGTTCAATCTAAGAAATGCTTGAGATGTCTACCATTTACTATCAAATCCAAAATCTCCACACCAATATCTATGAGATAGAAGGTATGATTCCCTATCCTAAAGTTGATGGTGTAGGGACCCATCCAAAGGGAATAAAATTTTCCATGATTCCCTTTATCTTCATGTTTGTTGTCCCAAAGTAAAACTAGATCACCGACTTAAAAAATTAATGGAGTAACTTTCTTGTGAAAGATATTTTGAGACACTCCTTAAACTTTATGTGCTTTTCATGATACTGCCTCTTGGAATCATCAAGTTCAATGATCTGGTCAATTCTCCCTTCATAAGGGCTTATTTGTGTTCCTACCTCAGTCATTTATCATATGAATTGGTATGTAAGCAATGGTAGATTCAAGGTAAAAATAGCTTGGCTCCCATAAATGAGCTCAAATGGTATCTTTCCAATGGATCTCTTTAGATTCAACCTATCAACCCAAATAACAAACTTCAACTGCTCACCCCATTTTCTTTTGTTGTCAATCAGAGTCCTCTTGATAATTTTCAATAGGTTTTTATTACTGGACTTTAGTTGTCCATTTACTTATAGATTATGGTTAGATGCATATTATAAGGTAGTCCAATAATATTCACACAATGCATTTAACTATTTATCTCTAAAGCACATAGCATTATCACATACAATCTTAACCAACACCCCAAATCAACAAACAATATTATTTAATAAGAAATCTATGACTACCTAGTGGGTTGATCTCCTAGGAATTGCTTTAACCCATTTTATGAAGTAATCAGTGGCCACCAGGATCCATTTATGACCAACACTTAAGCAATATAATATTTCACCCATAAAATCCATCCCCCATTGTTTGAAAGGCCCTTCAACAGAGGCCGACTATAGGGGAAGTTATCTAGATGCCTTCATTATTCTATAAAACCACTAACATTCTTCACATTTTTTAACCTAGGTAGTTACATATTTAAGTAATGTATTCCACCAATATCTATCCCTTAGTATCTTGTGTGTATTTACCTTTGGGGTGAAATGACCACTATACACACCACTATGCAATTCTAAAATTATTGGAGAGACCTCACTTTCCACTAAACATCTCAAGAGAACACCATCTAGGTTTCTCCACATGAGGTCATCCTACAATAGAATATAATTTTAGGACACTAAATTCAATTTCCTTATTTGATTCTTCTCTATATGAGGAGGATAACTTAGAGTCTTTATGGAATGTACTATTTCTCTATACCATGGGGATCTGCTATACTTTGATCCATAGTCATCTATAATTATTTCAACATTATTGACCTCCATAGCTTCTAAATTTTCTTCAATCATCAACTTCACCAAATACATGCCCCTAATGAGCTTGATGGTCTATATCTCTAGTTCATATTCTTGTATTTTATTGACCCATCATCACCTCTTATTAGTATTTTTATTCTGAGTTAATATGTCCTTCAACATAGTGTGAGGGACATATGCAATAATCTTTGAACTCAAGATGTAGGACCTAAATTGTTTGATAGCCTTCAAAAGAGTGAAGGTTTGTTTTTCCATTATGGTATATCTAATCTTAGATCCTTGAAGTTCATTGCTAAAAAATGCAATTGGTTGCTTATGACCTTCATCATTATTTCTCAACAACACTACAACAATGGTTTGCATAGAGGCAAATGAAAAGATTTTGAACTTTTTTCTATAGTCTGGGCTAATAAGCACTAGGGCCATTTTTAAGGCTATCTTATTGTTTTGAAAATACTGGGTAGCCTTTTCCACTCACTTTATATTTTGACCATTCTTCAACATTGAAGTGATTAGCAAAGTAATCTCTACAAAATTGAAAAAAAAATCTAACAAAATTAATTTGGCCAAAGAAATATTGAATACCTTTCTTGGTTTGTGGGATGGATACTTTGTCAATGGACTCCACCATCTTTAGATCTATCATGACACCTTGATGGGACATAATATGACCCAACAACTTCACCTTTTATGCCCTAAAATGGCACCATTTAGGATTAGGGGAAATCCCAAACTCTTTGTACCTGACTAGCATTTGTTCCAAATGTGCAAGGTGGTCACTCTTCTTTTTAGAGTGCACTCTAACATCATCTTGATATATATAAATAAAACAATTGATTAATATGGTGAAGGATACATCCAAATCTCTCTACAAATTTTTTCTTGCATTCATCAAACAAAAATGCATTTGGATATACATGTAGGTACCCCATGGGGTGGTGAAAGCAATCTTGGACCTTTTAGACTCATTTAACACTACTTGGTTGTAACCAAAAAACCATCTAGAGTTGATAATAGATCAGATTTTGAGACATCTTGGATCATGTTATCCATGTTAGGCAATGGATAATTATCCTTTAGAGATGCCTTGTTTAAATTTCTAAATAAACACAAAGTCAGATGTCTCCATTCTTCTTCTTGATAGGGACAAAGTTTGCCACCTAAGATGAATATCTAATGGGTTGAATGATCCCACCATATCTTAATTTATTCAAATCCTCCTAAATATTAGTATCCAAGATGGGTTTGATGTGCTTCTACTTCTGGATAAATGGTTTTGCATCAGGGTGAAGAAGAATAACATGTTTGAACAAATCTTCTGATAAGCTTTCAGCTCTGAATATGACCATGCTAGGCAATATTGGTACTTGTTTAGTAACATAACAAATTTTTTCTTCTCTTTGTCACTTAAATGAGTCCTTAGCCAAATATTCCTTGGCTTTTATTTTATCCCAATGTTAACCTTAGTTATGTCATTTGACATGGAAATGTTTCTAGATTTGACTCAATCAGCTCCATCAAAGGTTGCTTCAAGACTAGCCAATCCCCTAGGGATGGTATTATTCCTAAGCTAGATTATTTCTATCTTGTACAAGGTTTCTTTGACATCATAGACCTATATCATAGAATCTTAGTCTGTAATAATTCCCTCAAATTCCTATGTGCAGCATGGAAACCTTTTTATGTGGTCATCATCATCAAAGACTTGCCAATGATTAATATTATCTAGAATAGAGGACCTTACCAATGTTTCAACATGATATTCATACATGTCATTTCTAGGCTCAATCCTAAATTTTTTATCTCTCTTGGTGAGCACATCTTCCAAATGATTGAGCTCTTAGGCATCGTACTAGATGTTGAAAGCATTAAACCAATTTAGACAGTCCCAGATAACATTTTAGCACTACTTCAACCTCTTCTACTTCATGGTGTAAATATCATAAACTTGTTTAACCACTAACTTAGAGTCACCATTTACTAAAAACCATTTGAATCCATATTAATGGGTGATTTGGAGGCCTATCAAAAGTGCTTCATATTTTACAATATTGTTGGTGCACTCAAAATCTAACTGAAAGGAGAAATTAAAAATTTGGCCCTTAGGAGTATAGAAAATAACTCAGTCCACATTTCTAATATTGGAACACTCTCCATCAAAATTCATAATTCAGATAGAGTCTTCTTCTTATATACCAGTATTAGGGGGCATATCTATAAACTTGACATTTCCCATGAAGCTCTTGATATCTATTTCTACATACAACACATCATCCATCTAGTAGTTGGGGTCTTCCAAGATATGAAGCATTTTTGGTTCTCAATTTAAGCAAACCATTTTCCCATCCAAAGGTATTATGGCATAGGATAAATCCATTTGAACACTACCACCAATGCAATCAGCCCACTTCCTAGAGAGCAACATACCCCACTAAGGTAGATAGTCTACAACAATGACATCCATGCTTATGAACTTTTGAAGGTATTGCACAATTTATACCACTAACCCTTTTACCATGCCAACAATAGGCACTTCTCTAGAATCCATGGTAAGGAATCATCCATACATTGTATTTATTCTTATGTATAATTCATTTAGTACATCTAATGACATGATGTTATAAGATGTGTCAGAATAAAACATGCAATTATGGATGATCAATACACTAATCATCAAGGTGTTATAGAATGGGTCAACATCCATTTGGCTCTCTACTAGTGTTTTTCCTAGGTACACTTCCAAGTGATACTTAAATGATTTTGAAGCATTCTTCTTTTCTTTAGGGAAGATGTGGGGAGACTATGCCTCAATAATTTCATTGATAGTGACCTTTTTGTGAACCCTAAATATTTGAAATATCCCCTTATATTCTCTAGGAGTTTAAGCAAGTCCACAAAAGGTATTTTGACCTTTAGCTAGCTTAGTACATGGGCAATATCACAAACACTGTATTTGGGTAGTGGAGTATTATCAGGTAAACTTGTGACATTTTCAATTGAAATATACCCTTCTAGTGTTAAGGGAATAGAAATAGGAGGGTTAGTAATTTTGAATTAATTTTTCAAAGGAGGCTTCCTAGGTTCATCCTTTTCACGAATACTAGATAGGAAAGGGGTTCAATTTTTGGCCTAGGCACCTCTCAATTTAGTGTGATAATGGACAGCACTGGGCTTAGTAGGATTTTGGACCTCCTTAGTTCTAATGGTTATTTTCTCTTTGGTCTTTGCCTTGGGATTAGGAATACCTTCATATTTTAAGGGAGTATGCTGATCCTTACTTCCTAGATTATACTCCATTTCTTATGCAATTGCAACATGAATAATCAATTATTGATCCTCGATTGATGGGGGAGAGTCCCCATACTTCTCTTTCATCATTGATCTCAAGAACTCAAAATCATAAATTTGAAACTCATATTTATGCATCATATTAATTTCATAGATAAATTTTAGGGACAGAGCTCTTACCTTTTCACATGCATCCTAGAATACCTGAGTAGTGGCAACACCCATTAATTCCATTGATGGATAAGGAACCAAATCACCTAATTCATCAACACTAAAATTGAAACAATCATAGGCTTGGGTGTCCTCCAAGTCCAAGACTGATAGGGTACTTACACCTTCTCCCTCAAAGATGTAACTCTCCACCTCCTAGAAATATATTAAGTAGATTTCATCTTCATTAGACATAGCTTCATAATTAACTACCTCTAATCCACCTTTAGAGGTTGTGTTACATGGGGGGTGAGGGAGAAAACACTTATCATACCAATCAATATCAATATCAATTGTGTTAATCTTTACATCCAAAGGATCTAACACATCCCTTTCACCTCCTTGAGTATGATTCCTATCATCCCTTACCAAACCCTTTCCTTTATCATTATTTATGTTTTGAAAAGATGGCCTACCTTGACCTTGATCTCGAGGATAATTCCATTACTTTCTCTTATTATATCTCTTATCATCATGATTGGAGGTACCTTGGGATAATCCATTCTATAATCTTTCTAGATTGTAAGAGATTTCCTTAACTATAGTGGCCAAGGTCTTCCCTATTTCCTCTAGGTCCACCTTTTTGTCAGAGGTTTACATTTTCTTAGGGTTTAATAGGTTGACATTAGCCCTTTTATTCAAAGGCTTACCCATAACTTTGATGTTATTTATTATTTGAATATCCAAATTGAAATCCATCCTTATATTTTTGGGAGCCTTGTATCTAAGATAATAGGCCACTTTCTTGTCAAATGCATCACAATACTTAATTAGAGAAGCCACACCATTTGGCCTGATGTCTTTAGGAAACCTCCTCAACACCTTACTAAACCATGAAATGTAATCCTTCACACATTCATTGGGGTTATTCTTAAGGTTCTTGAACTCGGTAAGCAAGAATCAGGGGTCTCTACTCTCACCAAAATGCATCTTAAATGCATCGATCATTACTTTCCAAGTATCTATATATCCATCATGGAGGGAATTGAACCAATCCCGAGCTTCATCCTCAAGTGAGTTGACAAATATTTTTATACACTTATCCTCTAATTCAATCTCAGAGTCTTCAATAACATTTAAAAATGATTTTAAGTGTTACTCCCTAAACACCATATTATTTCCCTGGAACTTGGGTAGAACATTTCTAATATTGATAGGGACCTCATTAGGAAAATTGGGTGTACTAGTGAGATTGATGGGTCTAAATCTTGGGATCATGAATGGTCTATGCCAATTACCCAAATCTTGATCATCATCTCCATCATTTTCATTATCTACATTAAAATTCCTCCTTCTTAATTCAGAGTCTTCTATTTCTAAATCAGATGATAAAGGTGAATTAGGGGGAAGTTGAGAATGAACACTATTCAAAGAAATGGAAAGAGGGGAAATGCTTCTTTGGAGAGAGGGAGCTTGAGTCACAAGAATTTTAGAACTATTTGAACCACTTTGGTACCCTTAAACTAATTGGATGTTAGATAACAAGAGGTGCATGTGAAGATGAACCTAATCCATGACCCGCAACAAATTTCCAAAATTGTTTTCTTTTAGATGGGACTCTCAATTCAAGGAAAATCTCCTTTGAAGGATTCCTTCAAAAAAAAAGGATCTAGTACCCTTTAGTTTTGTAGAGTTGAAGAGAAGGATCAAAAATAAAGGAAGGTAAAAATAATAGGCACTAGTTCTTTAAACCTATGATAGAATGGAGCCACCACTATAAAGAAGGCTTATAGAAAAACAAAACTAGGCATAACTATGGAGAGATTCTATTTTTTTACACATTGATAACACTCTTCAAAGATATTAGAAAAATTTAGAAATAAGGGTAAATGTTTCAAAGAGAAATATGAGATTACCAACAAAAAATAGGAGATAAAATCAACTTGGAAATAGGGAAAATAAAACACTTAATATTCTCTAACAATTATGCTCATAATAAGGGTAATAAGGTCCCAAACAATGGTGCTAGAAAAAGACTATTGGTTCTTAGTTTTACACCATCATTGCTCAACCTCACGTGCCCTAAAAAATGAATAGGGTAAAATTCAAAGGTGAGGAGCCACTTGAGATGTCATTGGATCTGGGGAAGGCTCAACACCTTGAAATAACTGAATGGGGACAATGACCGAGAGGGGCTTGACAAAGAGGATGGTTAGTTCCCTACTACTTTTGGCTCTACCTAAACCAAGGTGAGAGGACCTATGAGGGTAGCTCATTTTAGTGATGTTAATTTTAACCTTCAACCTTTATGAGTATTTTTAAATATGGAAGAGGTGGTATGACCAAATCATAACTAGACTCACACACTCCACTCGAGAAGGGTTGTTACACAAAATTCATGAATGCCTTATGTCATGTGAGAGCTACTAAAGATAGATGGAAAAATGGTTGAAATATTTAATGTGTATATTGTTGTTTAATGACAAGGAAAAATATATAGGAATGTATCATTAGGATTTTGAGCACATAAAATGAACACACTTTAGGTAAAAAAATGCATAATTCATCCATTAAGAAAGCAACACTTATGGTATGTGAGTTATATGTTGTATACAAGGTAGAATAGGGTAGGATAATGTTTATATGAATAAATTCATAAAAGAAGTGGAGGGATAATAATTTAACATAGAAGGATTCACACAAAAATGATATCATTTTTATCAATAGATGTTTGCTTGATTCTAGAAATAGCTAGGAAGAAACTATGCACAGATGGTCCTTGAAGAATTACGAGAAACACTACAAGTTACCCTCAAGACTTATTTCCTATTATATTCATGATCCAACAACTACCCTTAAAAATGATATCAATGCTTTATTCCCACAAACTTTAAAATATAAAGGATCTTATGTTCTAGTTTCAATTTCTAAATGGCTACCACAAAGAAACATACACCAAACAACCAATATATTTAGCTTGCAAAAAGAAACACCACACTAAAATAAAAAGATATAATGGAAACCATGAACATATTTTATTCATTCACTAAGAAAGTATCAATTACAATATATTTTTTGAAAAATTGATATCATGTAACACTATAAAGAATGACTTTGTAATAATGGAATATCATAGATGATCCCAAAGCTTGCCAATGATTTTAAAACTAATATTGATTTTACACTAGGGAACTACACAAGGATGACTCTCTAAGCTATATCATCTATACTCAAATTTTATCCAACATTTTTAAATGGATAGATCCCCTTTACTTATACAATTTCATATCCACACTTGGCATATTATACAAAGATACCCCAGATGGAAGATTCCTTCACGAGCTTAAGGTTGGTTGCAATAAATTTGATTCCTTAGACTTGTAGTTGTGCTCTCATGATGATGAAAGATATGATTCTCCACTTACAAAATAATATTTATAGTTATGTACATATAAAATAAACTCACAAGGGACAAAACAAAACTTTGTCCACTTACACAAAGAAATAAAGATGTCCCTTTCTTAAACAAAATAAACCTTGAAAGGGATGTGCCACTATCGAGTAAGGTACAATGGTTTCTCATGGGAAAAGAGAAAAATGGAAAAAAGGGAGAAAAATATAAGAAGAGAAAGTGAGGTATGTAATTCTACTATTTTGGGAAAGAAACCAAGGGCATCTAGTCATGATGTAAAATCCACCTTGATGAATGTGTCCTTCTCTAGCTTGTTCCTGTATGTAATAAACTTTGCAATCATAGTGGAAAAGATCTTTCTATCTTGGCCCACTTGATATTTTAATTTGGAATTATATTATTTTACCCAGTTGGTGGTCCTCTAAAGCACTCCATATTTCTTATGTACTAATTCCTCTAACTAGTAGGAATTTTCAAGTGATACTAGATCCCTTATCTTTTGGTTATTGAAGGCTCCATTAGGTGCATTGATGGGGTTATTCAAAGCATACTCCAACAATTCTTTTAACAAGTCCATTACACCATCAAGCTTCACCATTTCTCTCAGAGTGGCCTCAACTTCTATCCTCATAGTCTTGAGAGACTATTGTTCTCCATTTATATCAAAGGCATCATCTTTGAGCATGGATAGCCTATGTTTTATGGCCAACTAGCATTCTTTGGGCATTTTAAGATCATTTGAAGAGACAATATTTTCTACTAATAAATAATATTTAGCCATATTACATATCTCATCTATTTTGGGCTTGAGTGCCTCCCAACTCTTGATATCAACATCATATATAAATTCTAGTGAGCTACACTCTACTATTCTATCTATATCATTATCAAACCATTCCATGGTTGTATGGATGACTTCCTTGGCTTGAGCTGTCAAGTCCTATTGCCAATATTTTTTTGTCCATCCTTTGGTCTTAAAATTATCAACATAGGTGAATTATAGTGATCTAAGGGGAAAAGGGAAGGGTCAGGAGCCTAGATGGTAGCTGGAGTCATTGCTTGAGGCTCACTCAATAACTTTTTCAAGTACTAGATCATAGCCTAATTCTTTGACTTTAGCTCTTCCATGGTGGATTTATCTTTATATATTTTAAGTGTCACCATGTCAACTAGGACTTGTGAAGTATGTTTTAATTCCTTCCTTGATGGATCCTCAATACTGTAACTATAGATGGATTAGATTTATAGGGGATCATTCTTTTTCATTGCATTTAGAGGAGAAATGGCTACTTCAACAATTCTTTCCCTCTTATTAGTGAATGTAATTTAGGCATGTGTTATGGCTTTCTTCAAGGGATTAGCCTTTTTTTAATAATTTTCACTATGTCAATATCCCATATCTTGCTCATCACATACTTTGTTTCCTTCACCTAGTCTAAAACCCAAAGAAGGGGCTTGGTATTAAAACATGCTAAAGTTATTAATGATAAGGATGGTCTTATGGTAGTGATGAGTGGTGTTAATGAGTAAATAGATACCTAAAATGCCACTGGATTAGGAGGAGGACTCAACATAGACTATTATATGTCCTCATTGCTTCCCTACTTTTCCTTTTCTTCCTTCAAGACTAGATCTACTTACTCCAAAATTTCAAAATTAGATCCAGGCTAGTGGGAATCTATGTAGAATTTGTCAATGGAGCTCACATTTTCCATGGGTTGATGGAGGATACAATAATTAATTCTCCTTATTACTTTGGACTATTGGGCCTGCAAAGGCTATGGTGACTTTGTCATGTTTGGGTGACTCTTCACCAATCATGACCTCGGAACCTTTATTTTTATCCAAGTCATGTACCTCGATGGTGGGGATGACCCCTTAGGGGTCTTCAATTGAAGTATAACCATTGATGTAACCCTCCTCAACACCTTTATTAACCTTCAAAGTTGTGGGGGTGCCCATTTTAAATCTTGATTCCTCATCTACACCTTTATCCTTGTCTTGCTCTCCCACCTTTGCACTATTACTGAGGGACTAAATGTCCTCCCCAGGTTTACCTTAATCCCTTTCATCCAAATTTTTGGTGTCTTTAACTTCACCATCTTTGTCCTACCTAGGTGACTGAGAAATAACATTCTAGACACATGCCTCCATCTCGGATGAGTGGGGCTCTTTTTCAATAGGGTCCCCAACTTGGGTAGCAACCTTAGCTCCAACCTCCAAAATATAATTAAAATATAAAGGATCATTTGGATCCTTAACCCATTCCTCATCACCTTTACCTTCTTTTATTGTAGGTTCCCCTTCTATATATGTTCCCTTTATTGGGATCCTTGATAGGGAATGATAGTTCTCTCTATAGGTTCTTTACCTAGTTCTTACCTTAGGGGGAGTGAAGGTGTGTTGTTTTTTCATTACTTATACTATCAAAATTAATTAATTTAAGTCCTCCTTGTTCATATCTCTGATCCTCTATGTGTAAGAAGCTTGATGTTCTCTTCTCCTCAAGAGGAACTCTTTGGAGATTGGGTCTTTGAAAACAACTATCCTCTACTTGGTCAGAGACTTGATTGAAGGTTAGAGGGCCTTCTTAGCTCTCTTTTTCTTTGGTGTCTCCTCTTTTTACCTCTTCTCTTACTTGAATATATTTTTGGAGAAGGCTCAACTACAACCTGCTATGTAGGTAGGATAGTTGGGATTGGTGCTTGACTAGCCACAGGAAGGCTATTGAGATGGCCAACACCATCATAGCCTCCCTCCCTAAAATTGATATGGGATTAGCACTAGCTAGTATGACCTACCCCATGAGAATCTTATCCCAATTATTATCCAAGTTCATTATTTTTGAGAAAGACAACTTGGTCTTAGATTATGCCATAGTCATTTTCTCAACATCCACTAGTTTGGTAAAATCATTGTCTTTGAGATTTCTTTTCCCCTTGCCTACTACAATTGATGATGGGGTCAGAGGGTCACTACTATGTGCATGGAAGAAGGAATTCAATTCCTTTATGATTCTTAAATCTTGTAGGGTAGGGGTGTTATAGGTCTTGAGGTTGATTCCATGTTCTTTCAACCATCTAAAGGTTCTCCTTATTATTCATGTTGCCCATCGAGGGATGGAGTCATCATCCTACGTAGTGAATTCTAGTTGAGAGATGGATTGGGATTCAATATTATCCATATTATATATTAAGGAGAGTGTTAGCTTGTCATCTACCATGTCCTTAGGGATAGGAGTGATGTTTTAGGCTATGACCTCTTACATTATCAGCCTCATATATTCCTGCTTTTAGACATCTTCCTTAGTGGTGTAGTTAGACTAAAGGTCTTCATAGTGAGAATGATGCAATATTATATTTGTCTCCATGTTGACCAACTACCTAATGTCATAGTTCAGTTAGTGGAATCTTATCAAATGTATACATGTTCATTTCTTATTCTAACCTCATTTCTTTGGCCACTAAGGGCATGTTTAATACCCAATTTTCATAAGGAATTTGAAAGGGTTGTTGATATTTTTGGTGGAAATCATCTCTTGTAGAGGCACCATTTACTAGCTCAGCTCCATGACTACCAATTTGTAATCCACATATATTGGGAGCTTGTGAGGTGCCCCCACATAGCCACTAACCCTGATGTATGTGAATATCTAAAATTGAATGTATGTGGCTCCATATTTTTCTATTACCTACTTGGTCATAGTGGACATTCTATTTAGGCTCTATAGGGGGTAAGATACACTCATCATAGGGGTTAAAAAGTAGTTATGCACCTTTAAAAAACTATTATTAGACTTATAAAATATACCTTTAAATTACTCCTTGGAGAGGATGGAAACTTAAATATACATCATTTGTGCATTCAAATTTTCACTAAGGATGGTGGCCTATTCCATTCTCCTTTTCCCTTCCCACACATAGAGCATGATCAAAAACATTCATCTCAATCTTCTTAGCAATGGGTACCCCATAAATTCTAATAGCCATAGCTATAACATATTAAGGTAGCTCATTGAATTATACTAGTTTTAAGTTCTTTGACATCCTTGATGCCTTTTGTCTCTTCTTGTCCAGCCAACATGAGTTCACAACTTCCTAGATGGCTCTCTCATCTATGTTATTATATTAATAGCATTATTTGATGCTAAGTGTGATACTTTCTAGTTAAGGGGGAATGTTGAGCATAGTGTTGAGAGATTCAAGAGTAAAGGATCATACCACTAAATGACTACCATTGATGATAGTTCTAATATTTGGTTGATATGTTTGACTACATGCTATGACAAGCTCTGGGTATAGAGAAACCAAGGGGAATGCCACTACTAGTGAAATGGAGCTTATGCCAACATTGGAAATTACTTATGGGGGGTTGGGGTTTTTCAATACATTCAATAAGGCCCTAGAATCTAAATCTATGACATCAGTGTCCATGATTGAGTCCAACACTGATACGATTTTTCCCTTGGATGTTATTGAAGTTGTCAACTTTTTTCAAGTCTCTTGTTATTGTATTAGCTTAGAAATAAACTTCTTTATAGTAAAATACTTGTCAATTGAGCTCTCAATTTCCTCTCAAGACACAAAACAACAATGCTGACAAACACTTAATGGTATTATTGAAAGATGTACACAAGTGGAAATGGAGAAATTTTGAGACTCGTACCTTGATTCACTATATTCACTTTGTTCCTCGCTCTGACACACTTAGTCACTTGGAAGTAAAAATATTTGGCTCTAAATGTGAAGGGTGAGTTCAAAATTAAAAATAACACTTAGTTATAATCCCTTATAATTTAGAATTAGGGTTACCATTAATTCTCCAATATTAGGTAGTTAATCAACACCTACCCCATTAATTACTTGAGCCTCATTTGAAAAATAGATAGAAAATGTAAATCCTTCCCTTGTACACCAAGTTACCTTCCTTTTATAATACATGGTGAAATATGAGTGAATCATAGACTTAAAAAATAATTTTTACGATCTCAGGGACTTTCACACCTTTTCACTTGTTATGATCCCTTGGTGCTATGGGATAAGAAATATTGAGTCCCCATTGATGCCAAGGACACTACTTAATTGAAAGTGATGGTAAGAAAGATGACATTTTTTAAAGTGTCATAGACAAGCCAGAGCAAAGTTTACCTCAGACTTTAAAGGTCAAAACAAGCTTATATTTTCCTTAATCTTTCAAGGAAAATGAAAATACTCCTCTTCAAATTATGCTTACAAATAAGATGCAAGTTGATCATGAGATGAAGAGTGAGCATAAGTATGAAGTATATGTACAAGGCCAAAAGGAATACATTTAAATTAGAGACCTATTTGAGGAAAAGGTTTACTTGAGAGCATAAAAAGTGAAGTGCTATGAAATAGGTTTAATCTATCAAGTATCCAATCTAAAGAGCAACATGTTTGGCACTATGATTTATCTCATGAAGGAGATTCAAGAAACTTTATTTTTGATCTAGGAAGGGATGTAAGCTTAATTTTTAGTTGTACATAGTTATTTATTTTCTACTTTTCCTAAGTGCTTTGAGCACATGTGCATTTGATTTAATTTATGTGTGTCTTTTCTTTTGTGTGGTTGAGGTAATTAGTTGTCTTGTATTGGTCAAAAATTGGTTTTCAAGTTTTAGGTCTTATTGTTTTGATTCAAAAATTAGATGACTCCCTAAGACCATAGATAGGATAAGACTATTGATCTTTAGTATAGTAGGCATACTACCTCTATGAGTCACCATTTTGTTGACCAAATTTGACCCTATAGGTCAAATTAATCCACCTATAATTAAAAAATTGATCTTTATATGTTTTTAATTGATTAGTATAATGTCATTAAGTATGTAATAGCTCATTTGATGTGATATTATGTGTATCTAACCTTGGTCATATCTTTTTAGTCCTAAGAGTCATTTTTGGAGTCAATATAGAGCATTAAATGATTTATACACCCTTATTTATAAATTTTAAGGTTTTAAAAGGTTATTTCATGCCCCATGTGTCCTAATAAGTCTTAAGTAACTATCTATAATTAAAAATTGGTAGGTTCTTTAAAAGAAAGAGTAGTTTTCTTAAAAAATGGAGTTTGGCACTTACATGACCCATAAGGGAATGTAACACATATAATATGGTTATGATATGACTCTTTAGCTTCCTTAGACCCATTTCCAATATTTAAGTACTATATAAGTGTAAAATTTGATCTAATACCATTCTTCTCCTTCTTCACCCTTCCATGGACACAAAACTAGTAAGTTTGTACTTGGTACATCAAGCAGGGGAGGTTTTAGAAAAATTTATCTTTGGGGTGTATTATAAACTCATTAAAGTTACATTTTATGTTTGGTTTTAGAGGAATTGTTAAGTTTTATTTGTGAACCATTCCTAATAAGTTTTCATAACTAATTTTATTGCCAATCTATGCACCCTATAGGTTTTGTTTTGGTTTGGAGAAGTCTATAAAATAAAAAATACTTGGATTTATTTTATATGATTTTTAATATCTCCCCTCATATTGCTTTGGTTTGGAGAAGTCCATAAAATAAAAAATACTTGGATTTATTTTATATGATTTTTAATATCTCCCCTCATATTACCCATTCTTGGTTTAACATTTTAAAATGTTTTGATAGGCCAAGTATCTTAGGTTGCAAAAGACGACACTCTTTTGTGCTACAAATAGATTTCCATAATTTCCAACATCTTCATGTCTTATTAAAAATGTAAGAGGATGGTGATAGGTTTATATTTAGGCTCATAATATCCTCATGCTCCCTTCTCCATTAAAAATAATCCTTAAAATAATAACCATGGAGTGGCAGCTAAGAGACATATCAAATAGTCAATTGCTTCATGACCGTCATACATAATCATCTAAGTGAGCTAGATTAAGGATTTTAACATGTCCATTATATCATGAATATGGTCTTTAAATGATTAATAAATAATAATATTATGAGTAATCAATTAAATATTTTCACTTGTTATGAGAGGGATTGTGATAGTTAACACAGTCATTCACAATCTCCTACCATTTTATTCACCTACAGGTACCTCATGAGGACCAATCATGTTGGAAAAGAGTATATAATATAGAAAAATTCATTAATAGTGTGAAGAGTGTATATATATATATTTAATAGGACTATATCTCATGATAATTCAAAAAATAATGTGATTGTCCATACTTATATATACTGCCTACATAGTGGAATGCCTTCCTCCAGATGGTCCTATCAGAGGGTTGAGGTCCAATATGGAGTGTTGAAAAACATGGAGGAACTAATTAATGAAGTCATAATGATTTTAATATTTCATTATATACCTATTTTATAGGTTGGATTGACAAATGGAAGTGGTAAACTATGCTCAAAGACTCAATAACTATGTTGAGGGATCAAATCCCCAAAAGGTGAAAATAAAGCACCTAAGCCTCTTTTCCAAGGACATATAACAAGGTTTTTAGTACTATTAGTGAATTAAAGTGATTATTTATTGTATTATCCACATATTATTCCATATTTAAAATAGAATAAAGTGATTTGGTCTTCTGGTCTTCATGTTAGAGTAGCCCAAAGATGCACTTTTATCCACTAATGTTATGTAATGACATCTATAGTTTTGAGCCCCAAGGAGACTTTCCACCTCAAGGTTAAGATAAAAACCATTTTTACATGATTGAATAGTTCTATTTGGTTTAATATATCATTAATAACCTTAAGGTCATTAAAATAAGATGATATATTGTGTTTTGAACTCTATACACACCTACATGCGTCTTTTGCCTAAGAGGTTGACCTACAGCCAACCTAAGGTACAAGTTTGAGAATGTGTTTATTTATTATGGAAAATAATAATAATTTTGACATTTTTTGGCATAAATAACATTATTATATGTTTTTGTATTTATTTTTGAACATATAAAAATGTAGAAGTGTGCCTAACTCCAAGGTCATTCACCTATAGCCTACCTGTAGATGATGTTAGATCTCTCAAAATGAACTTGGGGAATATTAGACCTATAAACATGGTCATATTACTATTAAAGGTTTATTTAATTATTAAAATTTATTTCCAAGGATATAGTACAATATATAAGAGAAAACAACACCCATGTGACTCCATGTTACCATAACATAGTCAACTATAGTTGATTGTGACACAACAATGAGTTAGGAAGCTAAATTTTGAAGGTTGACATAATAAAAAAAAGTGTGTATGATAACAAATGACCATAAGGTAATATAAGGATGTTTTATACATTATAATCAATATAAATTATGTATGGATCACATATAGGTATAAATGCCTTGAAACCAACACTGTCAAAAATATATACTCAATCTTGACTAAGCAAGGGATATGAGGAGTATATGGAAGGATGGATTGATGAGTTAAGATGAGAACACATAAATAATAATAATAATAATATTAGTATAATTTAAATATAATTATGTACATATAAAAAATATATGACCCTAGGGATGTAGCATATAATCCACATCTTGAAACCCTACACATAGTCCCTTTTCTAAGAGTTTGCCTTGGAATTTGAAAGAATTTGGGGGTAAAATGACATGATAAAGGGATAAATTTTGGTGAAAATGGTATCCATAACTTTTATAATACTATAAAATATTAAAAATTTCTAATTAGATAATGGAATTATCCTATGTTGTATCTCAAATAGAGGGTGCTTCCGTAGGAGCACAAACCCTGCATTTCTAAGAAAGGGTGATAAAATATGGACTAAGAACTAAAAAAACATTGATATGAGATGTGAGAAGTTTTAGGAAACTTGTAAAAACATGATAAAATATTCATAAATTCTTTAATTAACACAAGTGGTCCAAACCTACAAGAGTTCTAGTTAGGCCTACTAGGTAGGGTTTGGGCCTATAAGCCAAATGCTGAGACACTTCCAATCCTAACATGAGATGAGAATTATAATGGAATAAAACATATTTATGAGATAATAAAAGATTTTATAAATCTTTTTTAATTTACATAATCATAAATAAGGTCATTTTTGACTCAAGGACAACATTAAGCCAATGTAAATGGAGAAAAGAGCTTGATAGGACAACTTTGAATGTTCACATCTTCTCTAAATATTTGAATGGAGATCCAATAAGTTTGGATGTGTTAATAGGGGTTATGAAAATAAAATTTGTGGGATATTTTTTCAGTTCCAACGTCCCATTTTTATGAATGAACCTTAAGGGTAGAATTGGTTTAAAACTCTCACAAACCTTGGTTAAAGACCTGATTAAGAAAACAATGAAGGAGATGCATCTAAATGGACCATAATGGCTTGGTAAATGTTATTATATTATATTATATTATATATATACCATTTAAATCCATTTTATTTGAACCCTATTTGTACAAATAGGGTATGAAAATTTTGTTTTTGACTATTTTATGCATTGTGTAGGCTATAGGAGGTTTCAACAAATGAAATCAACTTTAGAAGGAAGATTGAGACTTAAGATAAATACCCATGTATAATTAATGATTTATAAAAACTCTTATGTTCCTTAAAATGGGATATCATCTCAATAAATTAGGATTGGTATAGTGAACATGATATTGAGAAGGGTGAAAAATTTTAAGTAAGCTGATTTTAAGGTGTGATTGATGCCTCTAAGGCCATAAATGTCCTTTAAACATGTAATTCACCCACTTTTATGGATTTTCATGGAAATATAAAGCTAATTTTGAGGCCAAGTGTGAGGGTTGACTGAAAATGGATTTTATTTGACTACAAGTAGTAATGTCTCACTTCTAGAAGATTTTAGATGAATAGGAATGTAGCTAATGCATGGAGAAGAATGTATGAAATCCTTCCCTCTTAGTCAAATCATTAGACCTATCCCTAGTCAGTTTTGGGATGTTCCAATAGGAGTGAATGATGAAGATAGTTTTTTGAGCCAATAAAGGTAATTTCATGCCACAATTAAAGAGTTTCATGCCTTGTATTGCCATTTGTCTCTTTTAAATTTGCATGATCAATTTAACATTCTCTTTTCATGCATATGTAACTAATTTTATTATCTGACACTTGTCCTTGTGACCATTGGACTTATTTCTTCTCTTCTCCCTCTCAAGTTCTATAAGAAATAGGCATTTTGGCCTTTGTAAATATGCTCCACAGGAGTATGGCGAAGCCTTACTCATTTTCATACCCTGGATCAATAAAGACTACTAATTTTTACCTATTTTATGTTTGTTCATAGTTTGTTCACCTAAATGATTGATATTTATTAATGATGATTATTGTTTCCTTAGCATTCTTGTCTCATTATCTCACTTATTTATAGCTTGAAAGATTCTTCTTGCAGGTCATGTGAAGTGTTATATGAAGTTTCAAGGTTGAGTGAGTTAGTATATTCAAATAATGTCATTCTAGGCCTCTTTTCTAGTCCTCCTAGACTAAACATTCATCACAACCTCTTAATGTAATACTAATGTGAGAAGATTTAGAATAGATGAGTGTATGCCTAGTTAGACTTTTAGTCTCATGTGTGACATGCAACTAGTTGGTAGACATCAATCAATTTTGATCAAAAATATCACCACCTTTAAGATAGTTTACTTTAAGTTTTATCTCCCTTTTCCTTACAATCATAGGTTTAGTAGTGGTCCAAAAGTGGTACATTAAGGGAGATATCCCTATCTATAGATTCACCTCCTTCTTAGGCTATCCACAACCTAGAGGTGTTTCAATAATTCCACTTAGATGATGAGAGATGAGACATATCCTTAAAAGGTACAAATCCAAGTGATAATAGATACCTTAAAGTTTCTTGTAACACCTTCAAGTTAATTATTCTAAGGTCATACTAATACCTCTAATGTATCTCCTAGGAGATGCCTTAAAAGTCCTTGTACTACCTTCAAGGTATCTCCTAGGTATGAATCTCCTTATAATACTTTCAAGGTATCTCATAATAGGTCCTTGTATTGCCCTAGATTTATCTCCTAGGATATACCTTAAAGGTACTTATAAGTCCTTCTAGGCATACCTTAGGAGATAACTTGATGGCATACATAGGATATGCCTTGAAAGTATTAAAAAAACCTTAAAAGTGTCTCTTATGTCCTTGAAATACCTTCAAGGTATCTCCTATGAACATCATGAAAGTTCTTTGTAAAGCCTTTAAGGTATATCCTAGGTATCTGCCATAGGTATTGTAGGTAACCTTCAAGATGTTTTGTAAGAGATAACTTGAGTGTATTTTAAGGAAATAACTCAAAGGTATATCCTATAAGATATTAAATTGACCTTTAAGGTATCTCCTTGGTATTATAAGAACATTTGAGGATAAAGCTTGAAGGTATTATAAGGAACTTCAAGGTATCTCCTTAAAGTTAATTGTAATACCTTCAATGTATCTCCTTGAAGGTCCCTTTGATACCTTCAAAGTATATCTTATGTATTAAGGTCCTTGTAATACCTTCAAGGTATCTCCTACATATGATAATAATTTTAATACCTTTAAGGTACCTCATACTAGGTATTATAATGAATTTTATGATATATATCTAAAGGTCCTTTTAATACCTTCAAGTTATCTCTTTTAATGTCTTTATAATAAAATCAATGTATCTCTTATGTATGTATGTTTTTATAATACATTAAAGTTATCTCCTATATATGAAGGTTTATGAAATACCTTCAAGGTATATATTAAGATATATCTTTAATGTATTATAAATAATCTCATAACTAGGAGATACCTTGAAGGTATTACAAGTAGATTCATACACAATATATACTTCGATAGTAGGTCCTTGTAATGATTTAAAGGTATCTCCTAGTAAATATCTTGAAGGTACTTATAATACCTTCAAGGTATATCCTTAGAGATTCCTTGAAGGTATACCTAAGAGATGCCTTGAAGGTATTATAACGACCTTAAATGTGTCTCCTATGTGCTTGTAATACCTTAAAGATATCTCCTAAAAGACACCTTGAAGTCTCCTCATAATACCTTCAAGGTATCTATATACCTAAAAGATACCCTCAAGATGCCTTTAGGGTATTTTAAGGATGGTTAAGGTATCTATCACAAGATACCTTTAAGTAATTATAAGGACCATTTAGGATAGACCTTTAATGTATTAGAAGTAACTTCAAGGTATTTCCTTGAAGGTCCTTTTAACACCTCCAAAATATTTCCTATATATGAAAGTTAATGTAATACCCTCAATTTATGTCCTACCTATGAAAGTACTTGTAATACCCTCAAAATATCTAATATAATGTCTTACAATGAAGTTCAAGGTATTTATTTCAATCTTGATCTAAAACATTCATATTCTCTCTTTGAAGGTCATTATAATACCTTAAAATTATTTATTATATATGAAGTATGTTTTAATACCTTCAAGGTATCTCCTAGATATGAAGGTTTTTATACTACGTTCAAGGTATCTTCTAGGAGATATATTGAATGTATTACAATGAACTTCATAACTAGGAGATACCTTGAAGGTATTACAATGACATTCATGGTACTTCAAGACATCTCCTAGGTATGAAAGAGATACCTTGAAGTATGATGAACATCCTTGTAATACCTTTAAATTATTTATTGAGTGTGAAAGAGATACCTTATATGATATACCTTAAATATTACAAGTACCTTCATACCTAAGAGATTCCTTGATGGTATTACAAGGACATTAAATGTATTTCCATATGTAGTAACCCAAAAATATGCTATGGACTATCAAAAACTTTTGAGTAGATAAATTCAAGGTATCTTCATGATTTCATACCTTTTCCTAGTGGTCTTATGGCTTGTTCTATGAACTATCTTTATATTCGATATGTTGGTTACATCATTTTGTATATTTATTTTCAATCTAGTAACTTGTAACTCATTCAAATATATATATTTTTATAGATATGTCTATAATATAAAATACTATAAATAGAATGTTATAAAAATGAAGTGTATCGATGACTCATATAAATGACCCATACACATATTTAGAATGTTTCAATATAATCAAAAATTCCTTTGAAAATATTTGAATGATGAATAGAATAATTTTGAAGCTTTGTTGATGTATTTCATCAATTCATGGTGCATTTTAGATCTTGGACCTACCACTCTAGAGTTTATTGTCAAACTCTAGAGCTTTACTATCAAACTTTGAAGCTTCACTATCAAACTCCAAAGCTTTGTTAGAAAGTTTCATCACACTCTAGGGTTGCCCTTAAGGATTAACTTACTTTGATAAAACTCTTAGATTTCAATTATAGTATATTATTCATTATGTACATACAAAACTAGAGAACTAACCATGCCAAATGTTATAATATAATGGTAAAAGTGAGAAACATAGACTCACACATACTAACTAAGATATAAGTACCTATCTTCTACTTTAGACTAGCCATAAGTCATAAAATTCATATAATGTCCAATATAATAATGTAGATTAATAAGTGGAATAGGATAAATATGTGGATATAATTAGTCATAAATGGAACCATCATTTCCCCCATACTTTACCTTTTGCAAGTCCTCTTATAAACTACACCCCTCTTACCTCATAGTTGAACACGTTTTGCTCCAAATTTTGGATAAGATCATAAATATCATAGTGAGTTCTAAAATTGTCTTTAGTTATAAATATGCATCCCATATATTGAATAAAAAATGTCATCCATCTCTAAAACTGCTCAGTAGACTGGTGTTATGTATTTTTCCATGGTGACATGGGATTAAGGACTTGCGGCCTAAACCTCATACCGATCCAAGCTTTGTTCCCCACTTGAGTGATGACCTATGAAATGATCATATAATAGTGTTAGGTTGGTTACATCATTTTATCTTTGTTTTATATTTAGTAACCCAAAACTCCTTAACAAATATAATGTTATTTTTTAGATATGTATATAAGATGAAAGGCTATAAATAAAATGCTATAAAAATTAAGTGCATCCATGAATCAAAGAAATGACCCATAAACATCTTTGAAATGTTTCATTATCATAAAAAATTATTTTGACAAGATTTAAATGATGGTTGGAATGATTCCTAAGATCTGTTGATGTATACCAAAAGTTCATGGTACATTTTAAAACCTGGCCATAGCACTTTGAAGCTTTGTTTTTGAACTTTGGATCTTATTATCAAACTCTAGATATCTACTATTGAGCATCAGATCTCTATTATAAATCTTAATCACACTCCAAGCTTGCCTTTGAGTATCAATTTACTTTATCAAAAATATTAACATTCTATTATAGAATATTATCTATTTTATACATACAAAATTGGAGAGATAACCATGCCAAAGTTAGAACATAATGGTGAAATTAAGAAACATAGACTCACACATACTAAACAAGATATAATTACCTACCTTATACTTCATACTATCCATAATTCATAAAAATTAATTCAATTTCCAGTATAAGAAGGTAGGGTAACAAGTATAATGAGCTGAACTATGGATATAATGAGTTACAAAATGGACTCATTATTTCCCCACACTTTACCTTATACAAGTCATATTGTAAGCTAAAGCACATACACAAGAGGTCCTTAACAAGTACCTTCATACCTAGGAGATACCTTGATGGTATTATAAGGACACTTAGGGTATCTCCTTCACACCTAGTAATTACCTTGAAGTACCTTGAATATTCGTGTAATGCCTTCAAGGAATTTCTTAGGTACCAAGCTCTTTGTAATACATTGAAGGTATCTCCTAGGATATGTACTAATTTTGATGTATCACCTAGGATATATCTTAAATGTATTACAGTGTAAGGTATAACACATAAGTCCTTGTAATAACTTTAAAGTATCTCATAAGAGGTAACTTAAAGATGTTGCAATTTAAGGTATTAGAAATAGGTCCTTGTAATAATTTCAAGGTATCTTCTAAAATATATATTTTGCCCATTGGCCTATCTCTTAGTCTGACTAGTCTTTGATTGATGATATAAACATTTTATCTTACTCATAATGCTTAGAATGTAATTATCTTACACCTAAGTAAGGTATGATCTTGTACCTATTTTTCTCCTCTTTGGATACTAACATCTAGGATAGATAGTAGCATCAACATTACTACCATGTCTTAACACAAGTGTCTAGTGCCCTAAATTAATCTAATTTACAAATGAAACATATCCTAATGGTCAGCCTAAGTTATTTAATGTGATTTATCTCCTGATAAGATTAGTATAAATAAAATATCAACCCTCATTCATTTACTCACCCATGACACCTAGAATCAAACTAAAGATTCTCTATTTATTCTTATTTCCAAATCATCCATAGGAAATGTACATCTATAGGTCTAAAATACTAAAGGAGTATATTAAGAACTTAATTTTCTAAGTTACAAGCTAGATCACTATTGTACTTATTATACACATATTTCATGATTCACATACAATCCAAAACATAGGGGAGAACTACATGAGTTTAAGGCCCTTTTTTTGAGTATTGGATATGTAGACAACACCCTTTGATATTAGGGTCATTAGAGCTAGCTCATCACCATTTGACCACTAACCCATTTTCCCCAAGGTCACATTGAATATGGAAAGTTAGGTTTTATCATTTCATAAGGAGAAACTATCCATAACCTAGATCTAAATGCACTAGAGTGAAGGAAAATCCAAACATAGAAGCATCCATTTGGTCACATCTTATTTCACCAAATATTTTGTATGGGACACTATTGTCAAACTCAGATAGTAACATCAATGCAATTGCGTAGGGTTGATGCAATTACTTAGATAGCCAAGGACACTAGATTTAGAATCTAATAACTATTATAGAACTATATTCCTACCTTATTTTAGCTTATTATATATCTAGAACTATATTGTCATTGGAACAAGCTAAGTACTTATCTTCTTTATTATTTTCTATAGCTATCATAGTTTTAATTTACATATTAAGACTATCTCAACATAACAAATTCATTATATGTTTACATCCAAGCTTAGAATTTAATTGGCCTTCTATAGATCTAATTATCACCCTTGTATCATTTCATTTCTATATTCTTAACACTAGTATTAAAGTGAAAACAACACATATTTCATTTCAAGGTTATACATTTGGTGAACCCGATCTTTGAGCATCAAACCTTAGGTCATCTAGGGTTTTTTTATTTTTGTTACTAAATTTTTATTACTATAATTTGTTGCAATTTTTTTTAATTTTTCAAGCTCTATAAAATGTTAGTGAAAAATCTTTATTCCAAATGGAAGATCAAGAAGCATTGGTTACTCGTCTCAATAATAATAAAGGGTTTAGTATATTCATTTTTGTATGTTACGAGAGATGAAATAAGTAAAGAAGATAAATCCCAATATGCCTCACCTAGTATTGGTGAATATTTGAAAGGCACTGTAACTCATCCCATACTTATTAACCTACATACATCTAATTAGGCCATAGATTATGTGTTTAAACCTTTATTCCTTAAAAATAATAGTGATACATCTATTATAAAATTACCCATTATATCAAGACAAACACTAGTTTCAATGCCTATTATTACTTAAAACATGTTTTCATCACCTTTGGTTACTACTCAACTTGCTAATATAACTCCCACTAAGCCTATAATTTAATCATTTTGTCAGGTTATAAAAAACTTGGAAGACGAGATTACAAACATTGAACAAAAAGATTTAAAATCCCCTCACACTATAGATTCACAAGATGTGTTGCATAACCCTCTTGCACTTAAAATCTCTTTGTACCCTTTGCCAACTAAATTTTTTGTAGTTAAGTTCACATTTTCTGATTTCAAGGGTGATCCTAAACAACATCTTTGAACCTTCTATGTGGCATGCCTTGACTATACTTTCAATGATAAATTTTTGAGTAAATTATTCCCAAGAAGTCTTAAGGACTATGCTTCGAGATGGTTTTATGATCTGCCTGTCCGATCTATAAAAGCCTTAAAACCTCTTGTAGACCAATTTTTCACACACTTTTTCATTAACATATCAAAAAATGTATCCTATGTGCAAATTTCCAAAATAAAAAAGAAACTAATGAACCTATCAATAAATATGTCTTGTGATATAATATAATACTAACTATTGACTAAGTTTGACTTTTATTCAAATTGGATCAACCCCTACATATTTAAAATTTTCATAATTTATAATATGTCTAATAGGCTCTCATGTGTGTCTAAATACTTTACTTATCCCTATTCTAGCCTTGGTCTAAGTCCATCTTCCTTGTGCTTATCTAGTCAACCAAAGTCAACTCTGGTCAACCATAGTCAAACATGGTCAAAGGCACAAATTATTTTGAAAATTTCCTAATATGGTCATTTAGATGTTCTAATTTCATAATTCATAAATTTGTCTTTTACCATGTCTCATATGCAAAAATGGCCTTTTGGTCACATTTTTAGCTCATTTAATGACTTGAATGGATTAGTTAAAGAATAAAAGTTGTCACCAAGGAATATTTCAACATAGAGGAGGTTAGAACATGTTATGAGGTAGTCAAAGTTAGTTCAATAAGTAGTTCCATTTGGAAAGAGGTAGTTTTTCCTTAAAAATATGCTATTAATAGTACCTGTACAGACTTGTGAAGTCCATCTTCAACTTGAAACATGAGAATGTGCCTCTTTAACTCCCTAAAGTCCTTACCATGATTGGTTTGTAGAATAAATGTCAAAAATATCATTTTTAACTTCCATTTCTTCTTTTTTGCCTTAGTAAGCCAAGAATGGTCAATTTTTAATGCTTGGTGCAAGTCATATAGGTGGAGTTGGGAGGAATTCTCTTAGGGGTTGAAAGGAATCTAAGTTATCTTAATTTTCATGGTAACAAGTTTTAATTTCATTTTTCCTCCTTTATGAACCATTTCTAAGAAGCTAGGTGGATTTTAATGCTTCTTCATCCATGAGGGGTCTCCTTTTTAATCCTATTCCATAATATTTTCCTTTGGTCTAATGGATTTTATTTTTTTAGGTATTTCTCAAGGTTTAATTACACCTTTCCATAGTTTTCACATCATCTTCATGGTTTTGGAGATCTCAATAACTCAATAAACCTCTTCTAGGCTTGTTTGTGTTTACCATTGTCTACTCTTTTCACCTATAGATAGGTGATTCCCACATAGAGAAAGGTTTTTTAAAGTTTATTTAAAGTGTTATTGAAATATTTTTTCCATTTAAGGGCTATATAATGCATTTGGATTGTTAGGAAGATTTTAACAAACATTTTCTTTCTCATTTCCATATTTTCTACCTACAGGCAGTCAGATGCATATCTTTAGGTGTCATTTGTAGAGCTAAAGAGGTTTTTAAGAAATTAAGTTGACAGGGTTGAATCTCCATGATGACTATGAAACAAGGTGATAGCTTGGGGAGTATATTTAAGACCCTTGATATCCAAGTATGGTGTTGAGAGACTTTACTAAACAAAGAGTCTAGGTTTTGGGAATGAGTCCCTAAATTGACCAAATAAAGGGTACGAAGCTTTTTCAAGGTGAAACATAACATATTTGGAAATATCTTCAAGGCATATAAGTTGGTGATTTTGTATCCCTATCATAAGATAACACCCCTACAAAGTTTGAAGAGCAAAAAATGAATATTAGATAGCCATTTAAGAGTCTAAAAAACCACTTTTGTACACTATGAAAAAATAGTGATATCTACAATCTTAGGATCAAAAGGAGACCTTCTTCACCAAGAATAAAAATTGACCTTAATATTATGTTTATATGATTGACCTTAATATTATGTTTATATGATTTAAAATGGTTCAAAATGAATATATATCTTAGAAAGACCATCAAGGAGAAGATGTCAGTTTGTGTTTGTGATTTCCCATGCTCACCCTATCTGTACATAGTACCAAATGATAATCTACAGCCAGGTAGACAAGTGAGTCAGTTTAAAGATGGTGGAGTGATGGTAACTGATAAGTATTAGGTAGGTATTCTCAAAAAAATGATAGAGGATATAAAAAAATTCTATACACCCTTATAAATGTATTTCAAGCTTATATAACTTACTAAAACCTTAACACCATCTATAACCCTGTATATTGAGATATAGGTATTGAGTTAAGAGTGAGTTTGTATTAGTGTTAAAAGAGACTATATTGGTGGATTTTGGCATGGAAAAAGTGGAAAGTGACCTTAAGGGACTCTTTACAAGTCTGAAAACACTATTCTTAGCAACCCATTTCAATTCAATGATACCTAAAAGTATGATCCTTCAATAGGAAACCTAGTCATGTTGAACCGAGTCTTGTGTTTTCAAGAGCATAAAGGGTGTTTATAATACTTGGGGGTTATAATTATGGAATAATATTATGAAACTTTCACCATGGTCAAATATGTGAACTAGGAATATGACTAAGAAGAGGAGATTAGTATTGTGTTAGTGATAAAATGAATAAAGCAAATTGATAAACATCACACTAAACTAATAACTTCATGCCTAGTTACTAAGGTGAGATTAATAAAAAAATGAATGAAAAACACAAATAAAAATTAAAGAAGTACAAAAATCATTCACCTTCCTTGGATGTTCCAAATTCTTTTGTAGTGACTTGTTCGGCTTGTGCTCTTAAAGTCTGTTACAATGGAGCTTGACTATCCTCCACCTCCTCTTGACACATTTGGCTTTAGATTGGCTTGGCTTGGGATAAATTTATCATGTTAAGACTAATTTTGATATCTTTTGGAATCATTTTTGTAGTATAATTTTGCATTCTCAAGATTTAAAATTCATGTGACAAGGCCTCTTATTTATAAATTTTTGAAAATGGGTAGAATCAACCTAAACCATCCATCTCAAGATTGAGATGTGTAGCTAAGGATTAATCAAATTTTGTAATTAAAATTCATAAATAGGCTCATCAATATTTGGGATAGAGGAGAAATTAAGAGGCATGAAGGGCATTAATAAGGCATAAAAGGTATGAATTTTGATATTTGTGGCATTTATGGCCTAGGGATGTCTTCCCAAGAAATGAGGTCACTTAATGATGAATATATTCAATATTCATTTCTAAAAATAAGTATTCAACAAGTTTCCATGGAATTATTAAATAGGCTGTAATTTGGTTTAATTACCTATTAATCATGATTAAGCACTTTAGGCACAAATTACTCAAATTGATCAGAATGCCTTGTTATTAGTCCAAAATTTGATTGGATTAGAATTAGAATGTGATGCTAGATGTGTTGGATCCATTATCTTATTTAGGATGTTGTCAACACAAAATAACAAAGGCATGTGTTCCATATAATAAATTTGATAGAAAAGAGTAATCTAGAGCACCTAGGTGTAAAATTAGCATTTTGACTCAAAATGATTTGATCAAAGTTACTTGGCCCATAAATTTCATTACCCCATTTAATGATCTTTGGCCAAAATAAAAACTTGAATATATGAATTTCAACTCATATTTTTTATTTGTGTTTTTAGGTCAAATTGTGAATTTTGGTGTAAATTAGTCAAAAGCCTAGTTGGAGGTTATCGGTGGCTAGATTTAAGTGTTTACAATTTGCCCTTGTTTGGGAATGTGTTGCAAACTATAGGCAAAGAAATGTCTTCTCAAAGAGTGAGAAAAGGCCTATATGCTAAAAATAAAATGATGTTTGAATAAAAGAGCTCTAAATGGTTTTGGGAAGCCTATGATGATGTTTGCCCTTATTTGGGAAGGTGTTGCAAATCGTAGGAAAAGTACTATCTTCTCGAATAATGAGAAAAGACCTATATGCCAAAAATAAGATGATGGTTGAAGAACAAAGATCCAAATAGTCTTGGGAAGCCTAAGATGATGCCCCCTAGAGGGAGTGGTTATTAGATTTATTTATGGATGGTCCCTTGAAAAGAAATAAGAAGAAAGGTGGAATTAACCCATGGTTGAGATTAATACAAATGAGAAAATGCTTGCATGCATTGATGTAAAAAGGATTCTAATTTTCCCAAAGGTAGTTATAATCAAGAATAAAAGTCAAAATAATTATTTTCCCATAGGTTTTTATAATCATTAAGAGAACCTAGATTGGCTAAAGATGATTCTGCCCTAGTTAGGTATGATTAGCAAGCATAACTCAAGGATATAACCTAGAATATAGATTAAAGATGAGCAGGTGTAAAGTGATGAAAGCGATGGATAGAGGAATAAGATTGATAATTAGAAATGATTCAATTTTAATTTCCAATGACAAGATGCTCATCCTTATTAGAAATGATATAACTATAATGGCCAATGTGTTAATTTGATCAAGGGTGGGGTGGAAGGATTTACTAAGGTGCCAAGGAGAAACTTCTACAACTCCATTGATTGTAGACATTCTTGAAGCTAGTTTTCATTTTAACATGTGATGGTAGGATTCATGATAGAAAACCATGAAGATTATCCCAACATATGAATAAGGACTAACTCTTGATCCAATAAACACTTGAAAATAATACACCAATGATAAAAACCATGATGATAATATTGATGTATGAATATGTATACACTCAAGAATAATGTGCTCAAGGAATCACCCATGAATGCATATAGACTGAGTCGAGGCAATAGTGATGAAAGCAAACAAATAGGCAAATGAAATAAAAAATAAATAAATAAACAAAAAAATAACTTGAAATAAAAAAATAAATAGAAATCTTGAGATCAAAAGCAAAATAAAGCATCTTAGCAATGACCATGCCCTAATAAGGTAGATCAAGGATAACTAGCCAAGCTTAGGTAGGATAAATATTTTAGAATTTTTGAAATATTATGAATGTTTTCTATATTTTTGAGGTATATTAACTCATTATAGAATGACAAGATACCTACTCACAAAATGGTGAGAGTTTTTGGCTTCGTTTACTCATAAAACAATGAGAGCATGGTGTAAAGGGTGACTGAGATGACGTCAACATGAATTGAGCATGACCCACATAGTCCTGAAATGACCTCAAGTCATAGTAATTCCATCCAAAAAAAATGTGAGGAGAAAACAACTAGGTCCCAACAAGTTCTCAAATTTGGCAAATGGCTAGTCAAATGAAAATAGTGATGGTAAGGTGATGTGGCAATGTATGGTAAACAAGTGTTTCCCCTAATTTTCCCATAGGTGGCTATAACTAGGATATAATAGAATAGGTCAATGATACTAATTTACCATTATGTAATTATAATTAGTAGCAATATTGGTGAAACATTGATTTTCCCATATGTGGTTATAATCAAGCTCACATAACAAGCTTGATATAGAATAGAAAATGAAAGATATCTTGCTAGATCAACTATCACAATACTTTCATATATTGTCATTATAAACATGGATTGGATTGATTATTGAAACTTGATTGGAATACTCTCATGAAAATTATAGGAAGAACCAAAGGAACCAAGATCAAAATAAGATTGGGTAGGATGACTAAAAGTATGCTTTGGTTTAGATAGGAATGGAATGATATGATCAGAATGTCATTGCTCAGGATAATGATGGTTTTTGATAGATTAGATAAAATGGTAATAGGGTTGACTTCAAGTGATGGGGTAAATGGAAGGATACATGAGAATGGAAAAAGGATATGTAATAATAGCAATGTCATGGCAATGTGAAATAGTATGGTACATGGTTTTGGCCTAGGTGTGGTTTTTTATTTTGTTGTTCCTAATGATGGGGAGATGCACATCTTAATAAATAAATGAAACAAACAAAATACTTGATCATGTTAATTTCTATCCCATACCTCATCTAAATAATTTTTCTATTAAGAGTGGTCATAGATTTGGTTATCAATAATTCTTTTGTGATGTTCATTGGTTGTTGATTTTGATTCCTTCAAACATCAAGACAAGGTATCTTTATAGCTTCTAAAAAGTAAAGTATGGTCATGGATTGTAAACAAGGATAAATAATGGATGGTAGGTCTAATTTTGAAATGGTATGGTAGATGATATAGAATATGAAATGGTTGGGAAACAAATGACCATTAGGATGTTCAGTCACATGTAATGTTATTGATGTCAGATTTGACATGACTTTGGTTGTGGTAGAGTCGAAGACTTGTTGTCTTGATAAGACCATCAAATTTTTATATTTTTTGGGCCTAAGAGTAGTGACCATCCGATTAGGTTATATATAGGAATCTATTTTGATTTTATCTTCACCAAGTAGTGAATAAATTTTGTGCATATCTATTGGTGTCTCAATGAGGTTTTCACCAATGAAGTTGTCTTGATTGTCTTGTAACATATCTGATAAGGTTTCACTAATGAAAATTGGATTCTAACTTTGATTTTCCCCCAAAGCCTTTGAAAAATTTTCACTAGGAGAATGTTCTTCTTTTTCATGAATGTGGTATTGGCCTCCTTGCTCTTCTTCAACTTCTATGTCACCATAGATGCAATTTAATAAAGTGTGATTTTGTTAATCCTAATCGACACTTGTGGGAGATAGAATGTCAATAATATGGCTATTATAATTGATGGTAATGGTCTATGGAATTTTAATGGAATGGGGAGAGGCTACACAATTCTTATAGAAGATATTAGGATAACTTGTATCAAAGCTAAAGTACTCATCCTCAAAAATTGTAGAAGGATCACAAATGTATTTAAATTGATGTACAAGGCATACATAACCAATGTTGTAACAACCATGAACATATTCTTCTTTTTAATTTGATTCTAATTCAAGGGACTCTAAATCACATGTTGAGACTAATGTTGATTCATATTTTGATGGTAAATTTGATGTCAGTTCAAGAATAAAACTTGACTCTAACTTTGATTTTTCATCTGATGGGTACTCTATTACAATGATGTCTTGTTGAAAATTTAGTTTTGGATAAGTAACAACCTATGATGGCATAATGGGCTCCAAAAAAACTAGTTTGTCAGAGTGGGACACTTTTAGGATGCTAGAAAGGTCAAGAGACAACTCCATATAGACAGGTTTTCAATAGGTGGCACTTGAAAAATAGGCACATGGTCAAGGTAATGATTTTCCCAAAGACATTTATAATCATTAAGAAGTGACTCAACAAAGACTATATCTTCAAAGTGAGACTCTTTGACAATTGGTATAGGATTAATAGGTGATTCATCATAGGTTGACTTATCATAAATGGTTGATTCAACATAAACATATTAGATTGGTTGGTTCTCTTGGCCTAGGTTTCTAATGAGTTGGAAAATACTATTTTTGAACATAACTTAGTCTTTGAAGGATTGGATTAGTTGAGGATTAGATGGGATTGGTTTTGGATGAGGAATGGCTTATGGTTAGATAATGGTAGGGCATTGGGGAGCATGATTGATCACATGAGCCAAAGGATGGAGTCTTGAAATGGTAATGAGAGGGCATTGTGGGGCTTCATTTATTGCAAAAGCTAAAGGATGAGGTCCTAGAATGATGAAAAGGCATTGTGGAGCCTAACTACTCACACAAACTGAAGGATGAGGTTTTAGTATGGGAATGGTATGACATTGTGGTCCTAAAATAGAAATGATAGGATGTGGTGGAGCCTGATTACTCACATAATCCAAAGTATCCAAGTCTTCCTCATAAACCATACCATCTTAGTAATGAGTTGACTCATAAGCTAGTTTTTGACTATGTTCCACGTACTGATTATTGTAAAGAGGGTATGTATCTATATCCCAAAAAACATTATCTATAGTTGGGTCTTCAAAGTCCTCACAAGCCTCTTCATTCCAATCAAAGTCTCAAGTTGGATCATAAGTTGGTTTGTGACTTTGTTCCCATGTATAATTATTATAAGGTGGATAGAAATCTATCTCACAAACCATATTATCATCATTTGGGTCTTGACTAAAGCCATAAAAGTCATTTTATGTGGCCATTCTATCATAATTTTTATTATACATGACTTTACCATAGGTGTAGCTAGACATATATACATTAATGATGAAAGCTCTAAAAAAAGGCTTAGAGTTCTACAAACTCCAAAAAAACTATGTCCAAAGACCAAATGGTTCAAACTTGGTCTAGATTCATCAAAAGGATCAAAATGTTTATGCAAAGATTTGTGATAACTCAAGCTAATGTTAAGTGTCTAATGTTACACATCTTACACAAAAAAGATTAAGTGAATGAACCAAACATTAAAATGTAAAACACTACAGTTGAAGTGTTTCAAATTAGTCTAATCTAAGAAATTAAAAATTAGTGTCTTTTGACCAAAATGTGGCATGAAAAGTTAGGCTCAAACAAGGCATGTTCTAGTACTCTTTGACAAATGGTGTCAAAAAGCTAGACTTTGAAACAGATGAGATTTTTAGTCTAATATATTTGAAACACTTCTGAAAAACACTAGGCATTTGATTCTTGGACATGGACTTGATCAAATAGGTATAAGGTATAAAACAAAAGGCACTTTAGAGATAGTTTACTTTTCTCACAAATAATGGTATAAAACTTGGTTCTTCTGACAAACAAGCTAGACAGAAAGTGGCCAACATAACTGTGCTAGACAAAGGTTCAGAAAAGTATACTCAAATTGGTTTGAAAATATAGGAACAAATTTGAACTCTATGCAAGAGATCCTATGAAACAATATCTGAAATGTTTTGGGAAGCATAACAATGCTAGAGTACCCAAAAGAAGTGATAAAATGCTTGTTTCAAAAACTCTCAAAGGTAAAGATAATTTATCACAAATTTGATAGCATAACACTAGCTTTCTTGACTCAAAATTTTGTGGTTCATAAACTCAAAGTGTAAGTGCTTCACACAAAATGACTTAAGTATATCAAGCGGTGATAATGATCATGAGTCTTAAATGACCTTCAACCCAAATTGGAAATTGGATGTAATTTCCCTCAATTTTAGTACAAATGGTGAACCCACATAACACATCAACCCTATGAACTTATAAAGGTGTAATTTTGACTTTAGATTATAAATGAAGTGCTTAAACAACTTTTTCAAAGGTCTAGACTCAATTCAGTAGCATAACTATGCCAAAGTGAATGATATGACTCCAAGTTTTGATGAAATTTGAATGAATCATGTGGGTAGCATAACACCTTTTTGTTCAAAGGAAAATTATGACCATGTGTTTGTTTTGCATCATTTGTTTACACCAAGTTTTGAATCTAAACAAGACTTTAATCTTAGATAAAATCAACTAATTAATTGCTCTTCAATCTGAAACTAACAAGGTTGCTTGGTATTGTTGGAATCCATCAATATACATCATTTGAGAGGATTTTAAGTGTTCATCCAAAAGTAAATGTGCATTATATAGTAGGGTTTTTACACCCCCTCTTCTTTCAAATGATAGTACTATGCCATGGAACTTGAGGTGCACCTTGTACCAATAATACTTCCATGGAATGTTGGGATTTGTCTAAGATCTAAAAGTTTTTAAACATTCTATGGGAATCAACTGCACAATGACTTTCACACCAAAAAATGCCAAAAAAAAGCATAGATTTTGGTTCTGTATCACTTGGCTTGTTGCAAAAAGGTCTAGTCCTTTTTTCAAACACTACATATTATTGTTCACTTAGTGTAGTGTGATGTCCAAAGTGCCATTATGTCCCATGTGTAACTCCAATATGGAGCCAAATGAAGTCAATACTAGGAGGTGAAATCTCTAGTCAAATCTTCCCTGAAGAAATTATGGGAGGTAATGATGTCCCCCTCACAAGCTAAGTTTACATAAAATATAGAAAACATAAAATAGAAATACTTTAGGGTCATTGTCAAGGTCACCCAATAATTTTATGAGTTTTTGGGGAGTGATTTAGATGATGTTATTTATATGACTTGGACTAGGCAATTTACAAATAAGGAAAGTGCTTTTGATTCAAGGGTTCCCTAAAGGGAAAAAATGGAAGAGAATACACATAACATCCATGTATTTTATGAAGACAATGTGTTAATTGAAACAATGAAAATAAAATTGACAACTATGTTCAATTTTAAGCCTAAATGAAAGATTTGGTGATATTCATTTGATCCCTTGGTCTTAAAATTTGAAAAATAATGCTAAAGACTTACTTAAGAACTTAAATGTTACATTAAGCACCAAAATAATGTTCCTAGTTCATTTTAAAGCATGCAAAATAAGATCTAAACATGTTTTAGCAATTTTCCAAGCTAGTCTTGCAATGAAAAAGTTAGCATGTCCTTTAGTCTTGAAGCTACTTTAAGTTTGAAATAATGAACTTTAAAAAATAAAGTCTTGGGTTTTTTTTTACACAGTGAAGTCACACCACTCCATAAAGCAATCCAACTACTTTCAAGACAATCCTTTAACTTTAAGAGTTATGGTATTGTAACTAACCGCTAAGGATTTAGTCACAATACCATGACTCTGAATGATAATCCTGTAGTTTTAAAAGTTACAATATTGTAAACCACAAATGGTTTAGTCACAATACCATGATTGGGTTTGATGATCTCACTAGTAGTAGGATAATCCCACCACTTTGTGATTTGTGTTATTATTTCTTAACTGCTAATAGTTAGACAATACCATGACTTGATTAATTAACCTCATGATTTGTAATGCAATCTCATGACTTTTAAAGTAGCAGTATTGTTAACCCTATATGAAAACATAAATTTAGTTTGAAAATATAAATGGATAAACATAATACCATGACTTTGAATGATAATATTGTGACTGTGTCCAATCAAACTGACCACTTATAGAAAAATGTGTTTTTCTTCACTCTTTTAAGTCTCCCACTCCAAGATTCTACATAGCAAAAGTTAGTGAGTTTCTTGAGGGAAAATTATGATAAATTTTGTGAAGTTATTCAGTCCCATTGGGCATGCCATTATGTGAACTATACATTTGACTAAGAAGAGGATATAGTATTGTGTTAATGATAAAATGAACAAAGCAAACTGACAAACAACACACTAAACTAACACCTTCATGCCTAATTACTAGGTTGAGATTAATAACCAAAAAAATGATAAAAACAACTAAAAAGTAAGGAAAAACAAGAATCCTTCACCTTTCTTGGATGTTCCAAATGCTTTTGTAATGGATTGATCGGCTTGTGCTCATGAAGTCTATTGCAATGGAGCTTGACTATCCTCCACCTCCTCTTGGCACCTTTGTATTTGGCTTGGCTTAGCTTGGGATCAATATGGCATGGTAACACTAATTTTAATAGCTTTTAGAATCATTTACGCATTATAACTTTGCATTGTCAAGACTAAAAAATCATGTGGCCTGGCCTCCTATTTATAGATTTTTGTAAATGTGTAGAATCAACCTAAACTATTCATCTCAAGATTTAGATGTGTGGCTAAAGATTAATCCAATTTTTCAATTAAAATTCATAAACAGGCTCATCAATATTTGGGATAGAGGAGAAATTAAGATGCATGGAGGGCATTAATGAGGCATGGGAGGCATGAATCTTGATATTTGTGGCATTTATGGCCTAGGGATGTCTTCCCAAGAAATTATGTCACCTAATGATGCATATATTCAATATTCATTTTTAAAAACAAGTATTCAACAAGTTTCTATGGAATTCTTAATTAAGATCTAATTTGGTCTAATTAGCTCTTAAGCATGATTAAGCACTTTGTGCACAAATTACTCAAATTGTTCAAAATGCCTTGTTATTGGTATAAAATTTTATTTTATTGGAATTAGAATGTGATGTTAGATGAATTGGATCCATTATCCCATTTAGGATGTTGTTAACACAAAATAACAAAGGCACATGTCTTGTACATTAAATTTGATAGAAAAGAGCAATCTAAAGCACTGAAGTACAAAATTGGCATTTAAACTCAAAATGATTTGATCAAAGTTACTAGCTAGCCCATAATTAAATTTCCCCATTTAATGATACTCTATCCCAAATTTGCACTTGAATATATCAATTTCAACTCATTTTATGTGTTTTAGTGTTTTTAGGCCAAATTGTGCATTTTGGTGAAAATTGGTCAAAATCCTACTTAGAGGTTATTGATGGCTAGATTTAGGTGTCTAAAAATGAATACATAAATAAGTTATAATCAAGATTAATAAACTTATATATACCCCTTAAGTCTTGAAATAACACCTACAATAGTCCTTGTGTAGTGTTGAGCATGACTGAGAGTCAAAGTAAGAAGTGAACTTTTTGAAGGGATAGAAGATGGATCCACCTATATAAAGATCATGAAATTTTTTGTGACATTTAAAATAATTAAATAAATTTAAAATACATCAAAACAAGGGGCCTAGATGATGGAAACTTATTCAACTTCCTAAAAGCTCCACACAATCTACCTTTAAAAAACTAATTTTGGGTTTTGAGAGAGATGAAAGGTCAAATGACTGATTTAGGTGCTAATTTTTTGTTTAAATTATACTTATGAATTTAATAATCCCATGAAATGGATGGTTTGGTGAGATAAACTGGGGAAGTTTCCCATATTTTTTCTCAGACAGGGGGTACTTTTGTAGGCTCATAAATAGATAGTTTTAGGAGAAATCATAAATGAGGTGAATAAAAAGCTATGGGAACCATGGAAGGTGGTTTGATTATATATAAAAAACATAGTAAAACATGGGGAACCAACATATAAAGATTGAAACTAGATAGGGTGGTGTAGATAAGAAGGTTTGTAGGTAGACTTAGTTAGGTAAGGTACATGCCTAACTCTAATTGAGAAGTCATTCCATATTTAAAACTTTGGAAAGAATTTTAATGCTTTATATCATATTAATGTAAGTGAAAATTATGTGCCTAATATATCTTAGAAGTATGAAAGGCCAACAAGGAGGTTTGAACCACCAAGTTGTAGGTAGACACACTAAATAAGGTCTAGGCCTATTTCAAAAGGGTGGGTCTTTTCATTTATAGCTCTTAATGAGATATTATGATAATTGAAACATATTTTTGGGATGTTTTTGGATTTTTTTAAGCCTTTAGTATGCAGGGGAGTCCAAAAAAAAGCCATTTATTGGCTTAAATTCACTCAAACCTCATAGAGTGCATGGAAAAGGACACGAATGGCAATGTAAGATGCTTGTATCTCTCATGACACTTTACATGGAAAGTTGAGGTGATTAGATATGTTATATAGGGTTCCAAGGATGATGTAAAAAATATTTGGAAAGGGGTTGTGTCAAACTTTCATCAACAAAGGTTAAGACCTGAAACCACTCAAAAACCCTCATTAAGGACCTGAATGGGGAAAGAAGGTAACTAAAACATCCAAATCGAAAGTAAAGGCTAGGGAGGTGATTTTAAGATGTATAAGACTCTCAAAGGATCTAAAAAATGAAACCAAAGTGTACCTTACCTATATGTATGGAGTAAAATAGGGTTTTTATTGATATATTTGTGTATTTTTTAGATTTAAAAGAGTTTAAAAAGATGAAACCACCTTTGGAAGAGATATTAGGACTTTTTATAAGTCCTCATGCCTATATATTGAGTTATATAATATCCCAATTGTGCTTATCATCTTCCTTATCTCAGGCAGTCATAGTGAAAGTGCAGTGAACACTTAGTGAAAATGGTGAAACTCTAATTAGAAAGCCTTATAAGGCTTGATTGATGAACTTGATGACTTAGACATTCTTGAAATTTGTCATTTCTCGTTGTGTATGGATCATATTTAAAATTTGAAAGATTTTGAATGCCAAGTGTGAGAGGTGCATGAGAGGGAGTTATTTGTGACTGTCATGAATGATTATTCATGGTTAGTGGAATATGAATGATTAAGGACCAATATAATGCATATGAGGGATTTTTGGTAACCCCTACCTCTTAGATAAATCTTTATACTTGATCTTACTTAGTGATGAGGTAGGTTAATGAGGGAAAATCATGAAGATAGTTTCTTATGCAACCATAAGAACATCTATTCCACATATGGAGGAGTTAGACAAGTTTAAGAGACATTTTTCCTTACTTTACATTTAAGACATATCTCATGATAGTTTATATTGATGTTATAACTCATTCTCCTTGGTCAAAAAGTGTCTTAGTGACTCTTGAACTTCCCTTTCTCTCTCTCCTCTCACAATTTCTATATGTACTAGCCTTTTTGGTTGTTGTATGGATCTCTCCACCTAATTATGGTAAATCCTTAATAAATTTTTAAATTAAACTAATGAATAATGTTTTTTTTACCTCATTCAATATTTCACTAAGTACATGTTATGGTTATTGGTCTTGTTCAAGTATATTTTTCTTACCTTCACATGTTACTCTTCCGAGAGCCTTATGTGATTTGAAATCTCTATTTTATAAGTCGACAAGAAGTGTCTAATATGGATTATAGGTATATTTATTATCTTATTCATTAGCTTTTATATAATACCTATTGTTTAAGTATTCCTAATATAGACTCTCTCTAAGACCCCATGCTTGAAACATTGATGTAAAAGAGGAGTGTTTAATTGAATGTAGTGTATGTGTGGGATTCTCTTTAGTTTCAAGTGCATTGTAAGTGGTGTGATTAGACTAACTATTTGGTGTATAATCTCCCCTATATTATATTACTTTTCAATTAAATTTATCCCTTTTTACCCCCACTAGATTTATTAATAGGTTTGATCTATAGTGGTACATCAAGGGAACTCACCCTAATCTAGAGATCTACCTCAAATTTGGGTCACCCACAACCTTGAGGTGGTTTGATTATGCCACTTAAATGAGGAGAGAATTGTCATATCCTCAAGGGGTGCTAGCTCAAGTGAAAAAACTAACCAAAATGACCAATCCTATGTCAAGAAAAGAGTTACAAGATATATTGAGCCAAAGTTTGCTTGTTCCTTTACATGAGAAAAAAAAAATCAATTAAACCAAGTTATAAGGTAAAACTTGTTAAGCTTAAAGAAAAACCACCATGGTTAAAATAGTTTAACAATAACCAAATCATATTTTTTAATACAATTCACCAAGGAGATAATCTGCATATTTACTTAAGTCCCTAGATTCATTACTCCCACAATTACTAGAGTGCCAACTTATATCTCTCCCTCATCCATTAAGTTTGATATGATTCAACCTATACCTAAAGGTTATAATACAAAAGCTTATTATGATTATCATCAAGGCCCAAGACACTCTATGAGTATATTCTTTACATTGATACACAAGATCTAAGATCTTATTTATAACCAAAATCTTTCATTTGAGGATCCTTCAAAGGAATCAAGTTCACATCATGGAAATCACCATAAATAGAAAATATTTAACAATCCTTTGCAAGACCATTATAAAAAGGAATTAAAATTCTAAATTGAATATAAAACACATCCTCCATCATCACATTATAGACACCCACTAGATGGGAATATTCATACCAACATGCAAAATATACCTCCTATTATTCATAGACATTCTATTTCCTTTTATGAAAGTGAAATTAAGGATAATGACTCTAATATTCATTCCCTACTCATTATATAATACATTTATAAACACCCCATATGCATTTTTATGATTGATAATGGTGAAATATAAAATTTTTTCACCAGGACATTAATTACACACTTGGGTTATACTCATCATCATTTACACCCCTCTACTAGATTAGTTAGATCATTCAATGAGACCTCCCATAAGGTTCTTGATGAGATTGACTTAACTTTTTAAGTTGTTTCTACACATATGGTTAGTACCTTTTCAATTATCCTTTCCATATGCATCTCTAATATGTTATTGGGAAGAGATAGGATACACACACTTTGAAAAGTACCTTCTACATTTCATGTGTGTTTTAAATACATTTATTCCAATCGAGTAATTATATTTTTTAGTATTTTTTTTAATGTGAGATAATTATCTACTAAAACCAAAGTAAATATAAGCTTTTGAACATTAATTAGAGATGAAAGTTGGTTTTACACCATTGATCAAGCTGTGAGAACTCTTATTTAGCTGGGGATGAATAACCTACAAATCATAAGTAAACACTTGGACAAAAATGGATCAGTAGGAAGATGAGTGGGCTGCCTAGTTATAAACCAATTTGAAGAAGTGTAATGCTTGCTCAAATGGATGTCAGTGCACTATTTTAAATTAAGATGAATAAAGTGCTAAAAATGATAAAGATAAATGATTGCAAGATATAAATGATGTGAAGTTTATTTGATAAAGATAAATGATTATGGATTATTCAAGATAATAGATGTAGGTATAAATAATAAAAAATATAACTTAATAAAGATTAGATAAATGCATATTATCTATGATTGAAAGATAAGATAAATGGATTATTCAAGAACAATATGTATAAATGCTTTGCTAATTTTTAGTAATGGATATCAATAGATTAGGAGATAGAATTAGAAAATAAAATGTAGATTATGTTAGGATTTAGAGACAATGAATTCTATTAAAAACAAAATTTAGGTCTATTTTTTTATTTCAACAGGGATCAAGTGAATCAACATCAATTCTGTGTCAACTGCTAATACTAAAAAATGAAGGATGGAAAATATTTTAAAGTTTTATAAAATAATTAAAATAGATAGTAGATTATAAAACAAAGATGCTAAAGGACTAATAAACTATAATGTAAGCCAAAACTAAGTAATACAAAACATAAAATTGACCTTTAATGAGTGAGGTGAATGTGGATAATGTGTGCTACAAATATGGGATTTAAACCTCCGAAATGGATTGCTATCATATGGACAAGGGGTCTAGTAGGGTATGTATGCAATTTTAAAAACAATTTAGTAGCATTTTAGAGTCCAAAATTGTAGTCACTATCCTCTTCGAGCCATGGAGGTTTGTTGTGTATATGTGGATCAACATCGATCATGGAGGATCGATGTCGATTAACACAATTTGGTTAAAAATTGAATTGGGTTATTTCTAACCATGTGCCAAAGTAAGTGAATATAACACTAAGTTGTTTTCATGGGTTCTTGATGAGGGTAAATTGTTTGAAGGGTTGTTGGGAGGTTGGATAGGTTTTGTTTTTTATTTGTTTTTATGAATTTTTGTTATTTAAAATATTTTTGGTGGTTAGGTATGGTAAATAGTAATTAATAGGATTAATTACCATGGGTAAATAGGGGGTATTTACATAAGATAAACAACTTATACTTTAAGTTATATTTTATGTATATACTTTTAGGGTGTTTGAGAGTGATTTTGGGCCTCTAGGCATTAAGATACAAAATATGGATTTTTTGACATTTACGCCACATTTTAGACTTAGCCTACTTTACGAATTTATGATTTTAGACTCAGCCTATTTTAGGGTCTTATGATATGGTGAAGATTTATAGCATCTATAATAGTTTCTAAAAATCTATATAAGCATCCTCTTGAATTGAAGAAACTTATACACAAGCAACTAGCTGTCAATGTTACTAAGGATAATCCAACACAAAAGGGTAAGCAATAGGTAGTCACCTTTACTAGGTGGATGGTACTTGAGAAACTATTACATCAAAGACATATACTGGATTTCGTAGAATCCCAATCCTATACTACAAACCATGTTCAGATATCCAAAGCACCTATACATGTTCCTATTACTATCATTCCAAATAAAAAAATAAGAACTCATGATGGTTTCCATAAAACCTTACTCTAGGTACTCCTACTAATGCTTCATGACCACAAATTCCTATTTTACATATGTAAAGTACCATTGATACCATAATGACACATATTACACTTATATATGCTCCTTGGCTGTGTACATGGGGTATTACACCAGATTTACAATTGGGAGATATATATGACCATTAGTTTGATGGCATAATATGATGATATTTCATATCTCCAAATAATTACAAAAATTAAAAAAAAAAAAAAACCAAAAACCAAAAACAATATCATTACTTACATGTTCTATTGATTCATTGGCATCCATATGTTACTTCCATATTGAAGTACCACATACCTATTTACTCTTATATACACATATGTGTCAAAATTATACATTGGGTGTGATACAAGAATATAGAGATACATATTAAACTCCTATTTTGGATGTTTGGTTTTCCCTCTTCTCATGTCATATGGACATTGGGGGCATCCACTTCTTCAATCTTGATACAAACAAGTTATATGATTTGATGATCAATCTATAATATCATGTTTGATCTTACATATATACTTACACATGCCTATTATCTATGATTATATTTTACACATGGTACTTCATATTCCATACACTTGACATACTTTTCTAATGCATTATATCTATAGGCCATTATGACATGTTTATTCTAGTTGTTTATGATATACTTTATGCACTTCCTTGAGTGTCTTATTTTTATTGTTCAATAATTTGAATCGGAAAATTTTCTTACATCTCCCATGCCTATTATTTTTTCATTAACATTTACATATGAAATTTATTGTTGTATGGACATTTGAATATGTCATATTTTCTTTCATGGACATTTGACTAAGTCATGTCCCTTCGATTATGCAAAATTTTGAACATGCCCCTTATTTTAGATCTCTTTGGACCATTACTTATTGAGTTAATTTTGAGTGATATTGTGTGTGCACCTATTTACTTGTTGATATTATACTATTTTTTTTGTTACTATCTATACATTTACATGATCTTTATGATGTATAATAGGCCTACATGTGATCACATTGGTTCTATACTTTGAAAATTGATACATTTATGTAAGCATGTTCCTTCTTTAGGATACATGGTTACATTCACAAATTTTATAATTATCTACCCTTTTGCGGTGAGGTAATTCTTAGTTCCTATTTTTACCTCACCTCAAATGGGGATGGGTATATTAGTGGGAGAATTTCCTTGGAAGCATGTTCTCCACAGTCATTCACTATTTGATACTTATATCAATTTGTAGATTTATGAGGGCATGTCATATAGGCATGGATTCCACACATTCATAATTTTCAAATTCTTTGGGGCCATACTTATAAATCATGTTTTCCACATTTTTTTTGTATATGGTAGTTATATCATTTCAAATATTCAGAAGGGACATGCTTTGGAAGTATGTTCTCCACACCTATTCACTATTCAAAATCTCTAGTTTATAGTGTGTGCATGTTTTGGAAACATGTTATCCACATTAGAACTTATATCAGTTTTCATATTTATCCATTCATAGTGGGGTCATGATTTGGAAGTATATCCTTCATACTTATTAAATTATCTAAATTCACAGAATCACATTGTTATACAATTCACATTTATAGTTTTGGTAAAATTATATACATTGGTACCATTGTTATACATAATTTCAACATGATAAAAAATTAAGGTTCATATGTTATGAAACATGTGCCTAATATTTAAAAATACAAATTAATTTCAAATTGTAAGACAATTGTACATATTTATATCCCATGGAATTTTATGAACCATATTAATCCAATCTACTACAATAGTTAGTTCACCTTTTGGTATGGTTAAGGTGATTAAATAACTCAATCTTTCCAAATTTTTAGGGTAGAATTGATCATCCATACTCAATAGCTTATAAGTATCATTGGGTTACATGGTTGAGATAATCTCAACTACCAGGTGGTAATTCACTTTTTCTCCAAGGTTAGGTGCATGTGACTTACAATATCTCTATCTCCTTTGATATATGCACTTTAAATATTTATCTATATTTATCCTAATTGTGGTTTGAGAGCCTTAAAATGATACATCTTTTTCAAAATAGATTTCCAATAGGAAAGGTATTTACATCAACACACATGTGTACTCCTAAACCTTATTCTTTCATTTCAATCTATTTCAAGTAATGTTAACCTAGATTATATGCACCAATTTGATACTTTAAAATGCTATTGGTTGTAGGTCAGTCACTATAAAATCACTTAAATTATACTCAAGAAAATATAAGGTGTACATACATGCCCAGGTATTTATTCCTTTCCTTTAAACTAGTAATTTCATTACTAGATTAAAAGGAGAAATATAGATGATATTTTTTTATTATGTATCACCTTAGTCTCGTACACTTGGAAATATTAGACCTTGGTTGTTCTTATTAGTTCTACACTCTCTTTGATTTTTTAAGCCTTGCATTTTCTCTATATTTTTACCCTTAGCCTATCTCTTAGTCCAACGAATACAATATTAATGATAAAAACATTCTATCTTATATAAAATGCTTAAAATGTACTTATATTACCTCAAAAAGGTTTGAATTTATGCCTATTTTTCTACTCCCTAGACACTAAAATACAATATAGATAGTAGTATTGACATTATTGTCATGTCTTGACATAAGTGTCCAATGCCCTAAAGTCATCCAATTTACAAATAAAACATATCCTAACGGTCAACCTAAGTGATTTAATGTGAGTTATTTATTGATAGGATTGGTATAAATACAACATAAAAACTCATTAATTTACTCACCTATGACACCTAGCATTCATAATAAAGATCATTCAATTGAAAAAAACTTCTCTATTTATTCTTATTTCCAAACCAGTCATAGGGATTGTACATCTATAGGTCTAGAGTATTATTGGAGAAGTCCAAGGGCATAGATTTTCAAGTTATAAGACATGTCATTGTTTTAATTACATTAGAAACATTTCATGATTCACACATAAGATGACATGTAAGGGATAAGTACATGAGTGTGAGGTCCTCTTTACGAGTATTGGTTATATAGATAATGCCCTTTGATAATGGGTTCATTGGGGTTAGCTCGACATCATGTGACAACTAACCCATTTTTTCCCAAGGCCACATTGATGATGTAAAATTTGGTTTTTTCCATTTCATAAGTAAAAAATGTCCATTACCTAGAATTAAATGCACTAGAGAGAAGATGAAGCCAAACTTAGAAGCATCTAGTTGGTTGCATCTTGTTTCACTAGATATTCTATATATGACACTATAATCAAAGTCAGATAGTAGCATCAACGTAATTATCCATGGATGACACAACTATCCAGATAGCCAGAGGAAAAAGATTCAAAATCTAAAAACTATTGTATAACTATTTTACCACATAATTTCAACTTACTCTAGATCTAGAACTATATTAGCATCACAATAAGCTAAGTACATCTTTTTTTTTCATTATATATCTATCCTAGATGTACTTTAAATATTTAGACTATCTCAACATAAAGAATTTAGGGTATGTTTATATCTAATTCTAGAATTTATGTGGCCTTTCATAGATCTAATTATCACCCTTGTGCCATTTTATTTCTATATTCTTAATCCTAAGCTTAAAGTGAATACAACACATATTTCATTTTAGGGTTAAACACTATATATGTGGTGGTATTACCCTAATTTTCAACATTTTCATTATATTTTAATGAATTTACTCTATGTAGAAACCATTTTGATTTTTATAGTTTTAAGGTTTATATATAATTTAAAAAAAAATTACTAATCATTTTTTGTTAGTATCACGTATCAAAGACCAAGACAATCAAAACACTCAAATTTCATTTGCATTTAAAAATTGATTACATATTTTGATTTAGGATTTAAACTTATTATTTTTTATTTAAAGTTAAGTGTGTTTGTATTCATGTAATTTAACACCTTGTATGATTTTATTCACATCACAAACCAAGCTTGAGAACTAGAAATGGTCTAGATCAATTATTTTAATCCCTAGGAAATTGTTAGTATGATCTTCCCTCGAATTTCAAGGTGATCTTGGGAATAAAAAATAACACGTATATTTTATTTTGGTTGTATGATTTGGATATCCCAAACCAAAAGTATTTAAGGTATAATAAATATGATGTCATGCCCCAAAATTATGATGAACTCCATGTTCTAGCAAGGTATATAAATTGAGGGAGGAGATATTATTATTTGTCAATCAAGATTATGTTTTAAGTAAACCATGAGTTGAGGGGATTCAATTCTCCAATACCTAGATGCTAGAGATCACCCCTAGAATTTATTTTTTTTAGCATTAATCCATTGATGATGACACATGGAGTATAAAAATATTTGGAGTTTACCCTTTTAAGAATGCCCATTAATAGTCCTCTTCCATGATTTTTTTTCCTCACGTATCAAAAGTTATATAGGATGCCCTAGTTGAGTCTTTTTTATCATAACCTAAGACCTCTATGTCAAAAACATTTTTATGTTTAAAAGAAACCAATCTTTCCCTAGATAATCATGACATACCATTTAAAGTGAGGGTTTAGAGATTAACCCATTCCCACTTATTATGAAGTAGATACATGGGATACATATTGGTTTCACACACATTATCAATATCATAGGTTTTATGTTTCTTGAGTGTTATTGATTTATCCTTGTGTGCAACCAAATTTTCCAAAATATAAATCCAAATCCAAAATCAAATCAAACATCCCAAATCAAAATTCAAAGTCAAATATTCCAATTCCAACTTCAAATGTCAAATCAAATTAAAAATTCAAACTCAATCACCCAAATTTAAAAGGTAAAACATCCTAAATCAAACACATTAATTCAATCATCTAAAATAAAAAATTCAAACATCAAAAAGTCAAAACTACTATAAAGTCACTATCAATTAAAATTTAAACATCCAAGGTCAACCTTGACTAAGTCAAATCAAATTAAAAAATCCAAATTAGAATTCAAATCAAGTCATTTTTGACTAAATCAAAAGTCAAACATTTGAAGTCAAATGTCAAACTTGGACTAATTCAAATCAAGTCAAATTTGTGTAGTTATTAATATCTAATTTATGTAGTACCTCAGTTTTGTACACTTTGGTAATATCCATCATGTTTTTACCTTTTATTTATAAATCTACCCACTATCAAAAGGCTCATGTACACTATCTCTTTGTGCCTAGATTTATTATCTCTTAGTCCAACCATTATTATTTTGATGTATATGACTTATATATTATGTAAAAAGTTTTAAACTTGATTATTATCCTTCACCATTATTTTTATACTTATACGCATTTTATAGATTCCTCAACACTTGCATCCCAAATAGACACCTATGTCGATGCAAGTGTCCACTTTTCCTACAAAGTGTCTAGTGCCTAAAAGATTTAAAAATGAAATGTATCCTAAAGGTCTAACTTGTCGGGGAATCCAAGAACAAACACACTTGTTTTGATCCCACTTGTTAGGATCTTGCTCCTCAGAAAGAACACAATATGATTACCAAACTTAAGCAATTAAACATGCTGAAATATATCAGAAACACAACTATCTAGAATTCACCAATAACATAGAATATGAGAGACAATACACTATCTTGTATTAACATTTGTACAAAAAAGAATACAATAAAGAGCCGCCACACTCTTCCACCTTACAGAGGCTTTCCACACCTCAAGTGTACAATAATTCTTTTTCAAAACACTCTCCTACCAAAAAATGGTCCCAACACACAACTCACACATAGAATTGGTGTTCACCTCTCCAACCAATCAGTAATAACCCTACCAATACACCAAGCACTCTATAGTACTTCAACTTAATCTCCCATGAACCTGCAACCTACAATTCAATAGACCATACTTACAATGGAAGGATCTTCCTTGCCTTCCTATCTAGCTCATTAGTGGAACTAGGAGAAACACACACTTTGTTTTCTTCACTAGAACACTTTACAATACATGCCAATGGGTCTATAAATAGATCCCAAACTTGAAAAAAACTTTGACTCTTAGTTTACTATAATTATCCACGCAGCTCAAGACTCGAAATAGCCTTTACATGCAAACACTCTGTTCACTAAACTGATTGTTTGTGCAACGAACAGTTTTGGAACACACAGGTGACCGACACCGGTCCCTGCTTACCTAGTGCTGCCGACATTGGCTAACTTCTTGCTGACGCTGGTTGCCTTTTGCACTGATCATGACCGACGTTGGTCATGCTATGGATGTTGGTGCTTCTGGGTCTTCAACAACCTCCTTTTCTTTGTCTGCAACAAGTTGAAGCTTTTAGCTCCACAATCTAACATAACTAAGTGATTTAGTACAAGATATTTAAAAAAGGGATTGGTATATATATATATATATATATATATATATATATATATATATAATATCAAACTTAATTAATTCCCCACCTTAAAAATACTGAGAACTCACATGATAATATACCAAGAAACACTCACATGATATTATACCAAAAAACACTCAATAAATCATTCAAGTGAAAAACCTTCCCTATTTCTCCATATTTCTATATCAGTCATAGGAGAATTAGAAATATTAAAACCAAAATTTAGGGTATAAATACCTAAATATTATGTCTTATTTATATTATTATCTATGTAGGTAGTGCCTATTGATAGAGGGGTCCTTGGAGAAGCTTGACACTTTGGGTCTACTAACCCATTTTTCCCACAGTCACTCTAAGGGTGAGGAAGCTATGTTTTTATCATTTCAAAAAGAGTGAAAACATTTGTATGTGATATGTATACATAAGAATAAAGGTTACATAAAACCTATAATCCTCTACTTTTCACATCCAAATCCATTTGATATGCATTATATGACACCTTTGTCAAAGTCAGACACATGCATCAGTGCAACTATCCATATCTAACATAAACATCTAAGGCTAAATAAATAATATTCCTAGAATTTGATTATTTTTCCAAGTTCAACTTCTTATTCACTTCCATCCTATTCCATATCAAATCTATATAAGCACAACAAACCAACTAAGTATAATTTATTTATAGTCCATTACAATATCTATCAATAGTTATAATTTACTAGTTTTAGCAATATTGTTTGTATAAATTCAAAATATTATTTCTTTAAATTTTTTATTAATTAGGTTGATCATTAGGTTAATTCACCATCCTCGTGTAAAATTTAATATAATACCCTTTTAACCCTAAATATCCATATATCTAGATCTAGTGTTAATGTTTTGGTGAACCTGACCTCTATGTTTATTTATGCAAACCTGAGATTTCCCTAGGATATTAATCCTCTAGAGGTTTTTTATTGTTGTTTATTCAATATTTATTCTATTATTTTTATGAAACCTAGGTGTAGCCATAAATTAGTTGGTGTTTCTATTTGACACTTGGAGATTCCTCATTTTCCACCTAATATGACTCAAACTAATGAAATATCAAATATTGTGCCTAATTAAAGTTAAATTAATCAATTGTAACCACATACTGAAGAGGTTATCATATAATATGATTCTGATCATGAAAATAATGAATATAAATAAAATATTGAACATGATCAAATAGATTAATAGAATTAAAATTTATTTCTATGTTTTGAGAATGAATCCATCAAAACCATCAAGACCTTGATGAGAACCTAAAAGAATATTAGAAACTAAAAAAAAACATAGAGGAATAGCTAGATGCATTTATTTATCATGTTATTGGAGATATGGGACATCCCCATGTTATTTTAACCTTCCCCTTGATTACATCACTGATTCATACTTATAATGGGGGCATGGGTTATGTGTTTACACCATTGTTCCCCAAAATAAATCCTACTATTATTGTATCTTCCATAGGAAACATTGGCACTTCAACCCAGTTACTAGTTTCAATGCCTATATAAATTCAAACTATAAGTACATATCCTTTGGTGACTTATCAAACATAAAAAAATAGTGATAAAAATTTGAAAGATCTTTTTCAAACTATAAAACATTTTCAAGTTAAGGTTAAAAATGTTGATCACAATTCTATGAAGTCACCTTATGTTATTGATTCATAAGAGGTGTTGCACAACCCTATTTCACCTAAAATATATTTTTCATCCCTTTCCATCTAGTTTTGTTGCACCTAATTTCAGATTTTATGAAGGTAAGGGTAATCTTGAACAAGATCTTTGGTCTTTCTATGTTGCTTGTTTTGATTATGCTTCCAATGATAAAACTTTGTCTAAACTATTTACAATGATCCTCAATGACTATGATCTAAGGTGGTTCTATGATTTACCATTCCAATCTATAAAATAATTCAATCCTCTTATAGATTAAATTTTGACACACTCCTACATCAACGTTATTGAAAAGGTATCCTATGCCAAAACTAAAAAAATCAAACAAGGAACCAATGAATTTATCAATGATTATGTCTTTAGGTACAAGATGATATTAGACAAAATGGCAAATGAAATGGAAGACAAATAACTTCAAGACATCTTCCAATAAATTTTACTTTCCCTATTACATGATTCCATCATTTTCAAAAATTTCAAATAATTTGATGACTTATGCCATATCGTGTGAGATCATGAACTAAAACTTATTTCATTAAATAATGTTAAGTATATAGCTAACACACTGACTACATCTAATACCAGGTTTCATATTAAACCAAGCTATAAGGTTAAATGTATATAACCTAAGAAGGACACAATTATAATTTTTAATGCAATTTAACATCAACCTAATCATCTTGTATTATCTAATGCACCAAGGAGACAACTTACATGATTATTTGAGTATCCAACTTCTTACTTAAGAAGCTCATAAATTTTCATGTCATATATCTCCCTCCTCCCATAGAGGTTGATATGAGTATACCTTTACCTTTTGGATATGATGCCAATGATTATTATGACTATCACCAGGGCCTTAAACATGATTCTATATAATGTCATACCTTGAAGCATAAAATACATAACCTTCTCGATAAACATCATCTACCATTTGATGATCTTCCCAAATATTTAGGGTCACAACCTAGTGACCATCATAATAAAATATGTTTAGTGGTCTATTACAATATCACTCTCAAAATTTTCCAAAATTATAAATGGTATATAATGCACATTCTCCTCCACCACATTATGGGTACCTATTGGATGGGATTATTGGTAGTTATACACAACATACACCTCCTATGGTTTAAAGAGCCTCTAATACTTTTGATGATAATGATATTTTTAGTGATGAATCATTATTTTTTTGAGAATATCTTGATCACTATCCTATTCATAGTTTGATGATCAATAATGGTGCTAGAAAAAATGTTTTCACCATGACATTAATTACACATTTGGGATATAAACATGATGATTTTTATCCTTCTACCAAAGTGGTTAGAGAATTTAAAGGGGCTTCATAATAGGCTCTTATCAAGATTAACATACCCTTACAAGTTTTCAAAATAAATGTGGTCACTACCTTCTTAGTTATACCATACATGGGATTATTTAATATGTTATTGGATAGCCTTAGATAGATGAAAATTTTAAATTACCTTCCATAGTGCATGGATGTATTAAACACATTCATCTAATAGAGTATTCATAATTCTTTGAATTACATATGAAAATCCACTTAAACCTACTAGGGTTAATCCTCCACCAAATGGTAAGCAATAGGAAATCCCCTTTCTTAGGCAGGCCATACTCGAGATACCATTGTACTAGAGATACACTGTGGATTCCACAAAATATCATCTAATACTACACATCATACTCAATTATTTATAACCATTAAACATGTTTATATTATTTGTAATTAAAATACACCACAAAGAACAAAATTATGGGGTCCATGAACCCCTACTCCTCTTGTTACCTCTTTGAGGTCTCAAAGTCCTATGACACATAAATAAAACAATACAAAGATTATAATGCTAGATATTAAAAATATACATGTTCCTCAATAATTTCACTATTTCGATATACTGTATTCAATTTTAACATCACTTCTAGATTAACATACCTTAGAGGGGATAATTGGCTAGACTGTTCCTTTAAAAAAAAATCAAAAATACCAAAAAATAATATGTTCCTAGTTTTACTATTTCTAATGCTTATGTTATTTTTTCATGTGATTAGATGGAGTATAATTATTTTCATATATATACTTATGTTTCATTATTTAATTTATTGTTATATAGGCATACCAAGATACATGATTTATGCCCATATAGATGTCAAGCCTTCCCTCCACTCATGTCCTAAGTATATTGGGGGCATCTACTTCTTTGATCATGATAAATCTAGGTTAAACTATTATATGATCCATTTCCATTCTCATGTTTTAACATATATACATATGAATGCATGATTATTTCCATGATTAAAACTTTTATAGTGTAATCAATATTACATGTACTTAACACTTTAAAAAGACATATGTTTAGTAACTAGTATGTTAGGTTCCTATTAGTTATTTATGTTTTTCCTACTTGTTTATTTTACCAATTTATTGAGTGTTCCTTACTTTCTCTTATCTTGTATTTTATTTCTTGTTTTATAGTTTGTGTATGCCCCATCAATTGTTACCCACATGCCTATGCTTGCCTATTTAGACATTTAAATATGTCATTATTTGTTGTAGGTGGAAATTTAATATTTCACTCTATGATTTGTAGACATTTGACTATGTCATGTCCTTTGATTTTAGATAACCAAAACATTCACTTTGTATGATGTTTCCTTGTACCATTTCCATTTACTTTACTTTTGAGTTATCTTGTGTGTGTGCCTGATTATTTGTTAATATTATAGCATTACTCTTTAGATTTTTCATCTATTTACATAATGCATATTAGGACTTTATGTGATCACATAGTATATACCTCATTTATATATATATATACCTATATATTTTACCCCAATACATTATTTAATTTATAGATGGATTAAAGGCTATCTTATCGTTTTAAAGTAAGGTGAGAAATAGATTATATTTCCCTTAGCCTCAAATGGGGGCATATCAATGGGGTAATGTCATAGAGGCATGACTTCCACACTTTCATAGTTTTATATTTCATTGTGGGCATGCCAAAAATGCATGACCTCCATACTTATTTAGTACTCAAAATCTCTAAATTATAGTGGGGGCATGTCATGGAAAACATTTCTCCATATTTACACCATTTCTAAAATTTCCTAGATTCAATGGGGTCATGTCATCAAAACATGTCCTACAAACTTGTACTAATTTCAAATTCATCAAATTTCACAAATATATGATTCATACATATTTTTTTGGTAGAATTATATACATTTGTACTATTATTATAACCAAATTTCAAATAAAGACATATATGAAGTATATATTCCATGTAAAGGACACCTAAATTTATAGAATCAAATTAATTTCTAGATTTCAATAATTATTATGGATTATTATCATACTAAGGATGGACTATTATGGACTGGTGTTGTGTTGGCATAGTTTTGTCATTGATGTTAATCTCATTTCATATTATTTTCACATATGCCTAATGTGAAAATTAATCACTATGAAAGAGAGTGTAATCATGATGAATGAGGTTGATGTTAACTATTTGTTTTAAGACTGGTGTCTAGATGAGCAAGGCTAATTGGTAATGTATTTTGTGATAAGCTAATGATCATTAAAGGTTAATAGTGACTATCATGAGAGAAAGGTATATGACCAATTGTCTCTTTCCTACCTAGTTGATGTTGTGTTAAGATCATGATATGGAAAGAATAGGTTAAGGCATCAAGGTGTCTTGTAAAGCCTTGTCTAGAACTTGTGAGAAGGTGTGTGCAGGTAGCATGGTGAAGTGAGTAAGCTTAGGCACGTAAGAATTTATAAGGCATTGTATGGGCTTAATATTTAGGTAAAAAATCCTTCAAAAGTGTTTTAAAGAATATCTTTTAAAATAAGTGCTTATGTATCCTAAGCATAGTCATATCATAAAGAGACATTGTGTGAAGGTAATGGCTTGGTTGCTTGGTTAGATGAGTGGTATTAGGAATGTGAGAAGATATATGGAAATATGTGATCATGGTAATATGTCATATGGAATTAAATTAAGATGTTGAGCATAATAGTTAGGTGTTGAGAGAATAAAAAGAGACATGAAGGATAAGTTCTTGAGTAACCTAACACTAGTCATAACATGAAGAGACCTTGTGAGAACGTATGAGTATGATGGATTGGTGATATGGGTACACATAAGAATGAGTGGATGTATAAATATGATTGATCATGAATTTTAATAATTAAATTACTCAAGATAATCTCAACGTGAGCCTACAAAGGAAGGACCTATAGATCTAGTCTACAACTAAACCATTTCTACACCCTACTTAGCCTAATGAGGCTTTATGATTTACTATCAAGAAACATGAAGGATTATTGACATTTTTTGAGAATTTTATATGTTATGTGATCATCTGAGTGAAGTATTGGTAGCTCTAAACTAGGTTTGAAGGTTAGTTTCAAGGCCTAATGTGACTTGTAGGTCAAGGCCTAGAAAACAAGATGGTGAGAGATAGGCTTAATGAGGTATCATGATCAATTTCTAAGGCATGTGTGATTAGGTGAAAATTTAAGTATTTATTAATAATTTTCATTGATTTTCAAGTGAAAAATTGAATGCTAAGTCAAGAAAAAGTGTTTTAGGGTCTCTCGAGTGTAGAGGATGAAGAGTTGTCTAACTGCGAAGGATTTTTAAGTGTTTTTTGGTACATGAAACATATAGATGAGGACATAAAATATTCATGGTATATGGGTAATGGTAATATATATAAATTATATGCATTGGTTTCTATAATTAGGGGCTATGATTTATGAATGATCATTATGATTAGAAGATGTTTTAAACCTCAAAGAATCCCCAACAATGACCTGATCTGAAAGATTTTGATCAAAAGTGCCCAAAATGGATTATAATGGCTATAAAAGTGTTTTTAATTTATATTAAAATCTCTTAGGAATATATAATTTTCATTTTTTTGTTAGGTGAGTGAACCCTACAAGAAAGGCCTTATTTCTTAGAAATTTTCTATAGTAATCAAAGTTGACCAGGTCAAAATTACTAAATGGACAGAGGAAAAATATTGAGACTTGTATTTAATGACCATGATGGTTTATAATACTGTTGTATCCCTCAGGTGTGATAAAATAATCATATAACTTTGACCTATTGGTAAAAGTCCTAATGGTGCAAATAGTGAAAAAACTAGGTAGAAGTGAGAAGGCGACTAGGGAAGTGATATCATGGATTAGGGATGAATAAAAGCACATGGAGACATTTTAAAATAAATATAATAAATTATCATGATTAATATAAGTTTGGATGTCATTTAATATGATGGAAAAATTTCTCACAAGTTGACTTGTCTAGCTCAGTGAGGTTTGTACATAATGAGGTTATGAGATTGGTCTGCACGACCAATATTGCAATTTGACCATGACATATTTATATTTTAGAGTTTTTATATAGATATTTTAGGATAATATTCATTAATTATTATCATTTTAATGTGTCTACATATGTGATGTTTGAATTCAAAGTCACTAGTACTATGTTTGAAGGTAAATTGGTAGATCTAGGGAATCAACTTGTAGTGATGAGTTGGAGGCTCTTTACCTTGATTTAAAGTATGTAATGAACATGGTGTTTTTTTAGAGTTTATTGACATATACATGTTTTTTATAATATTTTAATTCAATTTAATAGGTTATAATATTGAAGACAAAATGTCTTATCTAGTTGAGTAATGATTGTGAGAGAGAAGGTAAAAAAAATAGTTTACAAGACCAATAGTTATCGTTAGATATTATGATATTTTTTTTTTATATTGTTATAAGGATATTTTATGATAATATTCATGAATTATAATAAATTTAGTATTTTATTTAATATATTATAATTTCAAGTGTGCATGACTGTGTTTTGAGGCTAATTGGTAGTTCTAAGTGGGCTACTTGCAAAGAAGGCTTTGTGTACTTTTGCCCTGAGATGTGAAGTATAAACCATAAAATGATTTATATAAGGTCATATATATTTTTTATATATGATTTTTTTCCATATTTTTTTGGAAAAATTATGTTTATACTTCATTTATTTAAGATAGATATTTTGTGTATGCATAGGCCTTTTGTGAATAGTGTTTTGAGAAGGGGTTCAAGTGATGGTTGGACCTAAAAGGTGTTTTGGACCTAAATTTAATTTGGATAAGGTATATTTTAATTATATATGAATTTATCCTTCTATTTATGTATTATTTAATCATTTAAATAAATATAAAGTGTAACATGCTTTAATAAAGGCCTAATGGGATTAGGTCTCTGCTACATGCTTAACCTTTGGCATGTCTTGGGATATGTGTGGTAAAATTTTGGATTACATACCTTTTTTATATTATTTTTAAATTTATTTATTTTATTATTTAGGTTGGCCTCTGTAATAACCATGGATAAATAGACTATATATAGGAGGTAATGGTTAGTCTTTGATCATCATGTGAAGTATTCTACTCTTAGTGCATTATTGTGGAGGTTGGCCCCTCGAAGTGGATTTAATATATTATCTAGTATTATAATATAATATTAATTATTTATATTTTATCTCTCATTTTATTATTTAATGTGATATAAAAAAAATTATGTAAAAATTTAATTAATTTCATTACCATCTCCTTAAGTCCTTAAAGAGGTTATGGTCCTATATGCTATGACCAACCTATTGTATTATTTGATTAATGTTTGAAATATTTTATAATACATATTTTATGGTTAATAAAATTATGGAAGTGTGCATGTAAAACCAAGATATGTGATATCAAGTTAGTTTTATAAAAGTAAGACTAATTAAGCTTATTTGGGTGAGTTAGACAGAAAGTGTGTAAGAGAATAATATAGCACAAGAAGAAGAAGAAGGAGGCCATGTATACTATTATAAGTATTTAGATAGATAGTCATGAATATATAATATAAGGTCTAAGTATGTTTATGAAGTTCATATAACCTAATAAGTCTTAAAGAGATGTAGTAGATCAAAGAAACCTATAGGTAGTTTTGAGAGGAATAGAAGTATGTTAAGAGATGAAGAAAACTACCATAATATATTTAATATTTTAAAGAGGATAAAGATGGAAGAAAAAACACTACTTGACTAAGTGGGTGGTTGGTTAAGTGGTGGTTGAGTTGGTATTAAGTCACTAAGGGATTTGGTGATTCCTTACAAGTAGGTGCTTGCTAAAGACTCTATCAAGTTAGGACTTGATAGACTAGGGTTGGTGTTCCAAGTTGAGTGGGTATTCAACTAAATTTGATTCATTGATTTATAGGACTAGTTTTCCAAGCTATGGTCAGTGGATTTTATTCCCCATGAGGGTTTCCCACCTATATTTTATTTTCATATTTAATATGTATATATTATTATTACTATTTTTATACACTAGTTGATATTTCTTATATGATGATGTTACTTGATGAATGATTATAAGATATATTAAAGTGAAAGTAAATGTTTATAAGGATACTGATTCACCCCCCCAAGTGATTATATCTCCATCATTTGGTATCAGATCCTAGTCCTTTAATATAGGCCTAACATCTTAAAGGTGATCCTAAGAAGCATAATCATGGATTCTAATGACGACATTAACAATATAGATCTACCAAAGCATGATGGCACTGGAAAAATGAAGTCTAAAAAAAAAGATTTTATGAAAGCTTAGAGTCTAGATAGTAGTTGTTCAAGACACATGCTAGGAGAAAAGAGAGGTATTGGTTCTCATATGGTGGATCAAAGTAGTAAGAATGAATATTTGATTGAGAAGAAAAATAATGATGAAGAGACCAAGTCAAAATTCAAACATAAGTTAACAATCAAGCATAGAAGGACATTGAATAATAGTCAATCTTGTGATAGTATGGACATCTAGAAATTTCCTATAAATTTATTTTGTTATAAATTCCCTATGGAAAGGTTGACTCCATGATGATTCAAGAAGAAACTCATTAGTAAGTAGAAGCATGGTGTATGCTTGTTTGAGCCTTGACATGTGTTGTATAGGTATGAAAATATGTTGAATTTTATTGATTCTAAGATAGAAGTGTAATCTTTTGGTTTATTTAGAGGTAAGGTTTTGGTATTTGGTTATAGTTGAACTTGATATGTGATAAGATTTGGTATTATTACCAATATGATTGATATATTTTAGTGATGGTCTATGTGCAATGTTGATTGATATGGTGAGAAAGTTGTGAAAAAAAAGGTGGAGCATGATTTCTGAGATGTTCATGAGCTAGTTGTGTGTGTGAGAGAGAGAGTTGAGTCCTCTATGTCCATAAAGATTACCCTAAGGTCATATAGGACTAAAGAACACTTTTTATTATCTTAGTTTTCATATCATGAAGAAGATAAGTTATGATAGAGGTCTATCATAGTAAATCATGTGTACAAATAGACCTAATTGACATGGTTAACAAGCATTAATTATAAATATGTTTTATTCTCTAGGAATTTGGATATGAACTTTGGGTCATGTATCACATGTTTATATGCTCATTATGCCCTAGTTTTTTGAGGTTAATGTGATCAAACAAGATAAAAATCCTAACAAACTATGAACTAGGTTTTTTTATAGACCTAATAAAATAAGGGTTGTCATGATGGATCAGCTATGGCTTATGAAACTAAGAGGATGATATCAAGAGTCTTTATGGTGTGAATACAAGGTTAAATGTCCATTCAAACATGAATTAGGTTATAGTAGATAATGGGGGAGTTAATCAAATAATTCATGAGCTTCAAGATTAGGTGTGTAGTACAGAGAAGCTATGTAAAATCATGAAGACAAGTTGGATGTTTATGAATCTTGAATAGAAAAATGAAGTCATATATCATTCATCTTTATAACATAAATGTGTATAAAGGAAGGTAATTAGTCTTGTATACCTAATTCCATTTAAATAAGTTCTTTGTTAGATAAGAACAAATGGGATACTCTAGTGAGTTTGAGTCATATCAGTCATGTCAATGATAAGATGTATGGTCATGTGATAGATTTCATTTAAAAGACTATGCTTGATCTAAGGGGGAACTAGTAACTCTAATATATTTTTATAGGTTTTGAGAATAATTTCCAAAGAAGGAGAATGAATTATTCCAAGAATTATATCATTCATTATCCTTTATCATTAATGTCAAAGGGGGAGAAAATTTCATGAAGGTAGATCTAGCAAATTGAGGGTAGAAGAGATTGATCATGCTATAATGTGTTTTGAGATCAATGATAAAGGGGGAGTTTGTTGGAATAGTGTTTTCATTTATGTCAACCTAATGTCATAGTATTATCATTATTGTCAATTATGCTTGATGTGATAAGAGTTGATATGAAATAGAGTGTAATCATGATGAATAATGTTGATGTCAAGTAGTTGTCTTAAGACTAGTGTCTAGATGATCAGGGCCAGTTGGTAATATAGATTGTGATAAGCTAATGAGCATTGAAGGTATTTAATTATTTCCATTATATAAAGGTATAGGTCCAATTGTCTCATTTCTTCTTGGTTGATGGTTTGTTAAGGTCCTGATGTGGAAGGAATAGGTCAAGACATCAAGGTATCTTATAAATCCTTATCTAAACCTTGTGAGAAGGTATATGTAGGTATCATAGTGAAGTGAGTAATCTTAGGCATGTACTAAGATGTTTGTCATTTTATGGGTTTAATATTTAGGTATATAAGAATTTATAAGGGTTTTAAGTTAGATATTTGAGAATAAGTACTTAAGTATCCTAATCAATGTCATATTATGAAGAGACCTTGTGTGAAGAGAATGGCTTGGTTGCTTGGTGAGATGAGTGGTCTTAGACACGTGAGAATCAGTATGGAAATAGGTGAGCATGGTAAGATGTAATATGGAATGATATTGATATTTTGGACATGATAGTGAGGTGTTGAGAGCATAAAAAAAGACATGAAGGTCAAGTATTTGAGTAACCCAACACTAGTCGTAACATGAAGAGACCTTGTGAGAAGGTATGAGAATGATGGCTTGGTGATATGGGTACAAAAAAAATGAGAAGATGTAAAAGGATGATTAAACATGAATTTGAGGCATTGAATCACTTGGGATAATCTCAAGGTGAGCCTATAGAGGAAGGACCTATAGAGCTAGTATACAACTAGACCATTTCAAGACCCTGCTTAGCCTAATGAGGAATCGTTAGCTATTACCAACAAACATGAAGTAGGGCTGAAATTTTTTGAGCATGTGATAATGTGAGTGAAGTATTGATAGCTTTAAAATAAGTTTTAAGGTTATTTTAAAGGCCTAATGTGACTTAAAGGTTAAGGCCTAGAAAGCAAGATGGTGAGAGCATGGCCTAATGAGGTATCAGGATCAGTTTTCAAGGATGTGTGAGTAGGTGAGTATTTAAAATTTTTATTATAGTTTATTTAATCATGTTCATGAATTTTTATGTCAAAATTTTAAGGTAAGGTAAGAAAAAGTGTTTTAAGGTCTTTTGAGTACATAGGATGAAGAGTTCTCTACTCGAGAAGGTTTTTTAAGTGTTTGTTGGCATGTGTAACATCTGAATGAGGAACTAGGATATTAATGGTAGATGGGGAAGGTTCATATACCATATTTATATGAATTTGTTTCCATAATTATGGGCTAATATTTATGAATTATAATTAAGACTAGAAGATGATTTAAACCCTCAAAGAACCTTAACAATGACTTGATGTGAAAGATTTTGATCAAAAGTACCCAAAATGGATTAATATGATTATAAAAGTGTTTGGATGTTGTATTAATATCTAAAAAATCTCTAGCTATGATTTTTTTTAGTTGAGTGAGTGGACCCTACTAAAAAGGCCTTATTTCAAATAAATTTACTATTACAGTCAGATTTGACTAAGCCCACATTAGTAAATAGATGAAGGAAAAATATTGATATTTGTATTTAATGAAAATGTTTATTTTTAGTATTTTATATCAGTTAGGTGTGATAAAATTTTCATATAATTTGACATATCACTAAAAGGCATAATGGTCCAAACAATGAGAAAAGCAGACAGAATTGAGAAGGTGACTAGGGATGTGATATCATGGATGGAGGATGAATCCAAGTGCATCAAGAAATTATTCAATGCCTATCAAAAGAATTCATGATGAATATAATTTATTTATATTAGTGAATATGATAGAAAATGTGTTCACAAGTTGACTTGTCTAGCTTAATGAGGTTTGTACATAGTGAGGTTATGAGATTGGTCTACAAGACCAATATTGCCATTTGAACATGGTATATTTCTATCTAGTAGATGTTATAAATATATTTTAGTATAATATTAATTAATTAATATCCTTTTAATATATATACATAGGTTTTGGAATTTAAAGTCACCATGACTGTCTTTGAAGGTAAACTGGTAGATCTAGATAAATAAGTTACAGTGATGAGTTGGAGGCTCTTTTCCCTAAGTTGAAGTATGTAATGCACATGGCATTTATTTTCTGGACTTTATTTACCTATAAATTATTTTTATAATATTTTAATTTAGTTTAATAGGTTGTAACATTGATGCCAAAATGGCTTGTCTGGTTGAGTAAGGACTGTGAGAGAGAAGGTCAACAAATTGATCTGCAAGACCAATAGTCGCCATTAGATATTATGATTATTTTATTGGATATTTTTATAATAATTTTTTAGTATAATATTAATTCATTATAATACATTTATTATTTTTTTACATATGGTATAATTTCAATTGTCCATGACTATGTTTTGAGGCTAGTTGGTAGTTCTAAGTGGGATACTTGTAGAGAAGGGTTTATATACATTTGCCCTGAGATGTGAAGTATAAATCATATAATGATGTACGTAAGGTCATATATATTATTTATATGTTATTTTTTTCCATGTTTTTTTTGAAAAATTATGTTTATACTTCAGTTTTTTAAGACAAATGTTTTTGTGTATGGACAGGCCTATTATGAATAGTGTTTTGAGAATGGGTTCAAGTGGTGGTTGGACCTAAAAGGTGTTGTGTAAATAAATTTAATTTTTATAAGTTATATTTTAATGATATATTAATTTATCCTACTATTTATGGAGTTTATAATCATTCAAATAAAGACAAAGTGTAACGTGCTCTAATGAAGGCCTAATGGGATTAGGTTTCCTTAAGACCTAAAAGAGGTTTTGGTACTATATGCTATGACTGACCTATTATATTGTTTAATTAATGTTTTAAACATGTTATAAGATCTGTTTTAATGGTAATAAAATTATTCAAGTTTGCATAAACAACCAAGGTATGTGAATGAAGTGATTAGTATAAGAGTAAAATTAATTAGGCCTATTTGGGTGAGTTAGACTAGAGAGAGTAAAGCAAATAATAGATCACATTGAGGAGAAGAAGGAGGTCATGTATAATATAAAATGGATTAGATAGAATCATTAATATCTAACATAAGGTCTGATTATGGATATCATGTTCATATGACCTAATATGTATTGAAGAGACCTAGTAGAGTAAAGAAACCTAGAGGTAGTTTTGAGAGGAAAATAAGTATGTGAAGAGGTGAATAAAAGTACCATCATATGTTGAAGATTGAAAAAAGTAAAAATATTTAAGTAAAAATTATACTTGACTGAGTAGGTGCTTGGTTAACATATTTTTGAGTTGGTGTTGAGTCACTAAGGGAGTTGGTGCTTCCTTGAAAGTAGGTGCTTACTAAAGACAGTCAAGTTAGTGCTTGATAGACAAGGGTTGGTGATCCAAGTTGAGTGGGTACTCAAATAAATTTTATTAAATTATTTATAGGAATTTTTTTATAAGGTATGGTTAGTGGGTTTTATTCCCCATGAGGGTTTCCCACTTAGATTATGTGTTCATATTTGTTATGTGTATATTCTCATTTCTATGTTACTAGACTAGTTGATATTGCTCATATGATGATGTTGCTTAATGAATTATTAGAATATATATTTAATTAACATTAAAAGTTTATAAGGATAATTATTCACCCTGTATCAATTATTTTTTCTCCAATATATCAATATAATCTACTATATTAGTTGGCTCACATTTGGAAGGTTGAGTTGATTAAAGCACTTAATCTTACCAAACTCATAAGTTAGATTTGATTAAATCATATAAATTTCATATAATTATAGGATGTATTTAATTAAACCATCCACCATCACCACATGTATAGTGAAATTTGATTAAATAACTCACACTAAACCATATAGATATTTGGGTTACAAGATTGAGATGAAACAATCTCAATGTCCCTATTACAACTCATATTTACACTAATTTTGAAGGCACATGTCCTAAAATATATATATGTATGAAATTTAAGGTTCATATTTTTACTAATATCATATTTAATTCTTCATAATGAGGCATCCCTTTAAATTAAATTTATAAAGGCAAGATGTCCCATCAAGACATAGGGGTACTCCTAACATTGTTATTTTTATTTTCAAGCATTTCAAATTATTTGAATTTTAGATTTGATATATTGGTTATATACTATAATATTCCATTATTTTTAGGTCAAAACCAAATCACTCAATTTTGGCTCATGCAAAGAAAAGATGTGCATACACACCTAGGCACACATTTATTTCGTTTAAACAAATAATTTTAATTACTAGATTTGGGGAAGGGGAATGTAGGTACTAGAATTTGATTTATGTAGTAACAAAATTTTTTACACTTAGAAAATATCCATCATGGTTGTACCTTTAAATTATATACCCACACACTACCGTAAGGCTGATGTTCACTATATATTTATTCCTAAATTGGTTATCTCTTAATCTAACCATTATTATTCTAATGACTAGGCCTTATATATTATGAAAAAGTAATAAAATTGATTATTATCCTTCACTACTAGTTCTATAATTGTACCTATTTTATATCTTCTTGGATGCTTGTATTTTAGATAGACACTTGTGTCAACAGAAGTTTCCACTTTTCCTATAAAGTGTCTAGTTCCAAAGAGACATCAAATTTACAAATGAAATAGATCCTAAAGGTTGGTCTATGTGGTTTAGTATGAGATATTTACAAAATTAATTGGCATATATATATATATATATATATATATATATAAAAGATAAAAACTAATTCATTCCTCACCTATAAAATATCAAAAATAGCAAGGAAATATACCAAGAAGCACTCAATCAAGATTTCAAGTGAGAAATCATGTATTATTTATCTGTATTTATTTATCATTCATAAGATCAAAATTCCCGTATGTCCAAAACATTTTATTAGCAATTCATGAGCCATATTTCCTAAATTTAAATCTAAGTTAAAACATGTATTTTCTTATCACACATTACATCCTTGTGCACATGAAATCCAACATAGTGTAAAACTACATAACTATGAGGCCTTATTCAGAGTATTGGTTATGTAGGTAATGCCCATTGATATAAGGTTCTAATTTAGACCATCCTTAGGCAAAATGAGGTGTTAGCATGTTTTAAAAATTCATGATGTTAATTATTAGTTTGATATGGGTGAGAGAGATCATATAAGGTCCTATAGAATGCTTTGGAGTCATTATAAGTCTTAGAATGGTGTGGTATTATCTCTCTAGAGATTTCTCACCAAAATGCATAATTTAAAAATTTAAATTTTGAACTAGTCCTAGACTAATGCCTTGGGTTTTGAGAGAAATGTAAATGTTAGTAAATGTTGGTAAATGGTTCTAATTTTTTATAAAATGTGTGTAAATGTGTTTCAATTTATAACTCATGGTAAGAATCAATATGAACCAATAAAGGCATTTGTAACTACTAATCTACGTTGAGGTTAGTCTTGGAAGGGAGTCTCTTGCATGATGCAATAAAAAAGGTGATAAATTCATGAGAATGATAGTAAAAGGTACCTATATTAATATATATTTTAAGTATAAATAGGGGCTAACTTCAAGATAGATTAATACAAGATCAATATTCAAAGAAAACCTCCCTATTCCGCCAATTATGTGTAAGACTACTATATGTGGAAATACATCAATGAATAGAAAATGTCTTAAAAGCGGATTAGTGATTTCTCACTATTTTATTAGTATGTTATTATTAATATATTATTTATTGTTAATTTAAATTAGTATATTATGGTACTAATCAATAGGTTAGAGTTACAACACACAATTTTGGAGAACTCTATTTTTAGGCACAATCAAGGAGGAAAATGGCAAAGTTGTTTTTTTTAGTCTAATAAAAGTGTTTGGAAGTTGGAGATAATGGTAAATAAAATATAATTAATTAATAAAACATTTTTTTTCCAAGATTTGATTTAGTGATCAATAGTCAATCCAATCTTCTATTATATTGCATATAATCTAATAGGAGCAATTCTATGTTTATATTGTCTAAGGAATAGGAATAAAAATCATTAAGAAGATAATATATTTTTTTAAGGTTGGATAAGTTGTATTAAATATTTTATGACATTTCATAATTCAAATAAAATATTTAGACTCTCTTAGGTGACATAATATTGATCTTAAGTCATCATTCAACTAACACAGTCATACATTGGCATTCAAAATTATATATCTTTGCTTGTTGGAGTCTTTTGAGGATTAATAAAGCAAATTTAATTATTTTAAAAGGTAAGGATATGTGGGTAAGATCTTAAAATACCTTTAATTTAATTTTAAATTATTTAAAACTCAAAATTTTCCTTTTTTTATGCCCTCAACTTAAATAATTTTTTCTTAAAGATTCAAAAAATAATAAAACTTGGTAATCCAATGTAATTTAATGTGACCTAAGGTATTTATGAGGTTTTAGGTTATTTTTAGTCTATATTGTGTGTCTGCCTAAGCCTAAAAGAGACCTAAATAAGTAAACATCTTGGGGAGTTAGTAGGGTTACCTTGAAATTTGAGACCTAAAACTTTAGGGGAAGATTAATGGGGATAATGAGTGGATAAAAACATCATTAATTTACCTATAACCTATATTTATTTTTCAAACCATCTATATTTGTGATTAAACATGGCTACAATGAGCTAGTAAAGAAACAAGGAAAGAGTGGTTATTTAAAAGTTACATATTAAGGATGGAGTTATCTATTTGGATTGTTTAAGTGGTTTTAAATAAATAATATTAAGGGCCACATGATACCTAGTTTTTATAATGAGATTGGATCCATGTATTGAGTCTATGAGCCTAGGGACATAGGAACAAGCTTGAACCATGCAAGAGAGTGAACTCATGAAACTTGATAGTTGAGAGGATGGTGTGTGTGATAACAGGGTATAGGATAGAAGATTATTATTTGATTATAGGATATAAATATATAATTTTATAATTTAAATAAAGAGGCTTATGATCCTACTCAAGACAAAAGTCATCAAAATAAGAAGGGAAGTGAGGTACCTACATGACAAAGAAAGTAAAAGGTTAGAGAAATGATTAAGGCAAAATTCAGATCCAATAAAATGGTAAATAAGATTATAGTCATTATCCACTACATCAAGTGGTATTATAGTAGGTAATATCTTGGAATAAATTATTATTTTGAGTATTATAGGTGGTTATTTGAGGTTGTTGGAGGTTGTTATTTGAGATTACAAGAAGATAAGTTACAAATGAGAAAAAGTTTAAAGGAAAAAAGGAGTTAAAGATTTTTTGGTAGATCAAAACTATTTTCTGGTAGATTAAACATAACAAGAGATATAGAAAAATCTCAAGAGAGAGAAGAGAGACTCCAAGTGAGAGTTACTATTCCAAGGTGAAATAAACATGAACAAGAGTGCCAATAGACTATGTAGATAGAACCTAGGTTAAGATACCAAAACAAGGTAAAAAATACTTGATTGTGAAAATATGAAGGTAGATAAGGTAAAAAACAAGAAGTTATTGATTGAGTTAGATTAACATAATGAGATAAAGAGGAAAGAAGACCCAAAGATAAAAATGTTAGATGTTGAAGATGAGATGAGTGAAATAGACAACATATTAGCAAAGATAAAGCTCTTGGTAGAGATCATGAAAGAATAATATAATCAATGGTATGGTTAGGTGATGAAAAAGAAGAGAATTAACCAGTCTATAAGAATACTCATGGAGAGAAGAATAAAGATGGTCATGAGGGACTATGAAAAGCAAAATAAGTTGTTATGTATGCATCTCAAAGATGAGATGAAAAATTTGATTATGGATGAAAAATATGAAGGTAAGTAATACCTTTTGAATAATTAAATAGTCATGGAGACTTAGAAACTTAAGAAGGAAAAGATGGAGGCAATAAATCATCAATATTCTACATCTAAATATTTCTTTTCATGTTTGTATGAAAGTACAAAGGTGAAAGAGGAACAAATCCATATAAATGACATAAAAATGAAATCATGAACTAGATAAAGTATGAAAAACATAATTATGTTGAATAAGAAGATAATTAAGAAGAAATATATGGAGGTAAAATGATATGTTACCAAGAAAGAGGACAAAAATGCCTCATGGAGAAGAAGATCTTGAAGAAGAAGAATGACTCATGGAAGGCATAAAAGAGAGAGAGTTTAATTAAGAATAAGTTGAAGAGGTTAATTTGTCTCAAGGTTTGGTTTTTAATACTATTTTTGATGAATAATTTGTTGATATATCAATTGATGAAGATGTTTTGTGTAAGGAAACAAGGGAATTGATGGATAGGCTCATGAAAGTCAAAGATGAAGTTGAAGCACCTCATAAAGTGCTTGGAAAACTTGATATACTACAAAAGGAGTCAAATTTGACTCTCAAAGGATGAATACCAAAAAAAAGTGTACAAGATGTAGAATAAGATGAGGTGGAAAATAATAGCTGATAGAATATGTAGATGAAGAAGAAAGGATGTGGTTGAAATCTATGAAAGAACCAAATTGCTTAGACCTTATACAAGATGAGGAAGCTATCATAGTAGTTTAGTTGGAGATAGTAAAGATTTTAAATCAAGTAAATGATATATAATGTGTTTAATATGATCTTATAGTTCATATAAGGGCATAAAGTGAAAACTAATTCATGAATAATAACTAAGAAGATAAATAAGAATTAACACAAGGTGAGTCAAACCAAGTTTTAAACTAAGGTATGTAAGGAATAAAATAATGTGAGTTGGTTAAATAAAAATAAATGGAATCTAATGGTTCAATTAAAGAGTATAATGGATAAGTTAATGAACTCAAGAGGATGATATAGAATCCTAAATAGGATTGGAAAAATTAAGTAAAAGAAAGAGAGAGTGGAAAATATCATGAGGTCTTAGAAGAGACTATCAAGTCTCATGCATGTAATTGGATATGTAATAGGAATGTTGGTACATGTATGGATATGATAAAAAATAATTTATTCCATGATCACATGGATAAAATAAACAATTAAACATTATATCTCATGATAGAGCCAAGGAAAGAGGAGGATAACCATGATCCTCATAAAGGATTTAATTGGAGGAATAACACCTGTTGGGAAGAGGATAAAATAAATACAAATGAAATACAAGGAAGGAGTGAGAGAAAAATAACATGGAGAGAGAAAAGAGAGGGTTTTTTTATCCCAAGTAATAGTTCAAATAACATGTCAATAAGTTAAGAACAAAGGCTCATAGAAGGAGAGTCATAAATAGTCAAGCTAGAGAAAAGTAATGAAAACAAGAATAAGGTAAGATTTTAAACTATTCAATAGGTAATGTTAAAGTTGAGTTTGATTTTTATTAGAATGAGGATATAAAAACAATAATTTTATAATAATTTTGGTGTTTTATGGAATATGAATTGGTCTATGAGATGTCACTGCATGATGAAAAAAGATATGAGTAGACTCACCATGAGATGGTAGAGTGTCATGAAGAGGTAGCCAAGGAAGATATCGGTGAGAGATTTACAAGGAGGAATAAATAAAATGTGTATAAGAAAGCATTATATAATTAGGATGAATGGAAAATCATTATTAAGAACATAGACCATAAGGGAGTGCTTGAACCAATCATGACAAGTGTAGAAGGAAACTATGGAGTATAAAAAAGAGTGAATAATAAAAAGCACACACTTGGGGCAGAAAATTATGGGGATAATATTGATATGGAGAAGATATAATTTGAAGATGACAAAGAGTTACAACAAGACATACACTTCCTAGAGTTATAAGATGAGTGTGCAAAGAATATATACAATTGAGAAAGATAAATAAAAAGGCACCAAATGATGATAAATGAGAAAGATAAGAGGATATATAGTAAGAGAATATAATAATACCATATGATAAATAATTATGGCAAATCACATTAGAGTAGGACCTCAAATTTTCCCACTTAGGGAGTATGATGTAGAGCATCCTAAGTCAAACTGAGGCATTATCATGTTTGAAATATTCATGATGGTAATTATTAGTTTGATATGGGTTAGATAAGTCATATAGTGTCATATATAATTATTGGGAGACATTATAAGACATAGAATGGTGTGTTATTAGCTCTCTATATATTTCTCTCTAGAATGCATAATTTAAAATTTAAATTTTTTAATTAGTCCTATAGTGATGTATTGGGTTTTGAGAGAAATGTAAATGTTATTAAATGTTTTTAAATTGTGTTATTTGGTATTAAGAAGTTTTTATATGTTTTAAAACTTATAACTCATGAAAACGAATAATATGATCCAAGAAAGGCATTTGTAATTGTTGACCTATGTTGGGGTTGGTCTTGGAAGGGAGTTTCTTACATGATTTAGCATTGAAAAAGGTGATAAATGCATGAAAATAAGAATGAGAGTTAGGTATAAGAAGATATATTTTAATTATATATAGTTTAAAACTTCAATATATATCAATTCAAGATCAAGATTCAAAGAAAACCTCCCTATTGTACTAGTTCTATGTACAACTATTGTATGTTGAAAAAAATCAATAAATAGACAATGTTTTAAGAGTGTATTGTTGAGTTATCACTATATTATTGGTATTTTATAATTAATATATTAATTTTTATTCATCTAAAGGATTATATTTTGGTACTAATGTATAGGTTAGAGTTGTAACACACAAAATTTTGGAGAACTCTATTTTTTAGCATAGTCAAGAAGGAAGATGGAAAAGTTTTTATTTTGAGTCTAATACAAGTATTTAGACATTTAAGATCATCATAAATAGACTATAAATAATTAATATAACCATTTTGGTTTCTAATAGTTCATTTAGTGAGAAATAATGAATCCAATCTTACATTGTATTGCACACAGTCCAATAAGAACAATTATGTGTTTACACCATTAAAAAATAGGACTACAAGGTGTTAATAAGATTATCAAGATTTGATTGAGGTTGGATAATTTGTACTAAATATTTAAAGACATTTATTAAATCCAATAAAATATTTATACTATCTTAGGTGAGATTAAATTAATCTTGAGTCATCATTCAATTAACACAATCATACACTAGCATCTAGAATTCTGTATCTTTGCTTGTTGGAGTCTTTTTAGAGTTGATAAAGAAAATATAACTATTGTAAAAGGTGAGGATAGGTGGGGAATGCCATAAAATACCTTTTTTTTAATTTTAAAGTGTGTAAAACTCAAAATTTTCCTTTTTTTAATTCTCTTAGCCTACATAGGCCTGTGTTAACACTAGACTAGGGTTTCAAAATGGAAACTATAATAGATTTTACATTAACATACAAAAAATCACAAAGTATTATAATAAAGTGTAATTTCATGTTCCCTAAAGTAATTATGAGATTTTATGTTGGTTCCAATCCATACTATACATTTCTTATAACTGTGTGTTTGCCTAGGCCTAAAAGAGACCTAATTGAGTAAGAGTCTTGGGGAGTTAGTAGGGTTACCTTAAAATTTGAGGCCTAAAATTTTAGGAGAGGATTATTGGGGATAATGGATGTCTAAAAATATAATTATTTTTCCTAAAACCTATATGTATTTTTCAAACCATCTATATTTAATCCTAAATAGGGATATAAGGAGCGAATGAAGAAATAATGATGGAGTGGTTATTTAAGAGATACATATTGGGGATGTATTTATCTATTTGTATTATGTAAGGGAGTGTAAATACATTAGATTAAGGGCCACATGATCTTTATTATGGAGAATGACATTGGATCCATGCATTGAGTCTATGAACATAGGGATGAAGGAGCAAGTTTGAACCATGCAAGAGAGTGAATTCATGAAACTTCATAATTGAGAGGATGGTGTGCATGATAAGGGGGGAGATGATATATGATGATGATGTGGTGATAGGACATTAAGAGAGAAGGGTATAATGGAATCAATGAGGCTTATGAGCTTACTCAATATAAAAGTCACCAAGTAAGACAAGAAGGGAAGTAAGGTACTTACATGACAAAGAAAGTCATAATTTATAGAAATTATTAAGGAATAATTTAGATATAAGAAGATGGTAAAGAATTTTGTAGTCATCAGCCACTACATTAGTTTCCTTGGGGCATCTCGACACCATGAGTCCACTAACCCTTTTTTTCTATAATTAATCTAAATTTGAGTAAGCTAGGGTTTTATCATTTGACAAAGAGTGATATCATATGAAAAAAATCCATATACATTACAATAAAGTTGACAAAAAATCCAAAAGGTTTTGGTTAGTTGCATCCAGATCTAGTTAATATTTTCAACATGACACATGCATCAAAATAGGACATTTTTATCGATGTTATTTCTCAAATCCAATGTAAGCACCCAAGGATACATATGTAATATTCTAAAAATTAGAGGAATATTATAGGACCACCTTCTAGTCCACTCTTATCTTGTTCCATATCAGCCCTATATAATCATAATAAACTAACTAAATATAAGTTATTTCTAATTCATTACAATATCTATCAATATTTTTATTTTACTATTTTTAGTAATATTAGTGATATAAATTAATAATATTATTTGCCTAAGTTTTATATTAATTGGACTAATCATTAGGTTAGTTAAACATATTTTTTTAAGCTAATCTAATAACCATTTATCCTTAGATATCCACACATATAAATTTAAGGTTAAATAATTTGACTAAATAAAAATTAAAACATCCAAATTCAAATGTCCAACTTCAACTAAGTCAAATCTAATTCAAATAATAAGCAAAGTCAAACAACCAAGTCCAAAATTTTAGATTCAAATTACAAACATGGACTAAGTAAAACATCCAAAATTAAGTCAAAAATACAAATAAAATCCAACATTAAAATCAATCCAAATCAATTTAAATCTAAATAATCCAAACATCTACTTAAATAATTTCCTTACCTTTCCATTCAATTTAATATGTCCTCTTCATGGAAGAGGAAATTAACAATAATAATACTACATGGTTACATGGATACACCCCCCTATGTGCATTAAAATATGCTCGCCCTACTAATTTTATTAATTTTCATTATTTTAATTTAAGTCCCATATTTTTTTACTATACTAACATTTAGAATACTATCCATAACCCATTCCTATATCCCACATAACATTTGTCCCTTCCTAAAACCAATTAATCAACTCATTAAACCTCTAATAGGCATCATTACCTACTAACCTACCTTTTAAACCCACTAGCGAATTTTAAATTCAAAAATATTCCAAATACCCACCCGCCACCCTACACTAGTCTTTCCTAAAACCCTAAACCCTATGGGAAATTTCTGAAATTGGAGGATTCTATAAATCTTCCCAAACTTATCCGTCTCCTCTATAATTTTTCTATTTTAGATATTTCCATCGAATTTTTCCTCAACCATAGATCTTGATGGCCCAAATTTAAATTGGGATCATAGATCTTTCCCCCATATGCCTATAAAAATAAACCTTCCCTCCACCCATAAGACTAATGAAAAATCTCCTTCCTTGACATTAATCTCTCTTATCAAGCATCCATAAAATCGTTCAAGCATCTATCAAATCCATTATTCACATCCCATATCCCTTTGGAAGCCATTGTCAAGAAAATCACAACCAATCCAACAATCAATATTTTCAAGTTCAATCACACAAGTTCAAATCTTGGAATGGAGCTATGAGAAGGTAAAGAGGATGGTAAGAATACTCTATTGAGTATAATTTATCTTCTCTATCATTTTCTATTGGTGTCATTATAGTTTGGTTTTGTAGTGTCATTTTGATAATATTTGTGAGAATCCCAAATTTGGAGCACATTTTGGCGACCATGGTGTGACCAACCTCCCTTATTTAGGCTAAAACTCTTTCTATAAACATTTTAGGCTATTTTGGAATCAACTATACATCTAATCAAGGCTGAATTTTCAATTTTTGATGTGTTCTAGGCAAGTAGTGGGATTATACTATTAGTGGTGATATTGAAATCGTAGCATTGTCAATCAGAATAGTGATATTGTTTGATAAGCCATTAATAGTTAGGGATCTTATAGGGTTTTAGATTTTGACAATACTTCAACTCTAATAGTGACAACATTGACAAGTTAGTCATGGCATTGGTGATCCTGGTGGTGATATTGTGGCATCTCATAATAAACATTAGATTTTAAGACCTTTGGTACTAACTCTCTACTATTATTTAGTTGTGTGTTTTTTTGGATGTAGGATAAAAGTAGTTATTTCAAAATTAAGTTGTCTGGACATTTTTGACAATCTCATGACTCCCTAAATCGTGAGGTTGTCTTAGTAATAGTGATATTATAGATTTCAGTAGTAGTATTATACAAATTACTAGTTGGGTCTACAATATATTTTTTATTTGATAATATTCTGACTTTGTGAATTGTCTATCTCTAGTTTTTGAGTTTGTATGTAGGGAAAAAGGAGGAATCATCTCAAGTGAAGGTAAACATCTCCTTTTCACAATCTTGTTACATCCTTAATATCATTATTGTTATGATATTAGTGATATCATATTTTTTACTATCAAGATTGTTAAGAGTCATAATCAAGGGGATATTATGTCATGTTTATCCTCTAAAATTTTGAGAAAAAGGTATTTTCTATCCTTGGGTATTTTGTTTATCCTATTTTAAAGTTGTGGTAATAGGAAGAAGAACTTTGTACCCACATGAAAAACTTATGACTCCCTTAGTGGTGAAATTGACCTGGTGATAGTATGGTTGTTATTCTCAATTGTGATATTACATAATCATCAAAAAATAGTAAAACACTACCCCTATTTCTTTTAATTTGTCATTTATAGGGGTTTCAAAATATGATAACATGGAGGAAAGGGTCTATAAGTTCTAAGTATAAAAGCATTCTCTGTTTGCTAATAAATGTTCTTAATCATTCTTTCATATAGTAAACTTGACTTCGACTTATCTCTAAAAACAATATACTTATAAGGGATGTTTTCTATGTTTTAAGGCCTTGGTGAAACATAGGAGTAAAAATATTTCCTAGAGACTCATCACATAAGTTGGTTCAATCCCATCTTGCAATACCACTACTCCCTCAGTCATGGGGTTGCCCTAAAAATAGTGACATTATCATCCTGAGTCATAACTTTGTAGTTTAGTATAGTTAGGGCTAGTGTTAAGATTTTATAGTATGTTCATCATAAATAATTACATTAAAAAAACCCCTATAATTATTATAGTTGATAGGATTTTTTAGTACATATATAGGCTATTTTGATTTAATAATATAATATCACTATTTGTAATTTTCTATTAGAAGTAGCTTTATTGATTAGAGTAGCAGTATTATATGATGGTCAGAGTCCTAAATATGGTATTTAATTACCATTTTTCAAACCTACCATTACCTACTCATGGTATTGATCTCTCAATCACAAGATTATGCATTCAAGTCATGGGATTGCCTTGAGTAATTATGAGATTGAAGAACTTTAATTTCCAAAACTTTTCTTGTAGGTTCTTTGAGGATTTTGGCACCCTCAATCAGATATCTAACCTTTGTGATTATAGGGAGGGTTGCCATTTTGTCATTTTTACTCTAAATTTCATTTAAAATTTGTTTTGATTTAGATAGACCATTGTTTTCCATAGTTCCTTGTAAATAATTGTTTGTTTGTTATGTGTAAATTACTTGTCGTATCATGCAAAAAGTTCACATGGACGATTAGAGTAGCTAATTAATTATATCATGTATTTTCTTGTTTTTTGAACCCTCCCTTAGGATACAATGTGATGTGGATTTCATCACCATGTATGTAACTTAATTTATATGGGTTAGTGTCATGGATTTCACCACCATGCTCTAACTAAACTCCATGTTTTGATGGACTATAAATATAAGGAGAGATATTGTTATGGTGTATGTGGAATTCTCCATAAATGGTTTCATTGAGTGAGGGGTAATCAAGACCATATAACTAGGGTAGTCAAATACTCTCTTACATGAACTTGGGACCCAACATACCATTTCATATATCAAGGAATCCCCTATTTATTTTTGTAAACCTTATAGTAGGGGATGATGACTATAACATGTGTTCTACTATAGGCATCAAGAATAATTTTGAAGTGACCATCAAGTGCAAGTAAGGTTGAGAGGGTTTGGTAGATTATACAAAGGGTCATTGGCCTATAGCTTCACTTGTGTATCTATTAGATAGTACGGGCATCATGTTACACTCTCATACCATTTAATAATTAGGGTTGTACTTTGTGTGTGTTGTTTATGTGTTGTGCATATACCCATTTTATTTATTATCTAAGTTTGACACACCCATAATTTTTACTTTCATGCCTTATAAAACCTTATAGGATCACGTATATCATCCCATCATCATTTTTTCATCTCCTTCCTTCATCTCACCATTCTCTATCCTATTGTCACTTCATAACATTTACCTTAGTCCACACCTTTTTCATTCCCCATCACTTTAAAAATTCATCCTAATAAAATCATTTTTCCTTAATAATTTTTATATTTGACCAAATTTTAACCATAATATCCCCTCTCATAGTCACATTATATCATTCCATCATTCTATACTTAGCAAATAGTGCCACTTATGACTATACCTATCCCATAACACTTGGTATCCATTACCTTTTGTCATATAACTTTTGACCATCACACTTACCCATCTATTTTTATCTATTTCATTTATTTTACTTCTTCATCCTATGAACACTCCATAGGATCCATCTCATTTAACACCATAATCTTTTCACATTCTTCCTCAGTGAATTATAATTAGATCTTTATCATACTTTCATCCATCCTACACTCATTCTCTCACCTATATCCATTCCATAGTATTTTTATATCCACATATTATCTATTTCATATCCTTTCCTATTTAAATACATCTTATTCATTTCATCATACTTCATGTTTCTATCTAATTTTTTGTTTTTTTATAATTGTGAAAAGAAGAAACTAGTTAAGGGTGTGGAAGAATACATGTTGAATGTACACATGTTGAATCCAAGTGCGTGTGGAGATATTATCTTTGGAAAGGGAGGATGACCTATAAATAAGAAAATACTATCACAATTTCTTTTATTATACAAGTAGTTGGGTGTATTTCCTAGCATGAGCTAGATCCTACAAGCAAAATATTTTTAGGAGGCTATTAATGTACCTACTTAAAAAATTTTAAGTTGGAATGATAAAATAAGTACTGTTACATTAAATTATATAAAAATTAGATTAAAACTAACAAAAAACTTAATTTAATAATAGATAATTAAATTTTTTGCTACAAATAACTAAAATAAAGCAATAGTTTGATTAATACTAGTGCTGAAAATTAGCTAAAGCAAAGTTGTGGTTTTGGTTTGGTAATTTGACAAGGGTCAAAAAGATAGTTGGGTTGGGGTTGGTAAATGATTGAGATATTAAAAATGTAATGATTAAATTTTTGAAAAGATAAGTAGTCAAGACGGCAAAAGAGGTAAATGGGCAAAGTGTTAAAGATGGAAAATGGGTAAAGGGTAAATGGATGAGGATGGCAAATGGGAAAAAGTGGAAATGAGAAAGAAGAGGTAAATGAGATATGGTTTAGAGATAAATAAAAATGGTGCCAAATCATGGGTTTAGAATTCAAGAGATAAGAGGTCAAAGGGAAGCGAGGAGATAAATTAAATTTTAAAAATAACAATGTTACCTTCCAAGATTGAAGAAGAATGGTTGTTGATAGTTGATGAAGACTTGAATCAATTTTAGCAAACTTTTGTTGCTTTAGATCCTTCTCTTCAAGATGATGACATCCTTGATAATGCTTCCAAACTTACAAAATAAAATTCTACAACCAAAAACTCACTTGCCTCCATCTTTGGGTGAAGAAGAGGGCGGTATTTATAGTATTTTTTATCAAGAACCATGCCAAAAGAGGGAATAGTAGAAGTATGGAACCATTTTTCAAGTGGGCTCATAAATGATAAAGGGGGTAAGGGTGATGGGATTACCACCTTGTTGGTTTTTCTCCCACCTTATAGATGAGTCCAATTTGGAGTGGGAATCATACACATGGGCTCAAATAAGGCCAAATGACTTTTTACCAAGATAATTTGTCTTTTGGCTAAGTGATCAATGAATTTTGTCACCATTCTCTATGTGGGTGCATCAGTGCTCATGAAAGATAAAGGGGTGATATTACCACTTATATCATAGGTCTCCCACTTAGTTGGTTTGTATCCCAACTTGAAAAAGAGTCCAAAATGGAGAGAGAGTCATGCACATAGTATCATATAAGGCCAAATGACTTTTCACCACCTTCTCTCATATTTTCATAAGTAATTATAAAGATGTTTGATGAATTTTGGCACCATTTTCCAAGTGGGATGAGGGGAAATTTGAAATACTTCCAAGGGGGACCCTTGTGCTACTTAATGATGTCATTAGGTAACTTTGACGAGGGTCCCAAGTGGGTTATGATGTCCCACTTCAATCCACCTCATTTTTAAGCCATGTCACTTTCAAAATCAATTTCTATATCACCTCCCATGTCACATGCCATGTCATCATGAATAGTGACCATGGGTCCTACAATGAATAGTACTTTTACATAGTGTTTTCAAATTGTAATTTTGAATAGTGCTGATAGGAGAATAGTGACTTAATTAGGTTAATAAGGGTTAGGTTAGGGGATAAGAAGGATTAGATGTTATTTAGGGGGGTCTCAAGGGATTCATACATATAGAACTACATGTGTGTAGTTTTCTAGTGTCTATATTTTGCCCCTTTTTGTTATGTGGATTTGAATTAATAAGATACAAAACAAAAATAGATCACTTAATTAGAGGTCAAGATGCCTTTAGTATGGGAGGATTTTTTCCCACTCAAATCATGAGTCAATGAGGGAAAGCAAAATTAGGTATAGATTTGATAAGTAGTGAGTGGTGAGGTACTAGGGTAATGCAAAAAGGGTTAGGCATTTAAAATGCAAACATGTGCACAAAATGTGATTAAGTTTGATAGCCAAGATCACATGCAGACAAAATTTTCCAGTGTTGGTAAAATAAGGGTCAAATTATAAGAGAAAAGTGACCAATGTACCATGTGATCATAATTTTAGCTAGGTACACTTGTTATCCTCATATACAAGTGCAGTGTTTTGATGGTATCCAAATTCAGAAGTGTTCCCTTGAAAACACCAATGGTTTGATCATAAAAAGGGGTGGTTCAAATTTAAATGTTCAACATGGTAAAAATGGTTACTGTGGTTAAAATGACTAAAGCAAATATGTCACAAAATATGTGAATAGACTAGGTAAAAAATGGCTAATGTTTAATTAGATGTGGTCAAATGTTTGGGTGGTTGGTTAAGGTTGGTAGGTAAGGATTTTTGGTTTGGGGTAGCTAAGCTGACTCCATATGCACTAAGCAAGTGGAAATTACCTACATAGTTTTGTGGATATGATATTAGACAAAAAATTTAGGTCAAATGTGGTTCTATCATGGTCTTCAAATTTGTTGCCCCAGTTCGAGGTATCACATAGTTTTCTATGGGTTGATATTTTGGTAATGATGAGGTGTCATGGTGTAGATTGGTGAATAGTCTCCATAATAATCCCACATGCATTAGGAGGAAAATATATGGATGGGTAAGGTAGGATAAATAGGTGGGTAATAAAAAGTTAATCATCATAAATGTCATGTGATGGAGCTAAGCTAAAGAAGTGCCTTTGTGAGGAGGTTATGCCTTCTAAAATTTGTGAGGGTATAAGCATAGTGATGGCATTTATAATTATGAGCTGAGTTTTAGGATAAGGGTTTCTATCAGGATCTATAAATTCATGATGGCAAAATATGTCATCGTTATGAGCTAAGTTTTATTGTCTATAGGAGAAAAAGGGCTTCTAAAGATTTTCTTTGATGGATTTACAAATTCTAGTGGATAAAGAATCAATAGACTGCACCTTATTCAAGAGTGGTATAATCAAGGTATGGTGAATTTTTTCCATGTTTGCATCCTCTACCCTGTGAAATTAGGACCAAAAACTTGGGGGTTTTGGTAGGTAGAAAAGGAGACTACCAAATGGTTGTCTGATTGGTTTGGTAGAAATAATGGATGAGATTGCCTAAGATGCAATTAGATGATTACTTCAACTATGCAAAAATAATCTGTAGCCACGGATAGGCAAGTTCAAATAATATAAACTAGTAAATACACTCTAATGGGTGAGGAGTTGGAGGTTGAATAGGTGAAATTAAGGTAAATCCAACAAGGGCATGATGTGTAGGTTGGGTAAGAGATGGATGAAGTAGAAGTGAAAAGAAAATGAATTCATAGATAAAAATGAAGATGGAAAAAGATGGAATAATCCAAACATGGATATGGAAAAAATAATATCATGAAGACAAATAAAATAAAGGTGTAATAATGTAAAAAAAATTCCACCATAAAAATGGGAAAAATATGCTTTACCAAGTTTTAGAAAATTTGGCACTACTCAGATTGCCACGATGATCTGACATGTTATTTCATCACCATCCAAATAAGTTGACATTGTGCACACTCCACAATAATTTCATTAATAGGCTATGGAGGGGGATTATTCAATAATTCAAGGAAGCAAAGTAGGAGAGTGGGTAAATTAGAAGTGACAAAGATTCAAACCCTTGACCCTTAAGCTAGTGGGGCCCCAAAATAAGTAAGCATTGAGTTTTGAGGGAATTCAAAGAAATACTCTGAGGGGTTTTAGAATATGGGGCAAGGAAAGTAATAATAATAATGATAATGATAATGACAATGATAATGATAATAATAATAATAATAATAATAATAATAATAATAATAATAATAATAATAATAATAATAATAATAATAATAATAATAATAATGATAATAATAATAATAATAAATGAGGGAATAGGTTGAAATAAGAAGGAAAATAAATGGTATAAATGGAAAATAGAGAGGGAAAATAGAATAATAATGTACGAAGATAGATAGATTAGGTAGTTGAAAAGGAAGGTGGGAGAAATAGGTCTAAAAGAGACAAAGGAAAAAATAGTTTGGTGGAAAAGGTACTCTTATAAAAGGTTACTGGGTGAAATGTGATTATAGAGTTGGGCTATTATAGTGCATAGGAATATGTAGGTTGGGTAGGGAGAATTAAGGTAAATTATTGGTTAGGAGGTAGGTCACGTGAGAGGGTATAACTATAATCCACACGTAAGTAACCCAAATATTCCATTTAAAGGTGGTTTTAGTTTTGATTCTAACATCTTCAAATGTCTGAGTAAAAGGGGCTTAAAATAAGAAAGACTAGAGGAGATGGGGAATGAATTCACATCCTAATAGTTGGTGGTGTCCATGCTCTCTTATGGTTCATATGAGCTCATGAGCATAGTTGATTATGTTATAGAGTCATATGATTAATATATATCTTGTAGTAAACCAAAATCAAATGGAAGACATTCATGGCCATAACATGATATATTTTGTCATCATATAAGCTCAAAATGGGTAGAGGGTTTAAAAGGGAAAAAGGTGATAAGTAGGGTGAAGGGAGTAGCTAGAGAGGGAAATAAAAGAAGATATAGGCTCAACATACAAAGGTATTAAATGAAGAAAGGGATGCACTTGAAATAACGAACCTCACCAAATTTCATGCATTAAAGTAAGGGCATGGAAGACACAAGGAAGTAGACAAGGACATGTACATAAAAGTGGTATAACTAGTGACCACACTCTAAGGAGCTAGAGGTTAAATGGGAGAAAATAAGGGAAATCCAACAAGGGATGACGTGAAGGTGGAAAAGGATATGGATGAAGTAAGATTAATCAGATAATGATGTCATAGATAAAGATGAAGGTGGATAAGAATGGAAGAATTTAGACATGGATATAGAGGGGAGAAATATCATCATGAATAACAATGAATATCATCAAGGAAGATGAAAAAAATGAAATGAAATGGAGAAAAATAAATGGTAGAAGATGGGGGTGTGAGGGTATGTACCAAAAAATGATAGATTGGAGAATTGAAAAGGATGGTGAGAGAAGTGTAACAAGCATCAAGGGGAAGGGGAGGATTAAGAATATGGGAGGATATGAAAGATTTAAAATTAAGTCTAAAAAATATCAAGGAGAGAATAGCTTGGTGATGAAAATGGAAAATAAGGAAACACATAAAAGAAAATGAAACAAAAGGAAAAAGGAGTGAAATGAGAACACAAAAACGATGATAGGAGAGTGAAGAAGAAGGTGGTATCTTGACCAAGTAAGCATGGATGATTATAAGCAAGAAGAGGAAAAATGAAGTGAAGTAGATGGTGGTGTTGGAGATGAGAATGGGATGGAAAATGGGAAAGGGGTTATGAAAAATGAGGGGAAGTAAAGGATGGGTTGATAAGAAGGTGAAGAGATAAGCTAGGTTTCCATCAACTTGTTAGAATAAATTGACAAGATGGATGGGTGATTAGAGGAGATTGAAAAGGTGAAAATTGATAAGGTGGTGAAGAAATAATGAAAGGGAATGAGATGAAAATAAGGGATGATGATTAAGGATGATAAGAAGAAAAGTGAAGAATGGAAGTAGGGATATAAAGTATGGCTAATCACATAGATACAAAAGATAAGTGAGTACTAAGATGGAAAGAGGAAAAGGGGAATACAAAAGGCAATAAGTATGAATTGATCAGAGGAAAAGGGAAAATTTGGAAGGCTTCTCAAAGAATAAATACCCAAGTAGAAACTAGTTATGGATAAAAAAAGAAGACAAAAATGATGAAAGGATGAAAATAAAGAAAACAAGAAGAATGGAAAATGGGAAAGGTGGGAAGAGTGAAAAAATGATAGAGAATGGTGGTACACATAAAGAAAAAGTGTAGCAAAAGAATAAACATAAAACTTTCAAGATGCACAATATGATGTGGAATTGGTGAGGAAAAGAGAGTGATAAAGAGGGTAAGAAAAATAGCCAAGGGTGAGGGGAAATGCTAAGGACAGAGAAAAAAAGACAAAGGAGATAGATGAGAAGTGTGGTAATAAGTAGAAAGAGAGAAAATAAAATGAAAAATGGGTGCAAAAGCAAGAAATAAGGCATGTATAAGGAAAGGTGACTGGGAGGCCAATGAAGTAAAGTAGATGGTGGCTTGAGGGGAGATAATAGAGATAGATGAGGAAGACTATCAATTCTTATTTTAAAATATATTGACAAGTTGGAAAAGTGGTTAAAATATATTTATAAGTTGGAGGGAGGGAGATGATAAAAAGATGGGTAGAGAAATAGAGGAAGAGATATTAGGTGAGAATGATAACATAAAGGGATGCAACCAAGCTAACCTCAGTAACTGAGAACTACCTACATAGTCAAAAAAGACCTCAAACCAATGTAGTTCTCCTAGCACTAAGGGGAAAACTAAGATTAAGGATTACATGGTGTCCAAACATAAGGATGCTTAAGAAAAAAAATTAAAAGCTTCCTTGATGTAGGATGCCCTAAGAAAGAGGGAACTATTAGTGATGGAAAGGGTGAGAATAAAAAGGTGATGGAAATGGGTTGTTAGTGGCTAAGCTACGCTTAGAAGTGAAACCGTGCCTACTTAGTCTATGGACATCACGCTAATGTAGTTCAACAATACGAGTGTTAATCTTGTTGTGATTTTATCATGGTTGGGGTTATGATGGATGATAGTGATACCACACTAGTAGGTTAAATGACCATACTAAATGTGAGAAAGACACAAAAAAATCATGAGATGTAAGTCTAATAGAATACATGACTCAATGATGAGAGAATAAGAAATGAGCTATAATGCTTATTTATTGGTAAGGATAAAACAAACAAAACCCCAAGTTTGATTGACGTAGGGAACATAATCCTTTTGAATGCTTCACATTAGTGTGCATTGATTGATAAAATAAGTTTATTAATCATAAGGTGTCAACTAAGCTCTAAATCCCTTGATTTACATATATTATACAAGGAAGATGGGTATTAGGTGGTGTGAAGGGTACTAGGTGATATGTATGGTAACATTATGTGGGATATTTTTCCTCTTCTATAGGTAACCTAAGAATGGTAATATATGAGTCTATGTCATATGCTAGAGTAGACTAATTAATGTAGGAAGTCTACATGTGAAAGTTGATTGCAACTTTTACCTTATTATGATTTTTTAGAGTTGATTATGGTTTTCAATATTATTTAGAATTTTATTTGATTGTGATAGTGGGTCATTTGCTTTATATATGGGAGTTTGATCAATTCAATAAGCTTCTAATAAAATGATCTACTTTTTGACAAAGTCAACTTATCCATCCTTCAAAGGAGTGGTCTAAGTTTATTAGCTTTGTTTAGTGTTCTTGATAGCTATCCTTAAAGTGAGAATTCTACCTTTAGTTAAAGTAATTTTTATTTTTATTCTATTTTTGGGTAGCCATCCTTCAAGGGAGTAGTCTTCAATGCTAGAGATATTGAACCAAGAAATATTGTGATATTCAAATTTTTTTTTGAGGTAATGTTTTTAGACATGGACAAGTCTAATTAGGTTTAGAGATTTTACCTTTATGAGGGTAAAAAATTAACATAAGAAGGTTAAATGATAAGTGAAAGGAGGTGGTTTCAGAGACAAGGACCATGGGATTTCATCTTGTGAGGGTCAAAAAGTATTAATGAGAACCATGTTATGGATAGAGCTATAGTACCCATATTTAGGATTAGGCTATGACTATACCATTTAATCACATGGTTATATGTTTTAATAAATTGTCCTTAAAAGTAAATGAGGAAGATGGGTGAAGGTGAAAATATTGTAATCAAAGGATGAGATTAATTTAGATAAACAAGTGAGCTTGATCCTTCTTTAATAGAAGAATAGATGTAGATGTAGAGTATTGAGAGTTTCAAGTTTTGGTTTTTATTTGAGAGAGGACAAATGATAAGTTCCTGATCCATACTTATGGGTAATGATGTAAGGTCCAATCTAATTGAAAGCAATCTTGCCTCATTTACTTTTCTCCATGTTGGTCATATGTTGATTTTCCTTTAGGATGAGATCTCTAATATTAAAATCCTAAGGTTTGATGTAAGGTTGGTTAGGTTTGATGGATAAGGGTAATTTATAATGGTTTTATGGTAGAATTTTAATCCCAAATAGGTTAGGTGGTGTTCAAATGGGTTTCCCCAATTTGATATACCACTTGGTTCAAGTTGGGTTGATGGATAGGTTTGGTTGATAGGTTAAGGAAAAAAATACAAGGGTTAGTTTAGTTAATGGTTAAGCTATGGTCATATTTAATGAATGGTTAAAGCCTTATGGAATGAAATTTCCCCTAGTTTACTCTTTGCATGGGTGGGAAAAAGATCCCAAAGTGAAGGTGCTTTTGATTAGCTTTAGTTAGAATGTTTAGGGTTTGAAAGGTATGTCCATGGAATGGATACTTTAGCCTTTCCCTTATCCTTTTGTTGAACTTGAGAGTGGGTAACCCTACATATGGTGTTGATACAAGGAAGTGTTAGTTTAGATTGTTGCTTTGGTTCCTCCTCACTCTTAAGTGAGAATGGGGGAATAGGAAATTGTTGGGTAGGTTTTGTTGATGGTCAGGTTAGTAATGGGCTCAAAGGAGGCTAATTAGATAACATATTATCCTAATTATAAAGCCAATAGATAATGGTTTAAAGAGCCTTTCAGTGCTCCATACCATGGCCAAGTATCCTATGGTAATAACACACATGGTGGTCATGTACCATGAGAGTTTTGGGCATGAAGGGTCAAACGTTTTGATAGGTTCAAAAGGTTTGATAGGTGGTAAGGTTAAGGAAGAGGCTTTAAACAACCTTTATAAAATGGTTGAATAGGATTCATGAAAAAGTGTTGGAGGCGATAGGTTTTTAGTTTTAGGAGCCTTCCTAAAATTATTTTTTAGTACAGAAGTTATGGGTGGTGGGGTAGTTTTGGTTTATCAGTTAGGTTGGGATGGATTGGTTAAGGGAGATTCATTAGATAATAGATTATCCTCATATAACTTGTGGATGAATGTTTGGAGAGATTTTTAATTCTCTATGTCATGTCTAGGTGTCTTATGGTATGCATAAACTAAGCTAACATTAAACCATTTTGGTTGAGGACATGAAGGATGAAATTTTTTGATAGGTTGAAAATGTTTGAGAGGTGGTAAGGTTAAGGAGGAGGTTTACAATAACCTTTATAAAATGGTATAATAGGATTCAAGTAAATATGTTGGAGGTGATGGATTTTTGGGCTTTGGAGTGGGAGCCTTCTTAGGAGTAGGATTCACCCTAGAAGTTGTTGCTTGTGGAATGGTTTTAGTAGAATGGTTAGGATGGGATTGATTGGTTGTGTTAAAAGTAGAATATTTAAGAGAATGGGGGCATGGGTCTATTTCAAGATGGTTTAATATATTCCACCCTTTTAATAGGTTTAGTCAAAGTTTTATTTGATGTATTTGATGGAGTTAGGTCCAATTTCAAACATTGGTGAGCTATGCTAGGAATAAGAAGTATTCCTAAATTCTTGATGGGTTTGGTCAAAGAGGTGTAAGGATATTTAACAATTTTATATGGAAGTGGTTTGGATGGTTCCCCTATGGTTTTATAGGATGGAGTATCTAACGATTGGGTTGAGATAGTAATAAATTTTAGGGTGGATTCAGGTGAAGCTAAGGGTTCTCATTTGTTTTGATAGCGGAGACCAAGATGATGCTAGAAAGTGGCTCTATCAAGATTGGGTTCAAAAGTGAACTCTAAGCTTTGTACTAACCTAGAAAAGGGCTTGTAGATAGGTTTGGTCCCTTGATAATTGATTTGAAAGATTAAAACCTTAGGTGGAGAAGAGGGAATGGTTTCCCCATCTATGTTTTTATCGAAGGTTCAAAATTTAGAGATGTTTCTTCCATGGATGGAGTGGATAGGTGATCTCTTCCAAAGGAATGATTTCCAAAAGGAGAGTAGGTGAGTCTGTGGTGGGGGAGGAAGGTGTAATGGTATCAAGTGAAAGGAAGGAAGGGGTTTATTCCTTTGTTTGACCATCCAAAGGAATGGGAATTGATTCTCACAATTCAATCAATGGGGTGGAATAAGTAGTAGAAATAGGTTTATCAATAATAGCATTGATCATGTGTACCTCATAAGTGTGAGATGATTCTATTTGGCTTTGATTCACCTAAAGGGGAAGTGGAAAAGATTGCTTGGTTTCCTTAATTTGTCATTTTTATGTAAATTTTTAAAGGTTATACTTGGTCAAACAATTTATTGGTTAAGGTTGGTGTTATTATAGTTTCTTTAGTTGTAGGCTTACTAATGGCCAAAAGAGGCTGTACCAATGTCTCAGTTATCACATTAGGGTGTGAAACTATTTGTAAGACATTTTGTTAGATTAAAGAGGCTAGTTGGTTTGATAGGTTAACAAGTTGGTTGGGTTGATAAGGTAATTGTTACATTAGTTGATCAGTTAAGGGTGATGAAATTATTGTGTCAATAAGGTGGGTTGAGGTTGATATAATGGTTGGGGGAAATGGCCTAAGCTTTGACAAAGTTGGGGTGATTTCAATGATAGATTTTGATATGTTGTTGGTTGGGCATGATAATAATTAAATGGATAATGATAGTTCTTTGGTTGGTTTTAAGTGGGGTTTTATTGATCATGGATACTATAAATAGGTGGCCTAAGTTGTGAGTCTAATCTAACTATCTAGTATGTTATCACTACAACAAATTCAGGTGGTAGTTTAGGTGAAGGTTGATAGTTTGTGGGTTGGTTGAAGTTGGATTTTGATGAGTTATAATTAAGTTTAGGTTGATTGTAGATAGGGTTGGGTTGATTATAGATAAGGTTGGGTTGGTTGTAAATAGGATTGGGCTGGTTGTAGACAAGGGTGGATTGATTTTTGGTAAAGAAGGGAGCATAAGTGGCTTAGATGCAAGGTACTGCTTTAAGGTGAAAGGATTGTTCTCCTAGATCCTAGAAAAGTTAATATCTCTAGGAGAGAAATATGAAATCTCTCCATTGAAAAAGGTAGTGGAGATGAGGTATTGGAAAATAGGTTCTTTGTTGGTTTGATTCTTCAATTTTTAGTTTGGTAAAGACTATGTAAAGAATGTAGAGAAACAAAGATCACACCTCAAACAAGAAGTAAGAAAAATAAAAGATTCAAAGAAATCAAAGAATACACTAAGATAAATTAAATCCTAGAGTTTTAATTATCTCTCTTTTAGCTTATGCCTTAGAAAGTGTGAAGAAGAAATTTGGTTTGCAGAATAGGTCCTCAACAAAGTAGTCTATGTTTGGTTTCAAGTTGTGTTTAGCCACTCAAGAAGAAGTCTATATTGGATTTTAGTATATGGCTTGGTACTTAGGGCTTGATCCCCTTGATTCATAATCCCATACCCAGTGTGGGTGCTTAGCCAATATATATCAATTTCTAAGGATTATACTCAACCAAAGAACTGAGTTGGTTATTCCTTTGGTGATAAAATCCAAGCACGATAGCTAAGAGGGGGTAAAGTGATCTGCTAGGTTGTGAAATCCTAGTTGGGCCCTGTCCCAATCATGTTTGATGTTTAGTTGTGCAATTATTTTGGTTTTTGTAACATTTTTTATGTTATGATTAATGTGATTGATTAATTAAACTATGCGAACAAACCAACACAAGCAAACAATGGATGCAGTTAATTTTATCCAAAAGAAAATTCTTTGATTTCTTTTTAATGAGAATAAAAACAACTAAATTTTTTGTAAATGCAACATGAAAATTTAATCCTAATCCTTAGATTAATTATCTTATTGAGTTTATAAATGAAAGAAAAAAAAGAATGATAATTTTCTTTTTTCAATTTTTTGATTTTTATTAAAAAAAAAGAGACTAAAACTTACATTTTTAAAAGGAAAAAAAGAACATTTAAATTTTAGAAATGAAATGTGAAGATAAATTTAATTTTAATAGTTTAAATAAATGTCCTAAAACATCTATGAACCCAAAAAAATCTCAAGGGTCCCACCAGGCATGCCAAAATGTTTCTATTTAATTTTTTGCATTTTCTTAAGTGTGAAAGGAAGAAACTAGTTAAGAAGGGTGTGGAAGAATACATATTAAATGTGCACATGTTGAGTCCAATTTATTGTGGATATATCCTCTTTGACTTGGGAGGATGACCTTAAAATAAGAAAATACTACCACAAAACTTGTTTATTAGACAAATAGTTGGGTGGATTGCCTAGTGTGAGCTAGATCCTATAAGCGAAAACTTTCTAGGATGCTATCAATCAGCCTGATTTTAAAAACTTAAGTTGGAATGATAAAAAAAGTATTTTTAAATTAAATAAAAGTAACTAAAATTAAAACTATAGAACAACTAAATTTAATCCAAGAGAATTAAATGTTTTTCTAAAAATAACTAAAATAAAGCAATAGTTTGATTAATACTAGTGCTAAAAATTAGCTAAAGCAAAGTTGTGGTTTTGTTGTGGTAATTTTAAAAGGGTAAAAAATATAGTTGGCTTGGGGTTGGTAAATTATTTATATAGTAAAAATGTAAAGGGTAAATTTTTTAAAAGATAAGTAGTCAATAAGGCAAAAGGGGTAAATGGGCAAAAGGTAAATGGATAAATGGATAAGGATGGAAAATGGGCAAAACTAGAAATGGAAAAGAAGAGGTAAAGGGGTTATGGTTTAGAGTTAAATAATTAAGGGGCCAAAGGATGGGGTTTATAATTCAAGAGAGAAGAGTTCAAATGGAAGGGAGGAGATAAATTGAAATTGCAAAATAACAAGGTTACCTTCCAAGATTGAAGAAGAATGGTCATTGATAATTGATTAATACTTGAAGAAAATTTATTAGAGTTATATTTCTTAAGATACTTATTCTCAATATTATTACCTCCTTGATGATGCCTCCAAACTTGAAATATGCACCATAGCTTGAAACCTTGAAATAAGTTGAGTCTGAAATCCTAAAGTCTTGAAATATGCTAAGTCTAAAATGTGGTAGAAACTTCCAAAAATATATATATTGCATCATAACTCCTAGAGGTCTGAAACAAATCTCAAACACCCTAAAATTATATACATAAAATATAACTTAAAGTATAAAAAACTAAATTTCCATAATTAAATTTCAACTTATACTTAAATGTTTATTTTATGTATATACCCCCTATTTATCCAGGATAATTAACCCTATTAACTAATATATACCATCCCTAACCACCCAAAATATTTTAAACAATCAAAAAACCTAAAAATAAATAAAAGCAAAGCACATCCAACCTCCCAAAAACCCTTCCAACATCTTACCCTTGTCAAAAACTCATGCAAACAACTTAGTGTTACATTCACTAAGTTTGGAATGCAGGTTGAAGTAGCCTATGCCAAAATATGACCATATTTTGGCTCCAAAATGATGGTGAATTCAATTTTAGACCTTGAAACACTGATAAAATTTATCCAAGAGACTCATAGGTGATTTGTAGATCCCTTGCTAGTGAATTGTTTACCTAATATGGACAAAAGAATGCAAAATATCAACCTCATGCCAAGATTGTTTTTAAGGTAAGTATTGCACTTAAATTCATTCATATTTCAAATATATAGTCTTCTACATCTATTTGTCACTATTATACATTTAATTGTAATTATTTTATTAATAATACAAGTTTTTATTATAGTCTATTTTTAAAGTTTAGCATTTTACATAGAATTGATGTTGATCCATCTAAATTGACATCGATCTTATAGGATCATCATTGATCCTTGCTAAATTTTCAAAACATTCTTGTAATATATTTTCATAATATTTTTAGTCTTCAAAACCTATCAAAACCTACATTTTATTATCTTCAATAATCCTTAATTATCTAATCTTTGTCAAATTATCTCTTACACTATTTATATCTTGTAATCTTTATCTTTTTTATTTCATGTTTATTTATAAACTTGAATGTCAAATGTGGGCTGACATCCATCTAAGAAATCATACCACTTCTTGGGATTGGTTTGTAACTAGATAACCCACTCATATCTCTTGTAATCCCATTTTTGTGTAAGTGTGGTGTATTATACGTCATTCATCCCTAGCCAAATAGGAGTTCCCACAAAGCTTGATCAACAATGTGTAACCAACCATCCATATCTCTAGGTAATCTTAAGAACCCTACATTTACTTTGTTTTTAGTAGCTAATTAGTCCACATTGAAAAATCAAAAAATACTAAAACATTCTAGCATACACGGTGGGACCAATAGTCGGTCCCTTTCTTTTGTTTTTTCCTGTGCATGTAGTTGCATTAGTGAATTTAATCCTTTTTTACATTTACTTTCAATCAAATTGATTTCACTATATTTTCTTCATTAAATTTAAATCATCATAGGCATAGGATTTGCATTTCATGTGTATTATTTTTCATTGAGTTGAATTCTTTATCTGCATCCAAATCAAATCAAAATCTTATTTTGGCTTAAAAACAAATTGGATTCTTTGTCTGCATCCAAATCACCAAGTAAGGATCTTTATTCTCAGTGCTTTTAGTTGTATTTAATCATCGAATGGAGTGCCAACTCAATACTCTAGCTAAGTATAAAACCTAGTTGATTGGTATATCTTGGCTAAGCACCCATACTAGTTGTGGGATTATGATGTGAGGGTAGGAAACCCAAAGTACCAAGCCATATACCATCACTAGTATAGATTACACCTCATGTACCTTAGGGTATATACAAGGTTTGCACCTAAACTTCTTGAAACCATCCTTAGACATCTATTTTTTATTACCCTATCTAAGACCAATCAAGTTTCACATCAAGTTTCACATAATAAAAAATTAACAAAATCCTAAGCGTTTACTATTTTTAGTATATATTTTTTTATTTCTTTTTGTTTTCTTCTACTTGTTTGAGCATGTAAGGTTTGAAATATTCCACCTATGTATAACCCAATCTACTTGTTTGGCCTTATATTTCTAACTTGGTAATAGGTTCAAGAACTATTAGATCCTCATCCTTACCAATTGGGGAAACCTTCAAGATTTCTTATGTAACCTTTTCCAAAACCCTTGAGAATATTCCTCAAGCATTGAATGATTATCTTTACAATCATGTGGTACATGTTTCTCTTTCAACTCATGAGTATATTAATTACTCTATTTATACTATGACACCTAAGGAACAAAGTGAATTCATACTGCCCTATAGTGCCAATTTTTAGTACTTGGTTAAGCCAAGTCAACCTCAGTCCATGCCTTATCCTAGATCATTTAACTATTTTTCAAACACCTTTCCAAAACATTTCCAACCTTATAAATCTTTACCCCAACCTTTTCAACTATTTCAAGAGTAATTATTTCCCTAATCCCAACAAATTCTAATTCAACTTGTGTAACCCTCTCGGGGGTCAACCTTTCAGCTTATCCAATTTAAAATATCTCAACCTATCTTACCTCACTTATCCTCTTTCCCATCTTAGAATTTACCTTTACAACCTATCCAATCAGCCTTGTCATGTCCATCTGATGTACCAATCGAATTAATTAGTTTGTCCTCTTTATAGGGATAATCATTAAAACTAGTTTTGAAACCTCTTACTTGATGGTATACTCCACTAGGGGAACCATATATTTCTATGCTGGAAAAGTTACTTAAAGCATTAATAATCTAGTTTCCACCTATCAAACCTATTGTATTAGGACAAAATAATTTCATTCTACCTTGCTATAAGGGAAATGAATTTTTCCCCTATCATCATGTCATGGGTCATACAATAGAAAGATGTAAATATATTTCAAATAGTTGGTCCAAGACTTGGTTGATCATGGTAAGCTTGTACTGGTCAATCCCAATCCCTTATAGAAATAACAATCTATTGTTACTCATCCTCATGTGTCAGATACCTTGCCCATTTTTAGTCAAAATCCATCAAGCCATGGTGTCTTTGCATCTAAAACCATCCCTAGTATGCCTATTACTAAGGAGGTTATTGAAACCTTGTCTAGCCCATATATTAAATCTATTCAAGTTTCACATCTTCCTCTAAAAATAGTTACAAAAGAAGACCCCATTGTCATCAACCCTCTTATGGATCAAGTTCAACCTATCTACCCATCTTTAACTACTATAGTAAAGGAATCTCTTAACCCCAATCAGTTGAGCCAATATACATGAATTAATCAATCCAATTTACTCACTCTATAGTTTTCTCACCCTCATCTATTTGATAGTAACAACATTTTTACCTTTGATCTTATTCTTTTTATGTGAGAGTTAAAGTGTTATCTCCTCATTTTATTTTTAGACCAGATCAACCAATCCCATCCATTATATACCTTACTTTGTCAATCCTATAAATCCATCACCAAATATAAAGTAACCCAAAACCAAGTTAACCAATCAATTTATCAGCCTCTTCATGTAAACCATTATACCACTTTAGTATCCAAAAAGTCATGTTTTATATACTCAATTAGGAATTAGTCAATTCTATTATTTAAATATCCATAAATCTATCACCCAAACTAGCCTAGCTAATCAACCACATTCACAGTCCAAAAGGTTTCCTAAATATAAGTTGTTAGGTTTAGGTCAAAATCCTAAACATTGCAAGCCCTTTTTAGTCATTACGTTGAAGCTTATTGATAAGGACAATCAGACAGTTTTGTTGGATTTGTTTGCATATCAAAACTACTCCTTCCATTTCATTTTTAGTTTTCAACCTTATAAAATTTTGAAGCACAATATAAATTAGTTGTCTCTCTACCCTCTTAGCATTGTAAAGGTCATCCCACCTAATCCCCCACCCGTGTCTTAATTTATTCATAAACTAACAACTAATAAGTTGTTGGAAATAGATGAAGATGCCTTCACCCCTATAGGCTTCCTTTAACCATCTGCTAAGATTTATTTCCCTGCTAGGGAAACTTTTTTACTTCAAGTCTATGTGGATCATATAAGCATGGGGTATTTTCAAAATTATCCCCTTTTATACATCTTTGCTCTTGAATCATTTATGATCAAGGATCCTTTTACCTTTTTTATCTAAAGTAAGATTTTTCTTTGATATTTATCATCCACTAGAAGTCCTTGAAGCCCATTCTCACCCATTATTCATTGTCAAAGAGCAATTGATGGTGACAATCATGTGATTTTTATATTATAGACAATTAGCCTAATCTTAAATGTGAGCACCTCAACTCTACTCATAGCATGTTTCTCATGGACACATTCCACCTTTTTAAGAAGAAACCCCATGGTCATTGTCTCTTGACTTCCCATCTTAATTCCATCTGACATTTAGCTCCCCCCTTGTGTTTTGGTTTTACTCTCTAAAAGGTAACCAAGACTACCCTAGGTTAATTCACATCAAAAAATCAAAACTTACTCAAAAGGGACATTGTCAAAATTGTAGATTGCTCCCTTAAAGGATAACTACTAGTTATTATAAGTTTCATAAATATAATAGACTGATCCCTTCAAGGATAGCTATCAAATAAATCAAAATCTAGACCACTCCCTTGATGGATGGCTAGTTATAGTTTTGGAAAAAAAAATTGGAGGCTTTTCGCGTCAATCAACTTCCCAAAATCTCTCAAACCAAAAGTATAAAAGGACCCTAAATAAAAAGTTCAAAATCTAATATATCCCATAGAAGACTTCCCACCTTGATCAGTCTTCTCCAATTGTCCAGACTTCCTACATTGATCAATATACCTCCTATATATAAATCGTGGATTAGTCCATAGATCATCCTATGTCACCTATAAGGACATCATGTTTCACACAAGATGGATTGTATACCCACAACTATTTCATACATGTCACACCTCTTTTACCTAATCAAAGAAAGCTAAGCTTGCCTTTCAAAAATTTGTTAAAAGTGTTTATTTACCTTTGCTTGGGTGTCAAATGAAAATCCTTAAGGAGTTTACTTTTTGATAAACCCAATATTCACTATCGTCCATGTTGATAAATTATTTAAAAGGGTCCCCTTTGTGTCTTTTTAATTCATCCACTTACATCTATTACCTTAATCCAAACCCATTCTAAAGGAGTTGAACCTTTGTGTTCATTATCTTCTTGCTTGTCCAAATTCACATCTTTTATGACTAGGTCATAGCATTTATATGATTCTATTTGACCCATATATTTCCATCCTAGAATACCATTATCTATACCAACATCAAAAGGTGATTATGATTCATATGAGTTCATATCAATCTCTTTGTTTACGCTTTGATTTTGACTTTCATAGCAATCACATTTTTTTCCTAGGCTAATTAAGTCATCCTTTTACATTTATTTATTCCTTATTTACCAAAAAACCAAAACCTTGGATTAGTGAAAGTTTGACCCCTATTAGTCCCACGGTCTAATTTAGCTTGAGCATTTCACCTTGAAACATGATTCTATTGTCGAAACCCCCTTACAAGCCTAGATAGCTTAGGTTTGGTTTCATTTATAATTTGTTATCTTGGTTCTAAATATTATGCCCATATGCTTCATGGGAAATTTATGTCTTATTTGGATGTAGATATTGTTTTCTATTTACCTTAGTCCTCATTCTATCTTAACCCTAGTGATTGATGTATTGACATTTTTTTGTCACCTAATTTTTGTGTTGGATACCTATCCATTTGTATATTTGTCCAAGCCACATTTTTACATTTAGTCTTTCAACCTCCATTTTTATATTTGCATTTTTCTTGTATCTATTTCCATTATCTCCCTCTTCTTTTATCCTTTGTCAAATTAGTATCCATCTCCTTTTCCCTTAGTTGGTTTCCTGATTTGAGGTGGAAACATTCTCATATCAAATTGAGGCATGTTGGGGGAATTTATTTAAATTTTGTTTTTATGTTTTTATCTCATGTCTCAGTTCTGTTGACCATTCCACAAAAAGGGGTAAATGTAGATGCTATCATTTAGCACCCTTGCCTTATTCTTCCATCTTTTAGGCTATTGCTTTAATAATTAAATGTAGATTCTAAAGATCTGTACCAAATCCTAAAACCCTAAAATAAGCTGAGTCTAAAATCCTAAAGTCCTAAAATAGGCTAAGTTTGAAATGTGGTAGAAACCTCCAAAAATCTATATATTACATATAAACTCCTAGAGGTCCAAAACCACTCTCAAACACCCTAAAATTATATACATAAAATATAACGTAAAGTATAAGAAGCTAAATGCCTATAATTAAATGTTAAATTATATTTAAATGTTTATTTTATATATATACCCCTTATTTACCCATGGTAATTAACCCTATTAATTACTATTTAGCATCCCCAACCACTCAAAATATTTTAAACAAACAAAAACCTAAAAATAAAACCCATCCAACCTCCCAACAACCCTTCCAAAAACTTACTCTCATCAAAAACCTGTGCAAATAACTTAACATTACATTCACTAAGGTTGGAAAATAGTTTAAAGTAGCCTAAGACAAATTTTGACCAAATTGGGCTAATCAACATCAATCCTTCATGATCAACATCGATCTTCCATGATCAATGCTAATTCTCCCAGAGTGATGTTGATCCATATATACATAACAAGCCTCCTTGGCTTGAGAAGGATGGTGTCTACAATTTTGGACCCTAAAATGCTAACAAAATTTCTCTAAGAAATTCATAGGTGATTGTTAGACTCCTTGATGATGAATTTTTGCCCAAATATAGATAAAATAATGCACAATATCAACCCCATACCAAGATTGTTTTCAAGGTAAACATTATATGTCAATTCATTCATATTTCAAATCCATAGTCTTCTACATCTATCACTATTATGCATTTGGTTTTAATTATTTTATTAATAATATAAGTCATTATTATAGTCTATTTTTAAAGTTTATTATTTTACATAGAATCGATGTCAATCCATCTGAATCAATGTCGATCCTATAGGATCATCATCGATCCTTGTTAAAATTTGAAAACATTCTTGTAATATATTTTTATAATATATTTTGTCTTAAAAACCTGTCAAAACCTACATTTTGTTTTCTAAAACCTATCTTTTACATGTAGATATATTTGGCATTATCTATTACATCTATTTATCTTATCTATCTATATATGTTTATCTTAAATGCAATAAATGATTTGAATTTATCTAATCTTTTTCAGATTATCTTTTAAATCATTTATATCTTGTAATCTTTATCTTTTTATCATCTTTAGCTTCTTAATTAAAAATAGTGGGCTAACATCCATCTGAGAAAGTGTGTCACTTCTCAGGACTAGTTTATAACTAGGTAGCTCACTCATCTTCCTATTAATCCATTTTTTTTTGAGTTAGTATGCTTTGCAAGTCATTCCTCCCCAACCAAAGAGGAGTTCTTAAAATCAATCCTGATCTATGGTGTGCAACTAGCCATCCATATCCCTAGGTAATCTTAAAAACCTTACTTATACTTTATTTTTAGTAGATAATTATTCCACATTGAAAAATCAAAAAAATACTAAAATATAATGATAAAGGCATAAGATTATAATGAAATGCCATTATTAGGATATATCTATCTTCCTATCATTGTGGGACCTATAATTAGTCAGACCTGGGTACATGTTATGAATGTAGACCTACCATATAACATGTTGCTCAAGAGGCCATGGATTCATGAGATGCAAGTCATACCATCCACCCTTCACCAGTGCTTGAAATTTCCTCATTCAAGAATAAAGGTCACCATTCCTAGAGTTATTGATCATCATAGCTATCAACTGGATCAGTGCATATCCTCATCACCATATTTTGGCACTAAAAATTCTATCCTTAGTTTGATGGTTGCCAAGTATATCTCTTTTGACCACTTGGAAGCCACATCTACTCTAACACCTAACCTCACTAAGCTAAAAATCACATCTACTAGCTATGGAGAATATGAAAATAAAACGTTATGTATTGATGATCTCCCCTTGTCTCCTTATAGCGACAGGACCCTAGGTATGAAGAAGTGCAATCTCATCAAAGACTAATTTGGGCCAAAAACTTTCAAAAGCATAAGGTTTTTATCTTATGAGTACATCGAAGACAAGGATGATTCTTAGCTCATACTATATGATGAGTTATTTATCTCACCCAAGCAAAATTATCCCAAAGTTTAGAAAATGATGGAAAATATGAATTATAAAGGGAGAGGACTAGGAAAATAGAAACAAGGCCAATTAGAACCTATCATGGTTAAAGAGAGTTTATAAGACTTTGGGTTAGGATACAAACCATATGATGATGATTTGACCAATATCATTATGAATTCTCTTTTGACCAATGAGTCATCTCTCCCTGAGGAGGACATCGAAATAAGCTCTTTTTTTTAGTCACTTCAAAGACCTTACTACCACAAACTTATTCCCCAATACCACTATTTCTGCCATCGATATCTCCCTCCATTATCCTTCCATCATAGACTAGGAATCAAATTAGGAGCCTACCTTTGATACCTTTCAAAATGATGAGGCCATTTTACAATTCATGGGAGCATGACATTTCATGCCATTATAAGATCACAAGAAAGGATTTTCCATCAATATTTTTCAATCAACCTATTTTAGATAACAATAAACATCCCACATTCAAAGTGAGGAAGAATATTAAGAAGAAAGAGAATCTACTATAGAACAAGACAAAATTCCATATAACCCCTTCATACGAGAAGACTATTTTGAGGTTGACAATGAACTACCAACTTTTTTTTCTTCACTACCTCCATATTTACAAGACCAATCACCCTCTCTTATTTAAGAGGTAATTGAAGTTAATATTAGAACTGAAAAACATCCCAAGATAGTGAAACTAGGAGCATCTCTTACAACTAAGGAATGTGAATACCTTATTGAGATACTAAAGCAGTATATTGATGCTTTTCCATGGAACTAATTGAATATGGCAAGATACTAAAGGATTATATTGATGTAATTGATCATCATATCTATCAAATGGATCAGTCCATATCCTCATCACCATATTTTGGCACTAAAAATTCTATCCTTAGTCTGATGGTTGCCAAATATACCTCTTTTGACCACTTGGAATCCACATCTACTCTAACACCTAACCTCACTAAGCTAAAAATCACATCCACTAGCTATGGAGAATATGAAAATAAAACCTTATGTATTGATGATCTCCCCTTGTCTCCCTATAGCTATAGGTCCCTAGGTATGAAGAAGTGCAATCTCATCAAAGACTAATTTGGGCCTAAAACTTTCAAAAGCTTAAGGTTTTTATCTAATGAGTACATTGAAGACAAGGATGATTCTTAGCTCATACTATATGATGAGTTATTTATCTCACCCAAGAAAAATTATCCCAAAGTTTAGAAAATGATGGAAAATATGAATTATAAAGGGAGAGGACTAGGAAAATAGAAACAAGGCCAATTAGAACCTATCATGGTTTAAGAGAGTTTATAAGACTTTTGGTTAGGGTACAAACCATATGATGATGATTTGACCAATATCATTATGAATTCTCTTTTGACCAATGAGTCATCTCTCCCTGAGGAGGACATCAAAATAAGCATTTTTTTTAGTCACTTCAAAGACCTTGCTACCACAAACTTATTCCCCAATACCACTATTTCTACCATCAATATCTCCCTCCATTATCCTTCCATCATAGACTATGAATCAAATTAGGATCCTACCTTTGATACCTTTCAAAATGATGAGGCCATTTTAGAGTTCATGGGCACATGAGATTTCATGCCATTCAGAGATCAAAAGAAAGGATTTTCCACCAATATTTGTCAGTCAACCTATTTTACATAACAAAAAACATCCCACATTCAAAGCGAGGAAGAATATTAAGAAGAAAGAGAATCTACCATAGAAGCAAACAAAATTCCATATAACCCCTTCATACGAGAAGACTATTTTGAGGTTGACAATGAACTACCATGTTTTTTTTCTTCACTGCCTCCGTATTTACAATATCAATCACCCTCTCTTATTTAAGAGGTGATTGAAGTTAATATTACGACTGAAAAATGTCCCAAGATAGTGAAACTAGGGGCATCTCTTACAACTAAGGAATGTGAAGACCTTATTGAGCTACTAAAGGAGTATATTGATGCTTTTACATGGAACTACTTAAACATGGCAAGATAGTAAAGGAGTATATTGATGTTATTGATCATCAAGCTATCGAATGGATCAGTGCATATCCTCATCACCATATTTTGGCACTAAAAATTCTATCCTTAGTATGATGGTTGTCAAATATATCTCTTTTGACCACTTAGAATCCACGTCTACTCTAACACCTAACCTCACTAAGTTAAAAATCACATCCAATAGCTATGGATAATATGAAAATAAAACCTTATGTATTGATGATCTCCCCTTGTTTCCCTATAGCTACAGGGCCCTAGGTATGAAGAAGTGCAATCTCATCAAAGACTAATTTAGTCCAAAAACTTTTAAAAGCACAAGGTTTTTATCTGATGAGTACATTGAAGACAAGGATGATTCTTAGCTCATGCTATATGATGATTTATTTATCTCACCCAATAAAAATTATCCCAAAGTTTAGAAAATGATGGAAAATATGAATTATAAATGGAGAGGACTAGTAAAATAGAAACAAGGCCAATTAGAACCTATCATGGTTAAAGAGATTTTATAAGACTTTGGGTTAGGGTACAAACCATATGATGATGATTTGACCAATATCATTATGAATTCTCTTTTGACCAATGAGTCATCTCTCTCTGAGGAGGACATCGAAATAAGCTCCTTTTTAGTCACTTCAAAGACCTTGCTACCACAAACTTATTTTCTCCAATACCACTATTTCTACCATCAATATCTCCCTCCATTATCCTTCCATCATAGACTGGGAATCAAATTAGAAGCCTACCCTTGATACCTTTCAAAATGATGAGGCCATTTTAGAATTCATGGGAGTATGAGATTTCATTCCATTCAAAGATCACAAGAAAGGATTTTCCATCAATATTTGTCAATCAACCTATTTTAGATAACAACAAACATCCCACATTCAAAGCGAGGAAGAATATTAAGAAGAAAGAGAATCTACCATAGAACCAGACAAAATTCCATATAACCCCTTCATACGAAGAGACTATTTTGAGGTTGACAATGAACTACCAAGTTGTTTTTATTCACTACATCCGTATTTACAAGATAAATCACCCTCTCTTATTTAAGAGGTGATTGAAGTTAATATTAGAATTGAAAAACATCCCAAGATAGTGAAACTAGGGGCATCTCTTACTACTAAGGAATGTGAAGACCTTATTGAGCTACTAAAGGAGTATATTGATGTTTTTGCATGGAACTACTTAAACATGGCAAGATACTAAAGTAGTATATTGATGTTATTGATCATCATAGCTATCAAATGGATCAGTCCATATCCTCATCACCATATTTTGGCACTAAAAATTCTATCCTTAGTCTGATGGTTGCCAAATATACCTCTTTTAACCACTTGGAATCCACATCTACTCTAACACCTAACCTCACTAAGCTAAAAATCACATCCACTAGCTATGGAGAATATGAAAATAAAACCTTATGTATTGATGATCTCCCCTTGTCCCCCTATAGCTATAGGTCCCTAGGTATGAAGAAGTGCAATCTCATCAAAGACTAATTCGGGCCAAAAACTTTCAAAAGCTTAAGATTTTTATCTGATGAGTACATTGAAGACAAGTATGATTCTTAGCTCATAATATATGATGAGTTATTTATCTCACCCAAGCAAAATTATCCCAAAGTTTAGAAAATGATGGAAAATATGAATTATAAAGGGAGAGGACTAGGAAAATAGAAACAAGGCCAATTAGAACCTATCATGGTTCAAGAGAGTTTATAAGACTTTGGGTTAGGGTATAAACCATATGATGATGATTTGACCAATATCATTATGAATTCTCTTTTGACCAATAATAATAATAATAATAATAATAATAATAATAATAATAATAATAATAATAATAATAAGCCAAGGGTGAAAACCATCTCATTGGCACCTTGGGAAAGTACCATGATGAAACCTAGTTCTTGATGTCATGGTAATATCACTCTGACCCTAGTCTCAATAGTAGGAACCTATCAAGAAGGACATTAGTAGCAATGAAATATCATTACTTTATCATGTGGAGAAGATAGGGCTAGATGAGAGTCATTTCTTGGAGGGATCCTCTTGAGTCATTTATCCATACTTAGAGTATTATATATATATATATATATATATATATATATATATATAATACTCTAAGTATGGATAAATGACTCAAGAGGATCCCTCCAAGAAATGACTCTCATCTAGCCCTATCTTCTCCACATGATAAAGTAATGATATTTCATTGCTACTAATGTCCTTCTTGATAGGTTCCTACTATTGAGACTAGGGTCAGAGTGATATTACCATGACATCAAGAACTAGGTTTCATCATGGTACTTTCCCAAGGTGCCAATGAGATGGTTTTCACCCTTGGATTATTATTATTATTATTATTATTATTATTATTATTATTATTATTATTATTATTATTATTATTATTATTATTGGAATGATAGGCAGGGGTGATGAATGAATGAATTGGATGGAAAATTTCCTATAGATGATGTTGATATCAACACTAGTGTAAAATCACTTGAGATGAATGATATTCATGGGATCATCCAATTCTTCTCCCTCAAGCATGGCCAACTTGTATGCTCTTGATCTAAACTTTCTTATAATGACATAGGGGCCTAACTAATTGGATTTAAACTTCCCCTTCTTGTCTCACTTTGCATTGGTGTTCTTTTTATTCTCTTTGAGGACCAAGTCATTTCTTGGAGGGATCCTCTTGAGTCATTTATCCATACTTAGAGTATTATATATATATATATATATATATATATATATATATATATATATATATATATATATATATATATATATATATATATATATATATATATATATATATATGTATGTATGTATGTATGTATGTATCCCCAAGTCCTATCCATAACCACATCATCCCCATTATATCTTTCCAAGTCTTATTTAACAAGCATGTCTCCTTTTAGCCTTAGTTAGACCACAACACACTTTCTCATTCCTTCCTATCACTAAGCTTTGATTCCATCCCTTCCAACTATACATTGTCATTATGGAGGGTCATTATAAACTACACTAGTTCTCTATCCAAGGTCCCTAGTAATCACTATGTTACTGACTCCATAAGGGTCATCATAACCCCTATCATTGTAATTTGGCTAAAGTTTTGATCATGGACAAACTCTCAGGTGTTACAAATCTTATATATAATTCTTACATCTTTAGACCCTTGTATATACCCAATCTTGCTTGTGTCATCCTCATCTTCATCATCATCCTCATTTCCTACTCACTACTAAATCTTATTATCTGTATCATCATTATTTCTTAATCATCACTATCTAATAATTTTAGCTATCCTCATCATTATCACTTTCTAATCATCATCATCATCATAATCTCTTAATAATAACTACATTAGCCTAAGGTCTTTTTAGACTATATAGGTAGTGTTTGCCCATATTTTCATGTCCAAGGATAGCTCAGCCACTAACCCCATCATCCTATCCCCTCATCCCTCTAACCTATCTCATTCCCATTTAATTATCATTATCATCATAATTATCTATCTTATACTTCCTTTTATGTGATCATATGTGTGTATGTGTGTTGCATGTGTATATAATCAATGTGTTTTCTTTGTTTTAGTCTATATATGTACTTATTTCACATTTTTATAGTTTCTAATGGGAATGAGGATGGATTGGATGACCCTTGGAAGTTGATTTCCAAAAGGGGAATCCCTTAAAAGGGAGTTCCCCCATGCATCTTCACTATAATGCCTAGGCCCTATCATGACCTTGGCACATCACATAAAGATGCAACATTGAAAAGGATTGCATAAAACTCATGTCTTGAAAATCTTCCAAAAAGGACCAATCCTATACTAAACCAACATACACCCTTATCCTACACTAACATCTAACCTATCCACTTGCCCACTCTACCTCCATAATGCAAGAATATTCTTATTTTGGCTACTAAATAGGATAAACAAGGGAATAAATCTATCTTTACCCATAAAATAACATAAACATATAATAATCTATCACATCCCACAATATCATATATATTATCAATGAATAAATGCCTAAATAAAATGATACATCCATCATTAGATCCATCTAACATGATCATCACTAACATTTGTCATCCATCATGATAAAGCAATAATCCATAACATTTAAAATGATAAATAACATCATCATATAAACCAAAATCAAAGCATCACGTATCCATAAATCCATAAAATACATCCACATATATATGCAACCATAAATCATCACACACACACACATTATATATTTATATTTCAATGATTATATATATATATATATATATATATATATAATCATTGAAATATACAAGATACAATGTCCACATGGGATCCATGCCAAAAGATATAATATACTTACATGATCCCATGGGGAAATAATGAGCTATAATACATAAATCCCCTATACGTATACAAAATATTGTCCAAAACAATCATGGCTATGTCATTAGGGGTGGTATCAATGCCCCACCACCACCTTTCAATGGTTTTTGAATAGATGACTGGCTATGATGGAAAAATCCTACATGCTAACCCTTAGGCACTATAGCCTCATAATGTGTCCTATAGTAATAGTGATCTTGAGTAAGTATCACGATCTTGTCCATCATTCCCATCATCCCCTACCCTCTCAACCTCTCATTTGTTGCATCCCTAGCTCTCTTGATAATACCAATTATCCCATCAACATCTAGATGCAATCCTATAGCTATCTAATCTACACTATGAATCAATCAACCTAGCTCTATAAAGCAACAATTTATGTCTACACATGCCCAACTATGTATGCCTCTATATAATCTATGATCAAAGGGAATTAATCTAGGTGTCTCATTACATGACTTATGCCTATAATGCTATAGCATAGGAATGTAGTTGTACTACCTCTTGATCTCTTTATGTAATATGGGCCTATAATGTCATAGTCTACCCATATTTCTAACTCTAAATATGGGCATGTAACTAGTCTCACTCTCATGTGATACCATAAATCTCTGTTAAGTGATCCTATATCTCTATTTTTTATCACACTATTAACACCTCAGCCTTAACTGATCTTGCTAGCCAAGAGGGACCTATGTCACCACTACCATCTACCTGTATCTATGGTTCCTATGCTTGGGATTGCACCTATGTCTAGGATCCCACCTGTGATGCTTGTATGTATGGACCCTACCCTTAGAGATCTCCTTACACTCCCACTACACCCTAGCCATTGTCACCATCCATGTCCATCACATTTGGTCCTCCTCTTCCATCCTCCTCCATCTATGCTATCTTTTGTTTCATTCATCTAATCCACCTTTGAATCCTCTTCCAAGCTTGAATCACTCACCTCACCACAACCCTCCTGAATACCACATGATGTTGGGTTAAATGAATAGGAGCTCATGCCTACCACCATATACTATAAGCCATTATAACCCATAGATCTAGCATGGGTGTGTAAAAATCCCACTACCTCAATGCAACTTAGTCATAATCAAAGATAGCATCAAGCCTAACCATAGGTCTCCCCCAATGTGATCTCTCTCACTCACTATGAGTAAATAGGTGCTCTAGGTTTGGTGCATTCTACTCAAATACAAGCTTGTACTACACTTAATCAGGTCTATATCTCTCAATAATATAATCTCTAGCCAATAACATAACATGGTGTTAAACATAAATTGGGTGCATGCCTCATCTTCCTAGATAAATATAATCCATTTTTAGGGTGTCCATGTGATGTGTTTATGGTATAATCTATTAAATACCTCCCTATAATAGTGCATGCCCTTTGCATGACCCAAATTCACACCATGAACTACCCACCATCTGAATACCATCAACTTCCTAGGATCTAATCCTACTAATGTACCTAATGGCCACTAGATCATAATGTGCTCTTAACTCCATATCTCTATAAGAAGTGATGGCCCAAAAATCTATGCTCCCCTATATGCCCCTAAATGAAGATCTTGATATAAGTGTGCCAACACCATAGAGTAATAGGCAAATACTTGATGATCATGTACCATATCAACTACCACATATCCTAAACCAAAAATGGAACCATTTCCCACTCTTATCTAATAATAAAATTCTAAACACAAGATACATTATCACCAACATAAGCCTGTCTAGCATCCCCTCCCATCACCATAAGTCTAAATTGATACAACCATCTTGTACCCCTATCTATAAACTACCCCCTAGCTAATGCAACATCCACCTCAATGTTTAAGATCTTTAGTATATCCTAGCCCCTTATATCAAAAAATGGAAGATCATATAGATGTAGTCAAGGGGCACTATCATCTCATCAGTAACAAAATGGGAGGTACTCATCTTTGAGTGTCATCTCTCCACTAGTGCTATAATCAATGCTTAGTCAATCCAGATTAGTGGTATCATCACCACATCATGAAGGTTGACCAAATATAGTACACCATACTCTTTTGGTGTCATGTGCCACATATCATATAAGATCTTTGAGTGTCATGATCATGATGCCAATATCCCTAAATTATCATAAACAAACTATACCAACTTTCTATCATTTCTCCATCACCCAAACACTTTATTCTCACCACTTGCTTACTCTATATAAACCCATCATTATCTTACCCTCTCACTATCCCCAATCAACCTAAGTCTAAATTCCCCAACCTATCTAACTAACCCCCTCATTTAATCATTACTAACTCACAAAACCACCCTCCCTAACTACCTAAACCCCCCTAATCCTCTCATATAATCCCTTTCACCTTTCGTATCTTACTAACTCCCTAATTCACATCCTATGGGATTATAATCCTACTATTCCCTAATTATGGGATTACAATCCTAGAACTCTTACATGTAGGATTTCAATCCTACCACTTCCATCAATGTTATTTTAATCCCTCTATTCCTAACCCATGGGATCATAGTCTCATGATTCCCTAGTAAAAATATTTCAATATTTCCATTTCCTTACTGTAGGATTACAATCCCACCACTACCCCTAACGATCTTTCTAATTTCATTGACAACCCCACAACTATGGGCATAATTCCCAATTATGGGATTGTCAAACCATAATGGATGACATATTTTCCTACAAAAATCCATCTAAAAATCTATAAAAACTAATACAAATCATTAAATTACAAAGCTAGGGTCTAGTTACTCATCAAAGGTCCACCCTTAGCATCCCTTTGGTGCTCTCAAACCCTCTCACCATAATGGGAAGCTCATGAGATCATGTCCATATTTTTGTCTCTAGATCACTATTCATAAAAGATAATAAGTGAAAATGACCCCACATCTATCTCTTTTATCCTATATGATCCCCTGCCACCCCAAACCCCCATTAACACCCCCTATCGATTACCCTTAAAAACTAATTCCAACAATCTAAACATCTGTTACTAATAGATAGGGGCATGACATGCTCATCACTATTAACAAGCCATAACATCTTGTATCACACACCATACCAACCCAGGCCCCCTTCAACCCCCATAAACACCATTAGGATCCATTATTAGTACCCCGGGATCACTCAACAATCGTTTATCCCTTATCACTGTCCCATCAATAGGTTTATCATTAATCATTTTAAAGCCCTAAATCATTATGAGCAGTGTATCTTTATCATCAAATATCAATCAATCTCCTTTTGTCCCCTTTTGAGCTTCTTTTAGCATGTATCCTTGCTACTAGACCCATCATCAGCTCAAACCCATCATATTTTTAAAAATCAACTTTATCTTATCACTTAATCACCTTGTAAACAAATGGTCCCTTATCTAAACCCATCACTTGAGCCACTTCCTTATCAATACTAGGTCATCTATTCAATCAAATTTGGGACATCTTAACCCTTATCCATATTCACACCTTAGGAGTCCTAATTGAGTGACCATTTAGGCTAGATCTTCTCCCCATATGCTCCTTCAAGGGGGCAGCATATTCTACTAACATCTAACATCATCCAAATTATGGTTTTTATTTTAAATATTGTTACTCCTTCCATTTGAAACACTATTTCAAATAAGGGCAAAATGTATGCATTAAAATATGCTTACCCTACTAATTTTATTAATTTTTACTAATTTAGTTTAAGTCCCATATTTCTTAACTATACTAACCTTTGGACTACTACCCATACTCTATTCCTATATCCAACATAACATTTATCCCATCCTAAAACCAATTAATCACCTCATTAAACCTCTAATATACCTCATTATCTAGTAACCTACCCTGTAAACCCACTAGCCAATTTTAAATTCAAAAATATTCCAACTACCCACCCACCACCCTTAGCCTTTCATAAAACCCTAAAACCTATGGGAGATTTATATAATTGGAGGATTCTAAAAGTCTTCCCCAACTTATCCCCTTCCTCTAGAATTTTCTTATTGTATATATTTCCATGAAATTAAAAATTCCATGGAAATTCCTCAACCATAGATCTTGATGGCCCAAATTTAAATTTAGACCATAGATATTCCCCCACATGCCTATAAAAATAAACCTTACTTCCACCCTCAATACTAATGAAAAATATCCTTACAAGTGATTAAGCTCTCTTATCAAGCATCCATACAAGTTTTCAAGCATCCATCAAAGCCATTATCCACATCCCATATCCCTTTGGAAGCCATTGTCAAGAATATCACAAGAAATCCAACAATCAAGATTTTCAAGTTCAATCACACAATTTAAAATCCTATAATGGATCTATGAGAAGATAAAAATTATGGTAACAATATTCTATTGACTTTGATTTATTTTCTCTATCCTTTCCTATTGGTATCATTAGATTTTGGGTTTGTATTATCATTGTGATAATGTTTTCAAGAATCCCAAATTTGGTACACACCTCCACCTAAAAAAAACAAATTCCAAAGTATAAAATATATTACAGCAAGTAGATTTATCAAAATCATGAAATACAATAGGATAAACCTTGGCTTCTACAAATAGGAAATTATCTATTCCATATAGGTATGTCCACATAAATTGTCTCATGAATTTAGCTACAAACCATCCACAAATCCATGTAAAGATATTCATGACACTTTCACATTTAATGAAGAAGTATTATACAACATTTAAACAATATCCATTCATAGTCCTTATGAGGACTGTGTTGCCACACATCCTCTTATCAATGACATACTTCCTTTCCACTAGTTTGAAATTCAATCTCATGTATATATTGATTGGGACCAAAAAAAATTACCATCAACTTTCTTCCCTAAAAATCAGCTAATTATATAATTCATAACTAAAAATTATCTAAAAGATCATAAAGAAACATCAATAAATCTAAAGCAACATAAAATGTTCCTTAATCAAAATTAATCCAATAATCTAGCAAATCAAAATAAAAAATCAACATCATCTAGTTAAAACTTATTTAAGGCATTATGTGACAATATAATTTAAAACCCAAGTCAAAAATCAATGTCCTTTATTTAAAACATATTTTACATTCTATTGAAACCAAATTACAATAAATGTCCAAAAAATCAAGAAGAGCATTACCTTGGTGAAAACCTTTCTAAGGCACCAATGGACAAAGAGCTCAATTAATACAATATCCAAAACATCCAATTCATGGATACTCTCAATCTCACATATCATGAAATTTTTTTACCCAATCCACCTTCACATCATGATCACACCATCTATTCAAATCCTTCATATAATCCATAAAAATTCTCCATTCAATATGCATTTTCCTTCATCCTTCCTATCATTACCCTCTATTTTCATGTCTATGATGACAGTCTATATAATTTTGAAGAAGGCAATCTAAAAATCAAATAATTTCACATTAACATATCTCTATTTCACACTTGAAGGATTTAATGTTATATTAAAAATCAAAAGAGGGACAAATAATTTGTCGAAAGGTGAAAACCATATCTATGGTACCTTGGGAAAGTACCATGATGAAAACTAGTTTTATGGTGTTGTGTAAATAATTCATTTTTTTGAATTAATCAATACTTGGAGGTATCCCCATCTCCATATAAATCCTTCAGCCCAACCATATCATCCAAAACATGTCAACCATAATTATCTATCATATCATGCCCATCCTTTCTTCCCATCTTGGCCTTGATAAGGAAGTGGAAGAAGTACTGAGCCCTTTTTGAAGCATATTAGAATATCCCCTAAATGATACTTTAATGACTATACATTTGGTTCCCACATGATATGGTCCTTGGATATCCCTAGTCCATTCCCCATCATCATCTAGTTTAATCATCCAACATCATCTTGAATATGCTACATATGTTTTCATCTCCCATCCCTAGTGATATAATAGGTTTTACCTTTACTAGTATCCCTTGTCATCAAAAAAATACAAAAACATGAAAAAATCATTAAAAAAAACTTTAAAATTTAGAAAATGTCAAAAACCCTAAAAAATTATATGAATCCCCAAAATCCAAAAGTATTTGTCTAGTCCTAAATCTAGTAAAAATCCTTGATCCCTTTTGCATCAAATGATTCCATAATTTTAGGATATTACCTTCCCAAATCCATACACTTTTATGTATCCTTGTTATGGGAACCATCTAGTTATCAATATCATTTAGCCTTCACATATGGATTTTGACTTAATTAATGACAAGATGTTTTCTATTACTTTTATTTTCAAGTTTGTATGTGTTTACTTATTTTATTGTTTGTTTAATTTTCTTCTTGTGCCTTGACTTAGTCCATACAAAAGTGACAATAGGGTCATCATGGTTTTTTATATCATGGTTCCTCTTGTCATGCGCTTATACTTGAGTCCATCCATCAACCCATGGTAACAATGATTTGATTATTTTTCCATATCATGGTTCATTTTTCATTTGTCTTTTAGACTAGGGATCAGTACTTATGGACATAATGGCTAAGTCACCATGATTATTTTATATCATGGCATGTATTTTTGGGTGAAAAAAATAAATTTGTAAAATAGATGTGGATAGACAAGCTAAAAAAGTGGTATATAACCTTGAAAAATAAACAATCTAGTAAGTTAATCCATTTATAAATACATCAAATTCAAATCATCTAGTCATCTTCCTCATTCCTCATCGCATCTCTCCCCTAGTAAGATAAATACATTAGCTTAAGGTTTATTTATACTATGTATCTACTGCTTAGTCACATGGAGTTTCTCATGTCAACTCAACCATTATTGTTATTTTTCCATTACCATTGTCATTCTTATTTTCTAGTCCCATTTGTATCCATTTACATCCATTATTATAATTAAATATCTAATTGTAACAATCATCTCCATGACCACTTCAATATAATCACATCATTCTTCAATATTTATTTCATCACTTTGGGCATCATCATGTGGTCTTTTTTTGTGATTTCATTTTTTCTAAAAAGTCATTATATCATCATCACAAACTTCAACATTAACCTATTGAATCATCCATCAATCATTCTTGAATGTGATCATCTCATCCTTAATTTGTGTAATATGTTAAATCCTTGATCATTGTTTTCAAATAAATAAATCAATAAATCAATAATATACCCCATCATAACTCACATGTCATATCCCTTGATTGTTTCCTTGCTTAGGTAAAATAAATCTTGTAACTTTTCCATGGGATAGATCATTCCCCAATCCCAAACTACATATTTTTAGGAATTTTTCTTCCCAAATATTCCATAGTTTGGGATAAATCAAAGTGTGAAGCTTATCTCAAGATGTATTCTTCCCAAATCCACCATGCTTATTGAAAATCAATCCATTATCATCAAAAATAAAATCATGAAAGTGTTATCAAGTGGGTTAATTTCACCCATGGGTTAATCTCAAAATTTCTATCCATCATCATCCTATTATCCAATCATCATCACCCACCCATTGATTCTTTCATTATATCATCTTCCTCTTTTTTTGAGAGTCATCTTAAGGAGGAATAATCCATCACATTATTTCATCATCATCATCATCATCATCATCATCATCATCATCATCATCATCATCATCACAATATAATTTTTTTTTAATCTTACTTTTTAATTGGAAATATGTTACTACACCCATTATGTCTCGTAATGCCATTTCAAAGAGGGGGAAAATGTAGACACCTAAATTAGATAGTTTATTTTGATTTTAATTATTTGCTAATTACACATGAACATCTATATATAATCCACTATTCACCCCATAAACAATTAATCCCTTATTTTAAAACAATACCCAATCCCAAAAAATACACATCCCTTTTCATTAGTTACTTAACCTGTATTAATTAACTAATCTTATTATAATGACAAATTCCATAGCTTTTAAAAATTCATATTTTCTAAGATAGGAAAAATTGACATTCATCAAATCATGACATCATCCCCTTCAAATCCCAATGCAATATTCAAACTCCACCACAAAATGAATTTTTAATTCAGTTTACAATCCCAAGAAAATCTATTCTTTCATAAGGCATGTCAGAAGTCTATGCCTCATTAATGCAATCTTCACACTCCCATACAAAATGATTTTTAAATTCATTTTACAATCACAAGGAAATTTCTTATTTCAAAAGGCATGTCATAATACCATGCCTCATAAATACATCTTATTACACATTCCAATCTCTTATTACACACTCAATCTCCCTAATATATGAGGATGGGCACTCATCCTCCACAATCCATCTTGATCTTCATCCAATGGCTCACAACAATCAAAAAAATATATAGATGAAGTTCTTCCTCTCTAGTCTAAACAAGCCTTGATACACAATGAAGTGATGTAAAAAATAATTATTAATCAAGCATAAATAAGCCAAATAAATTAAATAATCCATTTTTAAGGGGTTACATTGCCTTTTGTATTTGTTCCATCCATGAAATATTTCAACTACATCCCAATCACATCCAAGTAAAATATTATATAAAAAATGAGGAGCATTATCATCTTAGTATGTCAAGGTGAGAGTTAAAATTTTCCCTATTTGAGCTCATCGAAGATATATTCATCAATATTTAGTTAGAATTTCATTTATGCATTTTGTTTGATTATATAACTATTTACATTTTTTGCTAAACAAAATCTTGATTACATGCATATAATTTAGATAGGTGAGAATAATTGTTATAGTTAGTTTAATATAGTTGTGATAGTGTGTATTAACTAATTTATATAGGTCTTAGAGAGATACAATAGGTTTACAACTCATCATAGATAGAGATAAGTGAGTTATTAAGGGCGATAGAGACAATGTAAGTATTGTATAAGAATCCTTGTTTTTAGGATATTATTGTGTATAAATATGTATTTTTTTCCTATGAATAAAACAAATCAAGTTTATCATTTTATTTTTTGAGCAATATCTAAATAAAAATTTCATTTCTTATCATAACTATCTTATATCTTTACCTATAATGACATTGTGAAATAATTTGTGACGTGACTACAAGTCTATGTAGCCCTAATATGTTTAGAAATATCCCTTTTTTTTGTTAAGTAATATTGTATACACTTATATACTTGTATTTAATTCACTATTTAGTTTTAATATTTATATGTGATGCTAGTTATTGTCATATTTTTTAGATTTGGTGCATTTTTCAAGATGATTGAGTGATCTTGTAGACATATTTAAAGATTATGAAATATAAACTTGAAAGAAATTTTAGGAAACATGGAATAAATTTTTGAGAATGATAGAACAAAATTAGTTATTATAGCATCAATTCTCAACATGTTTCCTTATACATAGTGAGCTAGCAAATAATTGGGCATTATAATCAAGAACCAGTTGAATACAAAAAGGACATATGTTATTCTAGTTCTACCACATCTATTGCATGATCTTCAATAATTTTGATCACCATTTATGTATGTAATTTCTTGTACCCATACTATATGTGAAATATCCATTAAATTCATGCCTAAAAACATCTCCATATATCCACATTTATCTTTATTGTTGCATTCCTATCAACATCATCTCCCTAATCATTCATACTATCATATTACTTTACTTTGTCATAGTAAAAATACAAAAAAATTAACTTGTGTTCTCTAAAATATCTTGATCTTTTAATTATATGAGTAGGTATAAAAACATTAGAATGATATTTCATTATAGTGATTGGAGTATTGGCTACTTTGTCATGAGCTAAAAATGGGTGGTCTTCAAATGATAAGCATGTCATTTAGGATTACAATAAAGATAACAAGCACCATAGAAAATTTGGAAGAAAAGGCTTTACAGAATGGAAGTGCCACCTTGAAAATTACATGGAAATAAATATATAATTTTATATTTGAAAATGAAGAAGAGAATTTTGATCACTTAGGTACTTTTGTGCATCACTACATCTAAGTAGTAGTCTACATGTTTAGTATAATTTATCATTCAATGGCTATTAGGTTTATAAAATTTTATTGATTTTAGATTATAAATTTATTATTACATTATGTTTTAACATTTTAGGACTTAGAAGATGTAAATCCTATGTTTTTTAAAGATTTGAGTATATTAAATCAAGGTAATAATATGCAATAAGTACAATCACTAATTTTTTATAGAATTAACTAACTTTGACCTTTCTAAAACTAGAAATAGATAATGCAAATAATAACTAAGATGGATGATTTTGATGTTGGAAACTAAGGTAGAGGTTGGGGTAGGTGTTGTAAATAATATCCTAGTGTTAGGACCCCTCTTAGTTGTAGTACCCTAATTAGATAGTAGTTCCATGTTTGGATATGTTGCATTAGTGTCCCTATTTTGGTAGTAGTGTCCTTTGTGCAAGATTGTCCCAAGCTTCTAGGTGCACCTATGTCTAAATCTACAAGGTTTGTTCCTATATGTACAAGTTCTAAAACCATATATATGGCTTATTTTTACTAATTTTGTGAAAAAACTCTAATCCTTCATGTTACTAGGACATTTGGTGTATAAATCCAAAAAGTGTGTTTGTTAGTTAGGTAGGTTGTACATCCTCAACAATACACTGTGATGAGAGTTTCCTATATAAATAAACTTTTAAAGGGATCAAGAACAATGTAGTTATCCTCACTAGGTATTGGTTTAAGTATAATTGAAGCTAGTATAATAGTTTAATTGAGTGATTTTAATTTACTTAAGACTATAAATCTAGGTAATTTGAGCTTAGGAATGTTGTAGATGCTAGTATGAAGAAGTAGGGATGAATAGGGATTAATAAAATTTATTTTTTACAATGCTTTTAAGGTTTATATATGTATTTTGCATCTAATTTCCATCTAGTGGTTAGAGGGATACAAGTCATGTATATATTATTATAATGCTTGTGGAGGTATGAAAGAGGTCTAGGCCAAACTTAGGAGGTTTTAGATTTAAAAATATATTTTTAATGAAAAAAGGATGGAAAGGAAAGTAAAAACATTATTGGGGCACTAGCACCATGTGTCTCTACTGTCCCTATTATGTCTCTAGTGTCTAAGTGGTAGAGCACTAGGAATGAAGGGTTAAGATGTAAGAATGAGGGTTTGCTATTATTTTAGGGATGAATAGGGATTTTATGGCCCACACGAAGGCTATATAAGTTTGATAATATGCTCTATGATAGGTAGTCTCAAGTAACACACTTAGCACTAAAATAAATGTTTTAGAGGATTACATTCCCCTCCCCACCTTATTTATTATATAAATGAAGAAAATTAAAATGTCTAGGATATAGGAAAATGTAGAAAAGGAAAAAGAAGAATATAAAGTGAAATGACTAGGATAAAGGAAAAAGTAAAAGAGCAAAATGAAGCATAACTAGACCTACATAAGAGGTGAAGCCCTTGAAGCTAGATATATGTATGTGAAGCATGATCCAATGCATATCCTACAAGTGAAACATGCATACATAATTCCTTACTTAAGAGATATCAACATTTAAGACAAAATTGAGTAAATAAGTAATATTGAGTAAAGGGATAAGTGAGAGGAAAGGAATGAATAAAACTCACTAGGTATGTGAACCAATGCATAAACCTAATGAAAACCTATGTGTGTGCATGTATATAGTGATCAATCAGTGAATAAATTGGACTGAGCTAATGGATTTCTCAATCCTCATGTGTGGGTGGATCAGGAACTTAATCAAATTTTGATTCCATCATTGCACACCCATAGTTTATGGATCATGACCTTTAAATATCTTGGATTTGAATGATGGTATACCCAACCCTCTCATGTAGGTGGATAAATAAATCAAATAGACTATGAATCTATCATTTCCTACCAATGTGTAGTAGATGCATTTGAAACTAAAAATACATGGTGTATTTATAAATCTCTAATTGGGAATGTCATCTCTATAGTCACTTGGGTCTATTAGGTGACTCCAAGCCACTTGGAAATGACAACCTCTATAGATGGAGTAAGGAGAAAACTAGTGTTTAACCTATAATATGATGCTAGATGTATATAACATAGATAATGACATGGAATTTATCATGTTATGAAATCAAGTGGTGTGTAAGTGAGCATATGGAAACAATGTGCCATGGATATGCACCCAAATGTAATATATAATTATTGAACTAAGATATAATAATCTATATCTGAGTATCTAAACTAAATATGTGAATACTAATATCATATATGATGCTCTTAATATGATTAAATTGGTATGAATATGATCAAAACTAAACAAAAATGATAAATCTATAACCAAACTTGTGGAAACCTAGATTATATCTATTATACTTTTCTAGCCAATCTAAGATTTTCTAAAACTAAGGCTACTATACAGTAGTGCCATATCTTGGATATTAGTGGCATGTGGCACCTATGTTCTAATTTGGGCACTAGTTTCCAACTCCTCTAATTTTTGTGCAACTATATTGATCTTTGTGTCACTATTTTCCACTATGTTTACCTGAGTTTAATTTTTATATTCTGAGCTAGTGTGCTGAAAACGTATTGTGAGTGCATTATGAGAGCTTGATCTCTATGACAAAGCCCTATGAATTAACCATATTTGATGGGGATTTGTTTAACCTATGAAATAACTATCCTCAAAATAAAAATAGATCCATCTATGATATATGTGTAATATTCCAATATAATGTGCATACATAACATCAAAATATAGGATAATCTAAGAATAAGTTTGTAATGTGTGATGTATGTTATGTCTAAAATTCACAAGGATATCAAGATAGATATAACAATATATGTAGCATTAATCTAAGTAATAATTGATTAACTAACTAGGGAGATGTTACATGATGTCCATCATGGCATCTATGTAGGAAGGGGAGATGCATGAGGTCCCTCATGACATCTAAAACTATCATTTTTTAAAATAAAGAGACAAGGGTCATGGCCATGATGCATATAATAAATCATACATACAACACACATGAGGCACACAAAGTATGGAAAGGGGCCACAATTCAAGGGATATGGGCACATGTCCCTAAATCTAAGAAATAAATACATACAAGGACATGTTAAAATATCTATAAATTTAAACAACAATCAAGCTATCTTAGAGATAAAGAGAATGACATGTTTAAATATTTGCATATACAATTAGGAAGGCACACACAAGGACATGGGAAAATATCCAAAGGATACATACTCACAAATGAAGTTGTATAGATCTAAAGAGCAATGTAATATTAAAATTCCCTTGAATAGAATAAGCATAGAGATACAATCATTTCTAAACTAGGAAATCTAAAAATGAATGTATGCATGAACATGTAATACAAATCTGTGTAAGAGATAGGATGTACATATGTTGAGTCTAAATTAGTAGTAGCTGGAAATTTTTTTGAGTAAGTGTATCATGATCAATATCAAGATATAAAAATGCTAAAGATATGATGTAGAGTATAGAAAGATATAACCTAGTAATTGAAACTATGTATAGGGTGACCCTAAGTGGGTGACTATGTAAAATGAAGAACCTGTGTATTAGTATATATTCCCCTAGTGAGGCGATAATAGTAAATTTGGATCAATGTAGTGGACCTGAGTCTTATAGTAATCTAAAATCACTCAATAATAATAAGTGAATAATGTATGTATGATAAAACTGACTATACTAAGATAGGTTGCATATGTAGTATCTAGAAAATGTAAGAGATGTAAACATGAAAATGCATATAATTTAGAATTTTATGTCTTCTATGTAAATATTTGACTACTTTTGTCTTTTTGACATATTATATTGTTTTTTGTATTTTCCATATATAATAAATACAAGAAACATGAAAAGGAAACTATGTAAAAGGATCAAGAGAGAAGGAAAATATGTATAATAAGGGAGGAACAATACTAACTGATGAGTCTCATGGCATACTCACTATCAATGTGGCATGTGTTAAAAATAGGAATGGTAATCTATCATGTATTATGGTTTTTATGCTTGATTTTAAAGGTATTATTGTATAAATTTGAGTATTATTCATCATTAAAACCATAATAATCATAATAACCTAGAATGCTAGCATTGACTTTTGTTGTATTTAGATAAACATAGGGAATTGCCTCATACTATAGAGTTGACCTTTTTAAATTGTACTTTGGAATATTCATTGTGATTTTCTCATTTGAAATTGTGCTTATTGTAATCAAATGGTGTTGTGGAGGCTATTTTTATATAAAGCCTCTTATGATAATTTTTTTGGGCTTAGCATGATTTTAACTTTGTAATGTAAGTTATTTCTCTTTATATAACATTTTTTTATGTATCTAGATATGTTGCCTTGATAAATTATAGAGTGAATGACTTTTCTTAGGATGTTAAATAAATCCCAAACCTTGTTGACCAACATTATCAACTACTATAATAGGAGTTATAATGCCTTGGGCCTGTTTTCCCAGACCTTGACAATGATAATCAAACTGTTATAGATATTTTTGACGAAACCCATATTGCTTTGAAATTTGAGCGTCATTTTTTAGAGGTATATTTTAATTTTCTACCTATGCTTCTTGTATTATTTCTTACTATGATTACACTTTGTGAACTTTTTATTATTATGAGTTGTTCTTTGGTAACCATTTTTGTAGTCTTTCTAATTTTGACCCATTTTAAATTTATAGATGTGACATTGTATGTTGTTTAGATGATGTGTCATTATGTTAGTCATTTGTATCCATTATTTGTTGTATTTTAATTTTTAATTCTAGACATGAATCGGTGTGGTGCTCATGCATTATATGATATGTACAATAATATATGGATCTCCTTATTCAGTGTAGAGGAGGTAGGTTGATCAACTTAGCTTTAATCATTTCCCTTAATATCACATTTGAAATATTATTAGACCCTTGTAATATTTTTGAATCACTCATAATATATGCATTGTGTTGTGTTTTATGATTTGGACATGAAAGAGTGTTAGGAAAAATTTTGTTAGGTCTAGATGTATATACATGATGAATACTAGCATATTCTAAAGACTATGTACATGTAATGTGATTAGCTAAGTATGGTCATTAGTAACAATAGTCTAGGATACTGTTAAGTTGTGGAGCTAAAAGCTTCACTAGTGTACAAATGTGGAGGTTGCTGAGTTACATAGTAACCGATGTCGGTCAAGCCAACTGACATTGGTCATATTCATCTACACAGTAACTGACATCAATTATGGTCAGCTGGCATTGGTCAAAAAGGAACCGACGTCAGTCACCTATGTGTTTCCAGAACTGGTCTAATTTTAGACGAATAGTTGGTTTGCATGTAAAGACTAATTTTAGTCTTGAGTCTATGTTTCTAATTATTTTTTGGTTTGGGATATATTTAAGAGACCCATGGGGCTGTATTGGAGTTAAGGACTAAAGGATTAGATCCATGAAGTGTAAGATCTAGAAGGTCTATAAGAGTGCAAGATCAGGAAGATCTACATGGTAAGCAAGATCAGGATTAGATCTGCAAGGGTACAAGATTAGGGAGATCTGCTTGATAAGCAAGGTCAATTAGATCTACAAGGTGCAAGATCAAGAAGATCTGCTAGGTCAAGGATTGGAGGCAACAACAACTGGGTTGATTGTCACAAGGACTTGTGTGTGTGTAGGAAGTAGGCAACAATAACCATTAGGCTAATTACCACTGACTAGAGGGAACAACTCAGTGTTGAGTTGGTTGTAATTGATTGAGAGAGAGAAATCTTGAGGGAGAATTAATGTACACCCAAGAGGTGTGGGAAGAGTGAGATTTTTTCATTGTTTTTCCTTCTGGAAGAGTGTTAATACAGATTGTATTGTTTCTCATAACTCCTATTCTTTGTTGTTTCTGATTTCTAGTTACTTATTACTTCTGGTTTAATTTCATGTTTAGTTGCTTATACAAAGGTAATCAATTATACTCTAAGGAGGATCATAATAGTTGGTATTAGAGCTAGGTTCACTAACAAGTGGTAGAGTGGGTTAGTGTTTGTTGATTACAGGTTCACTCACAGGGGTTTCTGTTTGAGTGGGAGTTAAGTAATGGCAGAAGAAAGTAAACTAAGAATGGATAAATTCAATGGAAATAATTATCAATTATGGAGGATGTAGATAGAAGATTATATGTATCAGAAAGATCTATACGTACCATTGGGTGGGGTTGTAAGCAAGCCCACAGATATGCAATATGAAGAATGGAATGTTCTTGATAGAAAGGCTTTGGGATCTATAAGGTTGAGCCTAGCATCGTCTATGATTTCCAACTTATCACAAGTAAAGACAATGGTAGAGTTAATGGAATCTTTGGCAAATTTATATGAAAAACCCTCAGCTTCAAATAAGTTATTTCTTATGAAGCAATTATTTAATTTGCAAATGCAGGAAGCTGGATCAGTATATAGTCATCTCAGTGATTTCCATGGATTAGTAAATCAGTTAAATTTAGTCAAAATAGTTTTTGATGATGAAATTAAGGCTCTCTTAATCTTATGCTCTTTACCTAAAAGTTGGAATAGTTTGGTAATGGAAGTTAGTAATATTGTGTCTGCTTCAAATATCTTAAAAGTTGATGATGTTGTTAGTGTAATTTTGAATGAAGAAATTCACAAAAAAAGCACAGGGGAAACATCAGGTAATGCTTTAAGTGTTGAAAGTAGGGGAAAGCAAAGAGAAAAGAGCAAGCAAGGGAAATCAAGGTCAAAGATAGGTAGGAGATCTAAATCCAAAAATGGAGGTATAACTTGCTAGAATTGTGGAAAGAAAGGGCATGTAAAGAAAGATTATTGCTTGGTAGAAGATCAACATGAAGGAAATAAAGAAGCAAATGATGTAGGTATTATTGCATAGGATGTTCTTATATTTTCCTTGGATAAAGTAGAATCTTGGGTTTTAGATTTTGGTGCCTCTTCCACGCAACACCAAATAGAGAATTTTTCCATGATTATGTCCATGGAGACTTTGGAAAAATTTATTTACGGGATGGTGAGCCTTGTCAAATTGTTGGCAAAGGGAAAGTGCAGCTAAAATTGTAGACTGGCAACATATGAGTGTTGAAGGATGTCATGCATGTTCCCATCCTGAAGAGGAGTCTAATTTCTCTAGGAAAGTTGGGTGATGAGGGTTGCACAGTAACTCTCACAGTGGAATCTTGGAAAGTTTCCAAGGGTCCACTTGTATTAGTAAGAGGTAATAAAGTAGGTACACTTTATCTATCTACTTATATTACTGATTTTCCTTTTATTTTATTTACTTCAGATGTAGATGCAAAGATGTGGCTCTGTAGGCTTAGTCACATGAGTGAGAAGGGAATGCATGTTCTTAAGTCAAATGTTAAGAACTAGAAAGCCTTGGTTTTCAAGGAGAAGGTGATGGATAGTGATCAGCTCAAGAGGCTGAATATTTCTGAGTAGGGCAATGTTGATTTCAACAAGGTTATGATCCAAAATGAGCTCATGGGTAAAAGTCATCACTCACAGGAAAACACAGACACTGATGTCAGTTAGGTAGTGACCGACGTCGAATAGGCAGGAACCGATGTTGGTCCAGTGGAGACCAAAGTTGGTGATGTCAAGCAGGTGGACACCGATGTTGGTCAGGAAACTAGCATTGGTGATCAGGTGGAAATGACATTGATTGGGTGCAGACTGAGGCCAGCCAGAGATTATTGAGATCGATCACTATTAGAACAAAATTTGGGTGGATAGCAAGGTGTCAATGAGTGTCAAATGCCCATGAGGAGGCCTGAAAGGGTAAGTAAGCCTCAAATTAATTATTCCCCTTCTTTATACTACTTATTACTCACTGATGGTGGAAAACTAGGAAGTTTTGAAGAGGCAATGCAAGTAGAATCCAAGAAATAGTGGGAACATGTCATGAATGAGGAAATTGATTCCTTGGAAGAGAACCAAATGTGGGATTTGGTAGAGTTTCTAGCTAGAAAGAAAGCACTGAAAAATGAATGGATTTATAGGTTAAAGAAAGGAGAGAATGGACAAGTGAGACAGAAGGCCAGGTTATATGGTCTTGAGCAAGCTACAAGACAATGGTGTTTAAGGTTTGACAAGTTTATGACAAAGCATGGCTTTAGTCAATGTCAATGTGACCATTTTGTTTATTTTACTAGGTTGGATAATGATATCTATATTATCTTGTTACTGTATGTAGTGTATATGATTGTTGCAGAGTCACACATGTAGGGAGTTACTGAGCTAAAGGTAATATTAGCTCAGACATTTGCCATGAAGGATTTAGGAGCAACAATCCTTGGCATGAGTATTTCTAGAGACAGGGAAAATCAAAGGTTGATTTAGTCTCAAGAGGATTATGTGAATAAGGTATTGGAAAGGTTTAATTTGTAGGATGTAAAATTGGTAATCACACCTATGGTTGGATAGTTCAAGCTGAGCATAGAATAGTGCCCTAAATCACATGATGAGGTTGAGTACATGGTATGTACCAGACCTAATATTTCCCAAGCAGTGGGAGTTGTTAGCAAGTTTATGGCCAATCCAGTAAAGAAGCACTGGAAAGTAGTTCAGTGGATTCTCAGATATGTGAGAGGGACCAACAGTAGGTATTTATGTTATGCAGGGTCAAACAATTCTCTACATGGGTATGTAGATTCAGATGTGGCAGGTGACTTGGATGGTAGGGGAATCACCATAGGATATGTGTTCACTATTGGTGGAATGATGTTTAGCTAGATTTTAGAGATGCAGAAGGTTGTTGCAGTCATAGAGGCTAGCAAGGATAGGAACCTTGCTGATATGTTAACAAAGTTGGGAATAAAGGAGAAGTTGAATCTTCATTCAACTTTTTTTGGTCTTCAAGATTGAACTTGAAGATGGGGATACAAGCCAAAAACAAATTAGAGGATGTTATTATATAGGTATAGGTACAAGTGCAGCTATTTATCTCCAAGTGGGAGATTGTTAAGTTGTGGAGCTAAAAGCTTCACTAGTGTACAAATGTGGAGGTTACTGAGTTACACAGTAACTGACGTTGGTTAGGCCAACTAACATTAGTCATATTTAGCTACATAGTAATTGACATCAGTTATGGTTGGCTAGCATCGGTCAAAAAGGAATTGACGTCGGTCACCTGTGTGTTTCTAAAATTGGTCTAATTTTAGATGAACAGTTGGTTTGCATGTAAAGACTAATTTTAGTCTTGAGTTTATGTTTCTAATTATTGTTTGGTTTGGGATCTATTTTAGAGACCCATGGGGCTGTATTGTAATTAAGGACTAAAGGATTAGATCCTTCAAGTGTAAGATCTAGAAGGTTTGCAATAGTGTAAGACTAGGAAGATCTATATGGTAAGCAAGATTAGGATTAGATCTGCAAGGGTGTAAGATCAAGGAGATCTACTTGGTAAGCAAGGTCAATTAGATCTGCAAGGTGCAAGATCAAGAAAATTTGTTGGGTCAAGGATTGGAGGCAACAACATTTGAGTTGATTGTCACAAGGACTTCTGTGTGTGTAGGAAGTAGGCAACAACAACCATTGGGTTGATTGTCACTGACTAGAGGGAACAACTCAGTGTTGAGTTGGTTGTAATTTATTGAGAGAGATAACTCTTTAGGGAGAATTATTGTACACCCAAGAGGTGTGGGAAGAGAGATATTTCTTCATTGTATTTCCTTCTGGAAGAGTGTTAATATAGATTGTATTGTTTCTCGTATCTCCTATTCTTTGTTGTTTCTGATTTCTACTTACATATTACTTTTGGTTTAATTTTGTGTTTAGTTGTTTATACAAAGGTAATCAATTGTAGTCTAAGGAGGATCCTAATAGATACTTCATATCATGGATGAGTGATAATATGGACCTAGTTAGAGGGATAGTAAATATCACCCTCATGGAGATGAGAAGGAGAAGAACATTTGTCCCTATGTATAAGATATGGCATTGAAGCTTGAAACATAGTTATTAGCTTATATCATATATCCTCTATGGATGTAAAGGTTTGATTTTTAATGGAATTACACATAAGATAAATATAACATGTTATGAAATATGACATTTATTATAAATTATTTAAAGCATCATGTATATATGTGTTTATGTCATTTTTGCATTCATTTTAGATGAAAGGAATCAAGCATGCAAGAGAAGCTAGATAACTTTGCATAAAAAATTAACTTAATCTATCATTATTATGATGATTATATAAAATATAAATCTAGTTGAGGATCCCAAAAGGTTGGAAACATAAAGCTTGAGCTTATCTAGGGTTAAGGTTTGAATAATATTCAAAGTAATTTGGGTTCACCAAATTAAACCTTTTAGGACTTAGAAAATGTAAATCCTATGTTTATTAAAGAGCTGAGTATACTAAATCAGGGTAATAATATGTAATAAGTACATACATTGATTTGTTACAAAATTGACTAACTTTGACCTTTCTAAGAATAGAAATAAATAATGCCAATAATAACTTAGATAAAAAATGATTAAGATAAATGATTTGGAGGCTAGAAAATAAGGTAGAGAATGGTCTAATTATTTTAAATAGGATCCTAGTGTCACAACCCCTCCTAGATAGTAGCACCATAATTGCATAGTAGCACCATGTTTGGATATGTGGTACCAGTGTTCCTATTTTGGCACTAGTATTCTTTGTGCAAGACTATTTAGAGCTTTTGGGTGTACCTATGTCTAGATATGCAAGGTTCGTTCCTAGGTCCATGGGTTCTAAAATCTTGTATATGGCATTTTTTTACTAATTTTATGATAAAACCCTAATTTCCCATATTTTTAAGGCATCTAGTTGATAAAATTTGAAAAGTGTGTTTATTAGTGGGGTAGGATGGACATCCTCAATACCCCACTATGATGAGAATCACATACATACTAATATTCCAAAGATGGATCAATATCGATGTAGTTCTCTCCACATACATTCTAGTGTAAGTGTAAGTGAAGCTAGTATAATAGTTGACTTGAGTGCTTTGAGTGTGATTGAGACTAGAAATATAGGTAATCTAACCTTAAGAATGTTGTAGATGATAGTATGTAAAAGTAAGATAGAATAAGGATTGATAACATTAAGTTTTCATCATTTGTTATGGGTTTGCATCTGTCATGTCCCCTTTTTTAGTGGACATCGTTAGAGTTGATGGTTAGCCTATTATGCAACCCTCGTAGGCTGATAAGATGGATAGAGGGTCATGATGGAGCTTGGCTTGGCTTCGATTAGCAAAATTCTATATTTGGCTTTCATTCAAGCTCTTTTAGACACATTTTGCCTAATCTCCTATTATTTAGGGACTTTTGACATGCAACAGAGCACCCTTATTTTGGCATGATCATGTGTGGAATCACTCCTTGATTCACCAACTTCAGACGGTTCGAGGATCTGACATGTATTGAGGGAGATATTAATATTTGATTGATTTAATCAAATATTAATTATTTGGTCTAATTTTAATTTAGAAACCCTAATTCTAATTTAAGGAAACCCTAATTAGGGCAAACATATCTTTTTGAGGGTATAAGGGTTTCTCATGGGAGGCCATTATTGATTATCCATCCATTGATTATTGACTATTGATTTTGAAGAATTCTTTTGTGAAAACTGAGCCAAGGGTTCCAAGATTCCATTTGCATTGGAGAACATCCACTCTTCAGTGTGTGCGATTTAGAGGTTATGAGATATCAGCTGATCTATTGCCAAATTGAGAGATAGCTTCATACAAAAGTTATCATAGAGATTTATAGGGTTGAGAGATAACTTCACACAAAAGTTATCACAAATATTCCAGTTATTTATTTCTTTATGTTTTGCTTTAATAATTTATACAGATAGAAATTTCCAGATCAGGGATCCTAAATATAGGCTGTAGCATAGTATTTGGCTTCTATACGAAATCTGTACCAATCTACACAATTTTGTACTATTCTGCCATGAGCTGGATAGAGCTGTAGGGGATACAAGAATCGACATCGACACCCCAATGACTAACATCGACCGACTGAGGACTGATGTCGACAGATAAGCCAATCGTCAGTGACTGATGTCGACAGTATATCGACTGATGATGGTGACTGTGTGTCAACACAGCAACCTGAGACAGACAAGAACCAGATTTTATTCCCAGATTTGGAAGAGCCCAGGTTTTCAAGACTGTATTTTAATATTCTTTTATATGCATAAGAGAGGACTGTAATTGTAATCATCGAAACAAGTGATAAGATCTTTGATTTGCTATTAAGAGATTATATTGTGGTTGATTTATTTATTTAAAGATATTTTGTAAAAATCACAATTTGTTCTTATTTCATACAAAATTTTAGAATAATTAGAAAATCAATTCAGAGTTTTTGTCTATATATATTCCCTATTTAAAGGGGATATTATAGTGGTATTAGAGCTATGTCCTGCCATCCTATTAGGTAGTTTAGGTAGATTGGTTTGGGCACTCAAGTTACAAAACAACAGCCAATCATCATGAGTGACATACATGATGGTAGCCCACACTAGGGCCACAAGCATAATGATGATCAGGACACCAGAGAAGTCTACCGTGAGATGACACAGGCACTACAGGCACTCACTACTATGGTAAAGAGGATGAACACACGTATTCAATAGAATGGGGAGCAAGGAGATAACATGAGTGCTATTGTTAATCAGATACCATAGCTGACCCATTCTAGGATGGTTGATATGCCTACATGGCCTACGTTTGTTAAGAATGATTCAAAAGCCAACCCAGAAACAACACCTTTGGATTGAGAGGCTCTTAATGGTCTACATAGGAAAAAGCTTTGCTTATACTTCAAAGATCCATATGATGCCAATCACGGTTGTCATTTGAGGCCTAAGGGCAAGGCATATCGTGTAATATGGGCAAATTGTGAGGATTCAAAATCAGAAGATTTTGAGTAGTAGGATAGTTTTGAGGAGTCAGAAGCAGAGGCTTCAGAGCCTAAGGTAGAGGCAATGAAGGTGGCTCACCAGGATCTTGAGAGACATGTGGATGAGCTTCGTCATGGTGATTTGGACTCTCAGTTAGTTGCAGAGGATGAGGGAGCTAAAGATTGTGATGATGAGGTAGTTTCAGTAGTAGTTTCTTTAGAGTCATATGAGGATGAGTCTGATGCTAGCATTCAGAGTATGGAGGTATGTTCAGAGGATAGTACATTGAGTGTTGTTGGTGAGTACGTTCCTATAGTTGTAGCTAAGGAACATGTTTTTGGAGCTGACACACATGTTCAAGATTTGGGAGTACCTGGTCCTGATGAGTTTGGCATACCAGTGGAGTCAAGTCTCCAAATTGATTCTTTTCACATAGATGATAGTGTGGTACAATTGGTTGTGCCACTTTTATAGAGGGATCAGTTATGGGATGGATTGGCACCATCTTTTGTAGATGGAATTGGTAGTTTGAGTTGTCCATTCTACTTGGGTTATGATACTTCGAGAGTTTGTTTCTTAGGGGTTCCTAACTATGGCAGTTGTGCTCTTGGAGTTTGGTTGAGTCGCATTCCATAGTTTGGTTATGGATTCTTCTTTTTTCTATTTGAGAGGATATTGCAGAAACTTGCATTGATTAACAATAGTGCAGAGCATAACTACATTTGGGATCTAGGTGGATCAAGTGGTTCATTGTTTCGAGATTACTTAGGGACAAGCAATTTTAGGAGGGGCAGATTTTCATGTCCCCTTTTTTAGTGGACATCGTCAGAGTTGATGGTTAGCCTATTATGCGACCCTCGTAGGCTGATAGGATGGATAGAGGGTCATGATGGAGCTTGGCTTGGCTTCGATTAATAGAATTCCTATAGTTGGCTTTCATTCAGGCTCTTTTAGACATGTTTTGCTTGAGCTCTTATTATTTAGGGACTTCTGACATGCAGCAGAGCACCCTTATTTTGGCATGATCATGTGTGGAATCACTCCCTGATTCACCAGCTTCAGACAGTTTGAGGATTCGACATGTATTGAGGGAGATATTAATATTTGATTGATTTAATCAAATATTAATTATTTGGTTTAATTTTAATTTAGAAACCCTAATTCTAATTTAAGGAAACCCTAATTAGGGAAAGCATATCTTTTTGAGGGTATAAGGGTTTCTCATGGGAGGCCATTATTTATTATCCATCCATTGATTATTGACTATTAATTTTAAAGAATTCTTCTATGAAGACTGAGCCAAGGGTTCCAAGATTCCATTTGCATTGGAGAACATCCACTCTTCAGTGTGTGTGATTCAGAGGTTGTGAGATATCAACCAATCTATTGCCAAATTGAGAGATAGCTTCATACAAAAGTTATCACAAAGATTTACAAGGTTGAGAGATAACTTCACACAAAAGTTATCACAGATATTCTAGGTATTTATTTCTTTATGTTTTGCTTCAATAATTTATATAGATAGAAATTTCTAGATTAGGGATCTAGAATATAGGCCGCAGCATAGTATTTGGATTTTGTATGAAATCTGTACCAATTTGTGCAATTCTGTACTGTTCTGCCACAAGCTAAATAGAGTCGTAGGGGATATAGGAACCGACATCGACACCCCAGTGACTGACATCAGCTGACTAAGGACCGACATCGGTAGATAAGCTGACCGTTAGCGATTGATGTCGGTAGTATATCGACCGACGATGGTGACTGTGTGTTGACACAGCAACCTGAGATGGACAAGAACTAGATTTTATTCCCAGATTTGCAAGAGCCCAGGTTTTCAAGACTGTATTTTCATATTCTTTTATATGCATAAGAGAGGACTGTAATTGTAATCATCAGAACAAGTGATAAGATCTTTGATTTGCTATTGAGAGATTATATTGTGGTTGATTTATTTATTTGAAGATATTTTGCAAAAATTACAATTTGTTCTTATTTCATACAAAATTTTAGAATAATCAAAAAAGCAATTCAGAGCTTTTGTCTATATATATTCCCTATTTGAAGGGGATATTACAGCATATGTATTTTACATTTAGTTTCCATCTAGTGGTTAGAGAGATAAAATTCATGTATTTATACTATTTTGGTGCTTGTGTAGGTTCTAAAATAGGGCTAGGCCAACCCTATAAGGTTTTAGATTTGAAAATATATCTATTTATGAAAAGAGGACTGAAAGGATAATAATTCCACTATTAAGAAACTATCACCATGTGGTGTTACTATCCCTATTACGATACTAGTGTCCAAGTGGTAGAACACTAGGGATGAAGGGTTGGGATGTAAAAATGAGGATCTACAACTATTTTAGGTATAACTAGGTATGCATGTAGACCACACTAAGGATGGATACATATGATAGTAGGCTCTAAGATAGGTCTAGGGATAAGATAGGGATATTTAGTCTCAATTAGCACACTTATCACTCAAATACCACTTTTAGGTGATTACACATTGTTTAGGTTTGTCAAGATTATAATCTTAAGTTAATTAATATTTTTTATTAGATCAATTTTGTCTTTAGTATATTATTTAGTTTAATATATATAGTTACATGGTGATGAAGTAACATCCATATTCCTAATAATTCTTACATAACATAAAAATAAAGTGCATGTTTTCTCTTCGCATTATTTGATTCTTTGTCTCGATTTTGGTGTTGTGGAAGTTGTCTCAGTTTTCATGTCAGGTTGTGATAATTCTTGACAAAGTTTTTTTTGGTGACATTGTATTGTACTCCAAAAAAATTTCTTGCATTTTTTATTTACCTTAGTATTTGAGGCCTAAGACCTCATC